>OZ012652.1:4776994-5302453 GCA_963942575.1 Priocnemis perturbator
GCGCCGCGCTAACGTTGCAACATGTTAACGTTACGATTGAACAGACCGAGCAGATCGTGCGGGGGGGATGGCTTACGAGTTAGAAATTGGAGGAATTAAAATGAGAGCGCGGTATATGCGTGTGTGTGCGGCCGGATTGCAACAATTATCACGTTCTCATCGTTGCCCGCAAGCGTTTCAAATCATGACGCTCGTAATCGGAGTTAGCTTTCTTTCAGGTCAGTCGAATTTCGCGCGTGAACTGGAATCCGGTACCGAGCGTGTTCCGTGGTAGGTAACGAGAGAGAGAGAGAGAGAGAGAGAGAGAAGGTAAAAAAGAATCTGACTTTAACGGCGGGATAAAAACGGGACTGGATAATTAGCGAGGTGGATCGTGATCGCTGTTGTCCATTACGCACGGCACTAACCTATCCCTATCGGTTTGAGCGTAATAACGTTATGAGTCAGAGACCGTTCCGGCGATAACGGTCTCGATATTTATATTGCACTTTTCCCCATGTCCGCGGGTTCGCGATTAAATGTGCGTTACCGCGATGTCGGGCTTCTTATATTGTTATTGCCCCGCTGCGTTGTTAACGGCTTCCGTCAGGCGAGGCTTATGTTAATACGCTCCTTCAAAATTATGCATTGTAATATTATCACGATCCACGGCCGACTCTCTTCATTGGCTCACGTACGCTAGTCACTCCTTTCTCTCTGTCTCTCTCTCTCTCCACGCCACTTGTAAATAAAGACGCATACGCGCGCGTAACAGTGAGCTAATTTTTTCACGGCAGGCCGATCTCGTCGATGGAGGCCGGGCAGGAATCGAGCGGCTCGAAAAGCCTGAAAATAAGTTACGTCGCTTAATGACCGGCTGAAAATGAGAACCCGCGCGTTCCAGTTATTACGAGAGTAGTCGCCTCTATTCCGGCTTGATGAGAGACAGGCACATACGAGCGTAAACGCTTACACACACGCGGCGCACACCCGGAGACGTACGTAAAGCGAGGCTCTCCTGCATTTCCCGGCGGTGTGTTCCGTGAGAACGTTTGCGCCGTCGATCGTTCGAGGGAACCCGATGATACCGGTGCTCGGGAAACATACGCGCAGTCTACGGATACAGGGTGATCCGAAAATCGTCGTCGTCGCGGAATAATGTAAGCGGTAATAGGGCACGGAAAAAGTGGTAAAGAAAAAATTAAGTGATATCGAATATGTTGGACGACACAATGAAAATGGCAGTGTGGTTGAAATTTTGCTACTCCTTCTGTCCCAGCCTGTATTTGCTTCTTCCTTTCTTACGATTTTTCGCCGCTCCGTGCGATCGGAGAAATCGTCAATCGCGGGGCTCGGCAAACTAGTCATTCATCGGAGTATCGTAACGAACGAACTGAAGAATCGAAACTTTCAACTGGCGAAAGGCACGACAGGCGACCGTTAGGGGAGTGCAGCATCTGTCCTGACTGAAGTCGGCCCCGTAAAAATAGAGATGTATCCCAGATAGAGGCTGCAATTATGCGAGCACAATGAATAAAGGGTCTCCGGGGCGGCGTGTTGTTTTAATAAATGCAAAGGCAGCCGTGAATATTCATGGCCGGCGGAATGGCGGACGAGGAGTCCTTTTGTCGCGGCCCCGCCTGGAAAATGGAAAGCGTACCAACGACGACGTTGGAAAACTGGAAAGCCATGACGGCGCTGCCAGCTTACTCGCTTGCCGAAACTCCCCACCGATGTCGGTGGCATTAATAACAAAAAAAAAAAAAAAAAAAAAAAATATATACCGAACTACCGGTTGGCAATCGTAGCATGAGGAAACCGCGATTCGTTAGGGAAACGGGAACGAGCGGAGAATTACGACGCGTTTATGCTCCGCGACGCCTCGGAATCGAGCCCGACTGCAATTGCGGCCCGCCGATATCGCGGCGCACGCATTAATATTACGAACGCGCGCGCGCGCCGCTAAGATTACAACATTGCAGAAGCACTAAATTGCCCGACGTATCAACGCATCGACGCGTCAAATTAACAACTCATTAACGTCGGCCGGGTCGGCCATTAATACCGTTAATACGGTAGAGCAGATCGGGGCAGCGACGCGCAACCGAAAAATGGAAAAAGACCAGGCCCCGTGGCTGCTGAACAAACAACGTCACTTAACGTTAAGCGTTCCGTGCTACCGAACAAACAAACACGCGCCCGCGGACTGTATTAACGGAAAAATCTCGTCCTTCGCCGTACCTACGCCGGTGAAACCAGGAAAAAGCTGCCGCGTACAGTTATATGCGCGGCCACATTTAACCCGATGCACATGGCTCGCGCGTACGCGCGAGACGCAGGCTACACGTGCCCGGCGATCGTAAAAGTGGGCTAAGTCGAGAATTGGCGAATAATTCAGCATTCTTGCTTACGCTCTAATGCAAATCCGTGCGACGCAAATTACGTCTCCCGAGTCGGACGTTCGCGCACGATCCTGCGAGGAAATTCGTTTCGAGCGAAGCGCGTTGTATAAGGGCTGCAGTATCGTAAACCGCGGCAATAACTCTGAGTGCACGTCTATCTTTAGTGGCGGAATGCCGAAGAAACCTGCCGAAAAGGCCGGGAGACACGGACACTTACGTGTGCGCCGATGTTTGTGGAACCAGAAGGAAGGCGGGGGAGGGAATAAAACGGTCGGGAAGGCAAAGCCCGGGAGCCCGAAGACGCGTTAACGACTCGGCGGGTGCTAATTGCGGTGGCGGCGGTCACGTCGTGCTCAGGAGACGATTCTCCGGCCGGGGGACAGAAAGCGGGGACAGAAGAGGGACAGGAGCGGGGACCGAGAGCTAAACACTCGTGTAAACAGCCGCGGATGGCCACGGGCGTCTCTCACAAAGGAGCGGGCCCACGAAATTGCCGGAATCCTGCCGTTTTCACTGGCCAAGCCAGCTTTCGCCTGACTACGACTGTCGTAGGAGACGCGGAGCATGCATTTATTGTTAGATGCGCTAACCTGCTCGCTGCCGTCGAATTTTCTATTCGGCCATTGTTCGCGTCGAGCGCTGTAACTCACGCCCAGAGACGTAACGGCGGTGGTATTTTGAAAACGATATTACGCTCGCCGAGATTAATTGAAGCGGAGATAATAATGTTTGCCTGCTTTCTTCCTCCCTCTCTTTCTGAGCAGAATAATTTTATCAGAATGCTCGCGTTTTCGGTCAACATCCGTGAACGCATGACGTGGTAATGCATCGATGATAACTCTCTCACGAATGCGACAAAGTGCGGGTTGAAAATGAAATCCGGAAAAATGAGCAATCAATTCATTCTGGTGTATCGATAGTTTTAAGTTTCCGTTTCATTAAGAGTCATCAAGGCGCGTTAGGTATAAGTGGCAAGATTTAGCACACTCGCCGGCCGCGAACGTCGAATTGACCTTTCGAAACCTTTCGGACGTCTTACCGAAATTCGTACGATACTCGCCGGCTGCGCGCACACGTGCGGCGTTGTTCCTCGTTATCGATAACGTGACCTGGCGTAATGCACACACTCGCCTAATGCAGTCGGGGTGGGTGTGTACACGCGCGGGATCGCGCATTATCTGAAATGCACAGCTGCCGTCTCCCACACGGGTCCTTTTCTCGTTTCAAAAACAAAACTAGCGGCACGGGGAAGCGATACTGCTCGCGTGATCTCACACGTGTGGCATGTTAATACACAATAAGAAATTAAGAACGATGCATTTAATGCAGCGATCAAAACGGCCGCCCTCGGGCCTCACTTCACTTCGCGGCTTCCACCCCTCCCTCCCTACCCCCTTCCCCTCTTTTAATCCGACATTTTAGACGGTGCATATTCGTGCGCGGCCCACGACCCGCCATGACACGTTCTGCGTAACGACTGGCAAACGGGTAAAAGTTTCGGACCCGACTGTTTGTTCGATAGAGAGCGCGAAAAAACAAGCGCGGGGTCGTGTGCTCGCTGCGCGAATTAATCAAACGCACACGTGCGATCCTTTACCAATTTCCGTTTCAGACTTTTAACCCATCTACGTACGTGCGTCTGCGCGCGCGGGATGAAGAAAAAAAGCTGAAAGTTATAAAATTTGAAAGCAGAACGCCAGGCGACGCTCGAGACTGCGGCAGATCGAAATGGAATAGCGTGAAGAGTGGCAGCGAAGTTATGAAACCAAAATTTCACCGCGGAGCATAGAATTTTCATTCCGCCGCGCCGCTCGGAGCGAAGGGTACGTGCTCGGTCGTGCGAGTCCCGAGAGGTGGGGGGAGGGTGGACGAAGGGGATAAAGAGGAAAAGAAGAGAATCGGGCGCGGTAAGTGCGTTTAGACGGAGAGGTAATGCACGCCTGGATAAATGACGGGAGGAAAGACCGTGAAGACGAGTAAAAAGGTCTGACGAGGAGCAGGAAGACGGCGAGGCGGAGAGGATGAGACGAGGAAGAGGGCGACAGGGGGTTGAGGGCAGTGAGAGAGAGAGAGAGATAGGCGCGCGGGAGAGAAGAATCACGGTGTGGGTGGACGCAAATTACGAGGCTGTCATTCCGGCGTGTGAGGCGTGAAAAGAGAGGCGAGGATGCAAATTCCGGCCGACCGACAGTCGTTCGGTTGACAGATCTCTCTTCTCGGCGGATTACGAAGAAAAATGTGTGGGGGGGGTGTGGTCGGCCAGCGAAAACGCCGAGCCCGTTTCGTCGGCTCGTCGCAAACGAGAACGCGCGCCACGGCACACACCGTTGTAATTTTAATGCCGTTCTAGTTCGGGCGCGTCGGTGCGTTAATGCGTTACACTGTTAACGCCTTCTGATATCGATGAATATTACAACGAGCGCGTAGCTGGTACGTACGCTAACGACCTCGCGCGCTTTCCTGCGTCAAACGTCGACGCGCCGCTCGAAGCGTCGTTAGTCGGACGTTGGAAGAGTAACGTGACAAACGTCGAAGCACCTGATCGTGCGAATTTCGCTGAGAGGTGAGCAGCGAACGGCTTTCAGGGCGAGCATCCGATAGTCTACCCTCTTTCATTCCACAATGGCACATTCTGACGCCGCGCTAGGAGGGCGGGTGACTGCCGTCCAGTCTTTATTTAGGCTTTGCAGGGTAAATATAACACCTCCTGGCTTCCTGCCCTCCTGCCGGTCGTAAATAAATAATCGTCCATTCTTCGACACGAGGATGACGACGATCGAGCGGTCGCAGGCAGATCCACCCCGGGCCTGCCTTCTTATCTCGCCACTCGTAATCCCGGGTCAACTGAGATTGTTGTTCTAAGGGCGTGAAACATGACAGGTGGACAATGCCAGGGTGATGCTGCAGGTGCGAATGGTCGCTCTTGTCTAATCGTAACGGAGGAAGTCACAAGTGTCCTGAATGTCCAGTCTTGAGAGTCAGTGTGGGAGACAGTGTGATCGTTGCCCGGCCACCGGCCCTTGAGGATCTTCATTTCTGGGAGATGATCTCGTGATGCGACGACTTCACGAGTGTCTCAACTGCACTGCCCACTCCATTCGGAACCGTATATTCGAGTCCTCCGCATATTTTCTATTATCAAAACTTCTTAATCGGTCGAATCTCAACGACTCGTCTCAGTACGAAGTCTCGGTAAGTCTGATGGCCGCTATAAAAATCGAATTATCCACCTTCGGCCAGCCACTCAACTTTCGGTCGCCTGCGAGCGTACAGTAGCTCGTTCACAGACCAACCAAGGAAGAAAAAGAAAAAGAAGTCCGGCCAACGTTTCGTCCGTCCTCCAGTTCCTGGCGCGCAGTGAAAGCGCATGAAAGGAGAATGATCAGGGCAAGTCAAAAGACATCGTCCAATCCGGCTATTAACTCGTGTCCCGGCGCGATACCGGTCTTACGTCTTCAAGTCCTGCGCCCAACACACATGTACGCGACGAGGAGAAAAGAAGAGTCGAAGAGGCGCAATGACCGCGTGCGAGCGCGCGGCTCAAAGAAGAAGGCAAGCGTTCAAAGAACTGTACCGTGGCGGAACCAAGAAGAGAGGACGAAGGACAAGGATGGACCACACAGCTCGTCCGGTTATTACGCTCGCCGGCTGCGAGCATGAGGGCGCCACCACGGCGTTGAGGTTGATTAATTATCATTGCCGCGTACCTACACATCCTCAAATCGCAGTCCGTGTGCACGACATTGTACCCTATAAGGTACCGTGGCTTCATAAACCACTGTTGTATAGCTCATTCTTGTGTACGTACACGTATTCGCTGAAACGTGTGCTTGTACGTTGGTGCACGCTGTTGTTGCGTGAAGAGAAAGAGAGAGAGAGAGGAAGAGACAAGAATGTCGATAGAGCGTGTAGATCGTAGGTAATTGCTAATAGAGTATCGAGGTATAGCGAGCGAGAGGTCTTCTTTCGACGAAACGGCGAGTTTTTGTTGCAGCCCTCCGCGCTCGCAGGAGGATGCCAGGTTCGAGTGCCGTGATTGCGGGCTTTTGTGGAAATTGGCAGGGTCGAGCGACGGGCGCGGTGCTATATGGATTGGGCCGATAATTTGAGCGTATGCAAAATTACGTAGGACCGCGCGTATCGTTTTGTCAGCTCCGGGATAGTCGGAAGCGCGGGAAGTTTCTCGAGCCGAAGATGAGTCTTGCCGTAATGACGCGGCCTTTTGGTATTCACACCGTTCAACGGTACAATTACGCTGATTATTCGGGCGCCAATCAGTGCACCGGTCGAAATGCGAATTAATTTGCCGAAAAAGCTTGCGGAAGACGTTCTGGAAATTGGGCCCGCCCCAAAGTGGGCCCTTGGCATATACTCCGGCCGCCCTTCCTCTTCTCCTTCTTCTCTCTCTTCCTCCTCTCGTTCTTCCGAACCGAGCCAGCATTCAGCCCCGAGGGTAATTGGTATTAAACGATCGACGAATCGAACGATCGATAAATTTCCGTCTTTACGACGAGGACATTCGAGAACGATTGTGTACTCCGGCCAACGACAGGGAATTCAATTTCCTCAGACGAGATGATACCGTTCGATGTAGGGATGGGATTAAGTCAGAAGCCCTGCAAGAGCAAAGTTAACTCAATACGATCCAGCCGAAAAATCATCGACCGCGCGTTCTCTCAATTAAGAAAGAATGTGTTGAACGCGTAACCTTTTTCCGCCGAAAAAGCTGCTTCGCTTCGACAACACTAACCTTCCCTCTCGCGCGCCGTCCGCGACGGACTTGATCCCATCCGTAGTTCGGTGTAAGAAGAGCAAAAGACCGACTCGCGTCGGCGCGAGTGAGAGTGAGAGAGGAGAAAGGCCACTCGTAAAATTCCGCACGACTAATTACCGGCGCAGCGTGAATGCGCGTGTGGTGGACACACTGGCGCGTCATCGCCGTTAATCGCGAGATAATTAATAGACGATCGTCGCTAATTGTACGATCGGATCTCGGCGATCTTAATGACGCGTGACGGCTGATTCCCGTCGGGCATACGATGTCGGCCGCTCTCGACGCCCGGGAAGCGATCCGGCCAGGTGAGCCTGGATTTCTAGAGGGAAGCCGATTATTAAGGAAGGGAATTTGCATGCGAGCGCGGCCGATTTAGCGTCGCGAAAGAATCGCGGCCGGCGCGATGTGCTGCGAGTGGATATTAATAGATTAATGCGTTGATCGTGTAACGCAATAATGTATCGCCAGCCTCGATACGCGTATATGCCGCGTTAATATGCTGATGTGATAACAATGTGGGGCGATGTAATGTCGACAGGGCTTGATAGATTGGTGTGCTTGCAATTTTCATGGACTGCGATTTTCGGATGTAACGCCAAGGCAACGCTCATTGGGACGAGCGTCGCGGTGTGAGTTCTCGCTGCGAACGCCTGGTTCGCACTAATTTTGATAGCCTCGCACGCGCTTCGGGTCATTAAAAATCGATACCCACCGATTTCGACGAAGCTCGCGCTTTTTACGCACTTTTTCGTTGCGCGAGCATTTTTTGTCCAGTGAAATCGGTCCGATGAGGGAGGCCACTTATAAAATGTTACACGTTGCCTGGACTTGTGCGAGGGGAGCCAAAGCGTCGTGTCGTTCGGAGGGCAACGGTGAAAAGGACGAAAACCGTGCTCTTTAGTCGGAAGACCTCGAAGCCTCGAACGTCGGACCTCCTCGAAGGGTTTATTTGTCGAACAAACAGAAACCGTGCGGAGCCAAGAGGCAGGGGGAGGGGAGACGTAGACAGAAGAAAGGGTGGACCATCCGCCGCGGCCATTGTTTGCCTTCCGACCGCAACAATATCCTTTTCGCGAACGCAGAAGAGGCGCTCCCTTTCGCAATCGCACTTTGACAGTCGCTGACGAGTCCATCCTCGCGGTATTTGCATCTTTACGAGCTCCCACCGGCTCGAGAGATCTTGCACCTGTATGCAGAGACAGAGGGAGCGAGAGGAGAGAGAGAGAGAGAGAGAGAGAGAGAGAGAGCGAGAGAGAGAGGTAGACGGGAGGAGAAGAGTTGCTTTCTGTACGTCTGTCTTCGGGCGATGGTTTAACCTGGTTTAACCGCCTCGTCTCATTCTCCCTCTTTCTCTTTCTCTCTTTCTCATTCTACATTACTTTGCGTGCTTTCTTCTCTACGTGTGTTAGCTCTTTGTTACGTTGCCCCTCTTCTACATCTTCAGCTTCTTTTGTGATTCCTTTCTCACTCTCTCTCTCTCTCTTTCTCTCTGTTTAGCGTAAATAATTGCAGGCTGCGTCCCTCGTGACGCCGCTCTTTGTTACTCGAATGAATCATAAGCGCGTATTTTAGGAATAACTCTCGTATAACGCTTAACGATCGTACAGCTTTTATTTTTCAGCCCCGCTTCCGTGGAATCTTCGGACTCGCGTGATCGACGACTCGTATCCTCCGGTCGCGGCAGGAGCGTCGGACGGACCGAAATCGATCAATCCGGCGAAAATCGTCTCGCGTGATCATTTACAAATCGATCGCCCGCGGCGATTAGATGTCTCGCAGCTCCTAAACGTCCGTTCCAGTCGGCCGGGGTATCGTGTTAGGAGACACGATTAGAATAATCGCGGCGTCGAAAAACGCCACACATGACGGTCGCCCGGTCCACTCTGCCCGGCCACGGAATAGTTTAAACTGTTTAACATAATACTGGGGACCCAACAATTTGCCGGACTGTTCCTCTAATGTCAACAGATTAGCTGTAATAGTGAAATTACACGTTCGCGTAATGTCTCACATATGGAGTCACGTCCTTTCCCGTAATCCTCGTAATCTCTTTCCTTGTCTCCCTTCCATCCTCTCTCTCTCTCTCTCTCTCCCTCCCTCTTTTTCTCTCGGTCCCCTTGGTCGTCCTTTTTACTCGTCTCCTGTCTCCCGCCGCTCTCTCCTTTCTGAGATTTTGGTAATGCTAGGGTTAGACATTATACTCGGGAGACGAGAGGTCAAACGGCTTTATGGAGCAGATTACATGCATTATTTTTGCGGCTCGATCTACCTCCCCTCACTCTCAATCCGCCACCCCCCCTGCTCCCCCCTGTTTCGCGACGACGAAATGGCCGGTAATTCGACCGACATTCGCCGGACGGCCAAGAGAAGAAACGAGATTGGAACGATCGCTGCGGCTTTTCGATCGTGGAAATTCATAGACGCCGGCGAGTCCGT
Organism: Priocnemis perturbator; assembly: GCA_963942575.1. Lineage (NCBI taxonomy): Eukaryota > Metazoa > Arthropoda > Insecta > Hymenoptera > Pompilidae > Priocnemis > Priocnemis perturbator. The sequence continues at coordinate 4,786,586 of OZ012652.1, forward strand.
TTAATGACATGATGGGGATGATTTTCATAATTCCACGTCTATCGCACCGGTTCAACTTCAGCCGTGGTCTACCGGCTGACCATCGGTGCAAACCAAAATATTCTCTCGGACAGACAGCGACGTACATTAAGTCGCGTCGTGATAATTTTGTCGCGACGATGAGAGTGTCGTCGTAAAAAGTTTGTCTACGACAAATACTCGCTCACGCGGCTCATTCTTTCTCCACGACCCGGAGGAGCGTGACGGCGGTAGCGAAAAGACACGGCGTTATATGGCCGACAGTGGTGTGAGTGTTTTTACGAAGGCGTCGCGTCGGCCCGAAAAGAGGTGCGAGAGACGAAGCAACAATGAGCGCCATCAATGAGGGGCCAGTGTCGGGCCGGGCACAAATTACAGGCGATTGCTGGTACCGAGTCCCTCGAAAAACCGACGTCCACCTTCGGCCGGGGTGACATGCCGCGATGAGGAGGATTTTTTTTCTCGATCGGGACGGCCGAACAGTGGCGTCGGGCTGCGTCGTGAATTTTCGAGAAAGAAAGATCTTGCAGAAGTGCCAGTCGAAATGCAGGCTGGAATTCTTACTTTCTTCTGGGAATACTTCGTCTTCCGCAGACGCCGTATCGCGTTGTGTACGGAATTAAAATGAAACGCGCGCGTAGACGGCGTGAAATCATCGAAATAAGAATTGCACTCTGTCGCACCTACGTTCCATTATGTGCAGCTATTACGAAGCGAATGGTACCGCGAGTGTAATATCTGCGGTACGCTGGCCGTTAAAACTTCGTACAATGAACGTCTGAACCTCCGAACGAAAAGATGGAGTTGATTAACGCTTGAATCATGTACGGCGGATGAAAACGTGCGAGTTCCCCGAGGCCCGACGCCACTGCCAGCAAGGTGTAGAGAATAGACAGCGAAGAGAGTGTGAAGTGTGAAGACGGTTAGGGACTCGTTAGCTCGAATGATAAGTCGGAGCAATTTCACAGCTTGAAGCGCCGACAAAACAGAGCCGGGCAGATGCCACGAGAAACTCGAGAGAGTGCACGGGGGAGAGAACGAGAGGGAGAGGAGATTCTGCTCAAAGTATTCTTTACTGGCGTGGAAGTCGAAATAGGATCCACGGCCGGCTACTTGCCGGCAAAAACGTATTGATTGGTGAGCGTAAAAGTGTCTTGATTACACTGCATCTCGCGCAAACGGTCTTCTCCCATACCCGTGATACTGAATACGAATTTTTAATTGTACAGAAACAGACTCGTGCTTGAGATTGGTCTATTCATAATACGACTCAAGAAGAAATTTCGACTATGGGTCTAGGGCGAAATGACGAAAGTCAGGAAAAAGCGATCCTAGTTCCGACGAGGCGTCTTCTGTTGGAGGACAAAGACACATAGACGATGCCTAGACCTCTCTCTGTCTCTCTCTCTCTCTCTCTCTCTCTCCCTCTCTGGAATGGAGCAAAGTGCAGATCGTACTCGGCGTCCGGTTGCCAAGCAACGCGCTAATTAGCCCACCCAGCTCTTTGGAGTGGATACTCGACAGTACTTGGTAACCTCTCTCTCTCTCTCTCACTCTCTCTGTGTCTCTCTCTCCTCGTCTCACTCTCGCCGATTCGTTCTTCCTATCTCGCTCTCCCTTCATCCCACTTCACGCTCCGCGCACAGGTACGATCGTTAATACCCTGACAGTCAACGCGGACGACTGGACGACCAAACGATCGGCATCAATCCGACCGATTTTCCCGGCCGATTGCGGAAAGCATGCCGGCGAGGACGTTTTAATTGGTGGAAATGAAGATTGCCTGCGAGCGGAGTCCTTTCAACGATCCTCCATCCTCGATACGCTCTTTCGCGATTGAGCCATGAAACTTAAACGTCCTAAGAATCATACGTCAATTAATCGAGGAAAAAAATGCATGCACACATTATTGTATGTGAAAATTAAAAACAATCTAGAGTTTTCGCTTAATAGAAAGCGCGGATCATGCTTGAGAGTTCATCTAAATATTCGAAATCATTCGGTACGTCCGGAGTAAGTGTCTACTTATTACCGCACTTCATGCAGTCGCTGTGACATACACGCCGGGTACATCGAACGAAAACTGACAATTGACAGAAGATAGAGACGTATCGTGAGAAGTGTCGGACTTCTGAGAATGGTTGCCATCGGATCCTCGTAACGCCGCTGTCATCTTGACACGAGGAAGATTTTCTAAGAAAAGAACACCAGCTGACGACGTCGCCACGGCCTCTGCCATTGTGCACGCGGATGTAGAAACACAGGAGGTCGATCCAATTGCGTTTCTGAGCTGCGTGAAAACGTTCCCCGTCGCATCTCACGCGCCGATACGCCGCACACGACCAACACATGCACCCATCCCATACGCGGATCCAGTGAGAGTGTAATACCTGCATCCGTTAACAGCGTGTACACTTGCATTATGCGCGAATGGAATGCATTATGCGCGCGTATAATACGAGCGAACAGTGTCGAAATTCCCGTCTGGCGCAGGTGTCACTTGGACTCGTTTGACCGTGGGAAGAAGAAAACTCGAGCCTTCCTCCTTTTCCTCCTGATCGTTTTGCAACTTCGATATCAATTCGTTCGCACGCTTAACCGAAAAAAAAGGGAAAAAAAAGAATCAAGGCAATCGTCGCGACGTCGGCGGCGGGTCGATCTTAAGAACGCTACAGAGTAAATTGATACGGACGAAGATCAAGTAGAACGATGAACGTCGACTCGAGGAGGAAGCGTGAGCGCTGTCGCCACTTTATTGCCTTTTCCAGCAGAAAAATCATCGTCGTCAATAGAGGCTATCTGGACGTCGGGCCCCGGCACAAAAGGCTCCCGATCATTGTCGACTCGTTACGTCACCCTTGTCACCTCCAGGCAGAGCATCAGGCATCCTCTTTTTCCTCGTCATCGAATGTCGACAGTCATCTCGGCCGATTGAGACACGCCGCTCTCGACCTTCGCGCAATTAAAACCGCTTGAGCTTTCCGAGCTGAAAGCCATCTCTCGTGTGACAATAAATCGTCCGCCTTCCCCCCCCCCACTTATTCTAGGCCCGTGAATAAGCGTTAAGTAGCCCGGCAAGGTAACGGGACGCCGCGGACGAGTTAATCCCGCGAAATTCTTCGCGACGTGTCGCACGGACACGGACGGGATCGTTCGATCGTCGACGATCGCAAGTATTGGAACAAACGAAAATCCGGGGACTTGATTGATGACTTTAACGGAGCCACGTCCGCAGACACGAGATGAAGCGGCCTCGATAAAGTTTATTGCTTGCCACGGCACGGTGAATGGATAACGGCGCGTGCAAGACGACATCGTTGATTTCCAGCTAAGACGGATTTCGTAATCGGGAGAGGACGAGCGTGACCGATCGCGACGATGGGACGGTTTGTCGGGTATAGACATAGACTGCGCGCGGTTAAACTGTGGAACGGTTGGACTGGTCGCGCCTGTACGGAATTATGAAGTTGGAATAGTAGAGAGTAGAGTGGCGTAGAGTCGTGGTGTGATTTTCTTTCTCTCGAAAATTCTGCGACAATGTCAGCGGACGGACATCGATCGGAATGATGATCGAGCGAAGGATGACGTCCTCGGAAGTTCCCCTTGGGAATCAAAAATGGCGGTTTCGTTGTTACGCTATCTCTCCTATTCCACTTCCCGTTTAATGCATAATCTATTACGGGCTTTTAACAATGCGAGAACCACCGAGAGGAACCCTCTCTCTCTCTCTCTCTCTCGCTCACCCCAAGTGGGTCTCTCAGGGAATCGATCTTCCGCACCCTCATATTTCACGAATGTTTTGACGTCTGCCTCGTAAGCTTCTCTGTAAGGGTAAATCGAAGGAGTCGAACAATTGAGAAGTGGGGTTGGGCGGTGAAAAGATACCCTGATGACTCTCTTCTGCCACTCGCGAAAGTGTGGACTTGACAGTGGATACAATACAATATTATCGATCTCACGAAACTTCGGCACGAGGCCACAAGTGAAATCGTATTTACTGTGACTCTTTCGACCTCTCGTCACCTCTACTGTCAATCCTTCGAAACCAAAACTGCCGGAAAATTATCAGGCCTGAGAAACACATCGGCTACCAATTCCAAGTATCTCCGAGCCCTTTTCTTTCCTCTACGTCGCCGGATCCCGAAGAAACGAAGGGCCGCTGACGCGAGGCAGAGAAGGAAGGAAGGATGAACGAAAGAAAGAAAGAAAGAAAGACTGATTATGCAATCTCGTCTGGACTCTTCTCCCGTCATGATCCTCCTCTCCCATCCCCCTTGCCTCTTTCAGTCCCTTCAGATGAGTTCGCGAAGTCATTCGCCGGACGTTTTGTCACGTCATTTCCCGTAATGCGATATATACCTACCCTCGAAATCTCGAGCATCACTCCGGGGCTATTAATCTATTGGCAGTGCTCCAAGGCCAATGCACTTTCCGATATACATATTCAACGGGAGAACTTTCTCTCTCTCTCTCTCTCTCTCTCTCCTCTCTCTCTCTCTCTCTCTCTCCTCTCTCCCTCGGCCCGCGAGGAGACGAGTAATTGCGCGAGAGCTTTTCCTACCGATATCGATCCCATCAGAGCCGGCGAATAATAGAAAGAGCGCGCAAGAACTACTCGCGCACGGTTTTCCATAGTTCCCGGCGACCCGTTCGAGCGCTCCTCTTTGATTCGCTTCGGGCGGCGAAGGGGAGTGGGTGAGGGGGGGAAAAAAAAAATTATGAAGAGCGGAAAGCGAAACGATTTCGCGAAAAACAGTGCGCCGGGGCGAGGATGGAATTTTTAACGTCCCTGTTGCGATGCGCGCCACGCTTCAAAAGGTGCGTCATTTTTCGTTGTCTATTTTCCTCCCTGTCGCAATATCAGCTGTGCATCGCTCTTCGCGAAACGCGCTGCGATTGAAATGTAACGTACGATTTTTGCTTTCGTTCGCGCCTTCACGTCGATCGAGGCAGAGCGTGAAGATTTCTACGCCGAAGCGCGCGCGCGCGTGTAATTAATAGCGAAGATAATTGTCAAGCATCCTACCGATGATTATTCGGACGACTCTGCCGACAACGAACCTCACGGAATCGATCGCTATCGCGGCCGCAATTTGCATTGGGGCCTTAATCATTACCGACAACGAATGCAAATCATTATCGACTCGGGCGAGTTACACATCTCGGCTCGTGCACTCAACAACGATTTACATATCGCGGCGCGCTGCCGATGAGAACGCACGATAATTCGAGTCGGATAATGAATTTTAATCGTAGTGTCAGCGCGCTCGCTTTCGCTGCTTCGTCTTTCGTGTCCGATTAATTAGCACTGCTGGCTGTCGGTCATGAATTTCGAACGTCACCGAGGGAAAAAAAAAGCACGGAAGAAAAAATAAATCTGGAGGACCCTTCGAACATCGTTATTTTCGGTCAATGATGTATTATCGAGGAAACGAAAAAAAAAGTAAGAGCAAAAAAGAAACAAAAAAAAAAAAATAGCGGTGGTATATTAGAAAGGATGATGGTAAAGATGAGTATCGATGTTTTTCGATCAATCAGTCGAAGAACAATGGTTCCTCGAGGGCCTCCGATCGAGAGCGAGATCCTGAAGGGCACCGTGCCCGGCGAGCATATTCTCGGCTATCTATCGTTCGGATATTTATGAAGATTCGGCAAGAATGGACGATGATCCGCATCTGCCGCGGCCATTAGGGCGATCGAAACCGTGGCTGGGGGCGCCAGGTGTGACCTCCTCGGGTCTAATGACGAACGTATCAGATATATAGACACGTATGCGTAAGCACAGAATAATATCAAATCCGGCTGTATGCATGTGCTCGGTTAGAAAAGGACGGTCAGCCGTCGAAAGCACGGTAAACTTATATACACAAAAATCTATTCTGCGCACGATAGATCAATATTTTTAAGTAAAACTCACGAACAGTGATTCTGCGAGTAGCGATAGTAGAACCACTACTATTTCTATACACGCGAGGCTGTCGCGACTCGTCGAGCAGTGGACCCAGAGGCCGAAAATCCTTATTCTCGCCCCATCCCTCCCTCTTCAACCCCTTCAGCTCGTTCTCGCAGGAACGCGAACGCAGATGCGCCGGGGCCGCAGGATTTTCCCTGCCTCTGACGAATGACGCGGTGATTACAGCTGGAGAGGGGGCCGGACAATGGGCATTTAAAGCGGCTCGCTCTAGGAGGATTTAACTACTACGAGGCGTCGGAGAGAGCGAGGAATTAATCGTCGGCCTGTTAGCGCATCCTCGGCCCGACGTCTCTGACGAATGACTTTCGAGGGTCATTCCAGCGCTTACTTCATTATTGTAACCGCATCACGGGTCCCGTGCACGTCCGGTCAGGCGGCCGCTTATATCGACGCGGCCCGGTCCGCTTCGTTCGAGCGGAATACATACACACGTCGAAGGTTCGAAATCGCGACGGGCATCTCGGGAGTCACCCCCTTCGCATAAGAGACCGGGCCGCCCGGTTGATTGACTTCCCACGGGACTCCACTCGCCCACCACCACAGCTGATCCCTCCTGGCTATCTTCCCCTTTTCGGGATTCCGCCAAACTCGAGCGAACGTGACCGGTTTATTTGGTCGGACGGACCGAATCACGAGGGGCGAAAAAAGAAGTCGGGACACTCGGCCAGTCGCGAGACTCGTCCACCGACACTTTGCTTGCCTCGACGCTGACGTTTCCGGAATACGCGCGATCGAGCGAACGGATGTGCGTCTGTGCGCAGGATGATTACGCGTGTGTGCGTGTACGTGCTCTGTGGTTTAAATCGACGGCGATAGAGAGACGCGTCGTTTGCACCGGGCGTACCAAGCGCGCGCGCGCGCACATACACGCTTACGGACACATATGCCCATTGGCGCGACGAACAACCGCGCATTAAATCGCGAGTGCTTTCGAGCCCTTTGACTGGCTTTCCTCCCTTTCCTCTTTCTTCTTCCTTTCTCTCCGTCCCTTTCTCTCTCTCTGTCTCTCTCTCTCTCACTCTCTCTATCTCCTTTTTTTGTTCGGAACTCTGAACTCCCATTGGCGGTCGAGTACCCCCTTCTTTATTCGAGGCGGTGTTAATTGGCGCGGAAGTAATTAAGAGATGGCCACCCTCCACCTGAATGCCCCTCCCCCACCCCCGAGCCAATGCCTGCCGCCAACAACCCCCCGCGCGCGCTAACGAGCTGAACGTTGCTCTGGGAGATGGCAGCGTTGTGATTAATAACAAGGTCCTCGCCAAACCTTGGCTCGCCTTGCCTTGTCAAAAGGTTGTAGGTGAAATTCCTCCGGCTCATGAGAAGACCTCGCCTTTTTTCAGTCCTCCAGACTGCCGACACTCGCCGAGTGGTAACCGTGCTCATCGATCATGAGCTGGTTAACGCGAGTTACTTCTGATCTGCGAGATGCTTGGGTTACGTCGATGGGCCTGCAGAACGAGGGAGAGAGAAAGAGAGAGAAAGAGAACAGCGTTGAGGGGGTTGATCGTTCGAACGCAGCACTTAAGAACCATGGTCTCGGGGCAAAACGCACGCGATGTTCCACCATGTTTTCTTCGCGCGACAAATCGTGCACCGTACACATCGAATCAATCCTCCCGGCAACGCCTCAATGGAAATTAATACAGAGCATCGCACTAACTCGCAGCATGCGGCAAAGCCGCGTGCATCGCGATACACGATACACCCGCATCACAAGACTCGAAGCAGATCGAGTAAAGGATACGGGAAGGGCTGGTGTGGGTAGGTAGGTAGGTTGGTAGGTAGGTATCCATGCTCAGAACCTCGTCGCTTGTCCAGGATATGGCGATATCACAGGATATGGCGGTCGTGTGTGTTCACAAAGGGGGCGGGTTCTCCAGCGGGAGGGTGGAAGGGGGTGCAAGTAGAGGGTTGAATTGAGTGTAGAAGGCGGGAGTGGGTGGCTGGCGGGACAAGCGGTGGTGGTTGCGCACGATAGAACGACGAAGACAGGGAGAACGAGAGAATGAGGGAGGAAGGAAGACAGAGAGGGCCGAGAACAAGACAGAGTGAGTTCGATAGAAGGGAGACGCGCGCGCGAGAGAGAGAGAGAGAGAGCGAGAGGGAGAGGAGGGGGAGTAGAGGGTTCGCGATTGGCATTTAATTAGCGGCCGGATGACCGCCGCCTCCGGATCAATACGCCGCCCCCGGGGGCAGTGTGCAGGAGGCAGCAATCCCCTTTCCAACCCTCACCGTCCACCCACCTCCCTTCTACAACGTCCACGGCTACTTTCCGCTCCCGACGAGCTCTCTGCCGAACCCTTTCTCTTTCCGTCCTCGTCTCGTCCTTCCGTCGCGGCGCGCGCGACGTCGCGACATTCCGAGTTTCTTTCCTCGAGCAGAATCGGCCGCTCGCGACGCTTCCTGCCAGCAGGAACGAGCCGATCTTCTCGATCGATTAATCATTCCTGCTCTTTGTCGAACCGAGGGGTCCGTTTTTGTTCGGTGCCAATGTTATCCTTGACATTATATGCTGCGAGGATTAGTGGTAATTGTAAATGTGATCTCTGGCGAGGTCCGGAAGGCCGAGGGATTTCTTTTTTCCTTTTTCTCTCTCTCTCTCTCTCTCTCTCTCTCTTTCTCTCTCGACGCCAGCTGACTCATGCGTGTGCACCTTCGGCAGAGGTGTAAATCGATCCTTTCTCCGCTCTCCTTAACTCCTCGCGCGAGTTAATCGCGGTAAACGGACTTCATTGTTTCGCGGACGCTCGTGTGCTCGTGCCAAATCAGTGTTTATGCTTAAAATTATGGCGGCTCGTGTAACGGCCTCCCTCCTTCTCTCCTTTTCTCTTTCCGACCACACTGCAACGGGTTCTCAATTCGAAGAGACGTCGATTTATCTCAACGCCGCGCTATCTATATGTTAATGCGGCGTCGGGGAATTTAATCGAGATCCGATCGATCAAGCCTCCTCGATTTTCGGCCGCGGCATCCTCGATTTGTCACAATCAGCGGCATGATTAAGAATCTATTTGGTCAAGCGTTTAACCTTTCGCGGAGAATTGATTCCGCGGCCACTTCCCTCGGCAAAAAGTGTACCACAAGCCGACGAGAGTAGCGCGCGAAACAGTACACATAATAATCAAATTACACTATTCTAGCATGATCGGTCGCCTCAAGAGTCGGCGCACTAGCGCAAGGCCGCCTATCACGCTCACGTGCTCGACGACCACAGAGGCACGATCCCACTCGTGCAGGAGGGTGAAAAAGTCGTAGGGAGCACCCCTGCGCGCGGCCTCCGCCCATTCGGCTCGTTGTTTCATCGGGAGTGTATAAAATACGGGACTTGTTAACAATGTTCGCGCCTATGGTACCGAATGGTACGTGTGCCACGGTCACCCATAAATGCACGCCGGTGCCGAACGTCGTCATGGGGGCCCCCTTTCGGCGACCGCGACCTTCAACCCGAGATCCCGCGGAGATATTTTATTCCCGGGGATTTTTATGAGCCGATATATCACGGATCGAGCCGGGCCCAGGCCGTGCTTACCTTTGTGCCCCTTAAGGGCCCGAAAGGAGTCGGGGTGCGATATTCCTTCCCCGTTCCCATGTCCCGGATATACACGCGTGTATGTTCCGCATGATGCAGGGGATCCGACGATGCGGCCGATCTATAAGCGTGCACTTCTGCCGTCTGCGCGGCTCTATACGCTCGCGCTGCTTGTATACTGATTTACAGGTCAAGTGCGAGAGTTGCAGATATACGGAGCCGTGCCTCGGATTCTGATGCAGGTACGACGGGTTAGGTTCTCTATGCTCCGAGTTAGTGCATTTTATTATTTCTCGGCCGACTGGTTGTTTTCAAGTGCAAGAGAACTCGATAATCTGGCGATGTTGGTGAATTGCGTATTATTAATTTCGATTGTACGCTGTACGACGGTTCTTTAAATCTGGGGCTTCGGTTTTCGAGCATGGTACTTCGAGCATGTTTAAATCAAAGACATTTGGTAATCCGATCATGACGGTGCAGTACGTGGTATTAATTTGCAAGTTCTGCACGCTGCACTGTGTTCTGTTAATCCGGAACTTTATTGTCGTACTCGCGAGATGCTTCACGGAAGCCTGATACCTGTATATATATTCTTTAGATCTATCGCTTTGTGGATTCGTTATTTTACGAGTCACGGACGTGCAGCTTTTACAATCCCGCGTCTCGCGCTTTCGGAACACAACGGTCCTATATTTCATCGTCGCACACGCGTCGCTAACGGAACAGAAACGCTAACAGGCAGCCGCTAACGGCCGCTTAGCATATTTGTCGCTACCACAATGGCAATTTGCGTGATATATCTGGCCGTTACCGCGACGCGTTCAAATGTACCGGAATTAAGCCGACGCCGACACGCTCGAGGCGGAGAGGAAAAGCTTCGCAGCGAGCGAAAGGAACCGAACGACCACCGAAAGAGGAAGAAAAAGATAAAAAAAAAAAAAAAAAAAGAGCGACGTGTCGGAGAGGGATGAAAAGAGCACGATTATGCGCGCGCTTATAACAATAATAATAACGCACGACCGCTTATATGGGGTCACGCGCTCAGAAAAGGGTGGCGCCGGGTCCTGCGTGGACGATAAATATCGTCGGCGACAAAATATCGCGAAATAAGAAAGGTTTGCCTGATGGACGGCACCCGCAGGACCACTAAGTCAGGGGCTACTATGCTAACTTTACACCCCCGCCCCCCCTCCTCCCCACCTACCCTCCACGTCCAACGAAGTCGGCCGCCTCGACGCTTCCGACCGATGAAATAATATCGCCCCGATTGCCTCTGATACATGTAGCGTGAAATACGAGCGTGGATTCCTTCCTGAATTTCGGACGATTACGCGAGAGCGCATTCTCGCACGCGCTTACATCGTGCCCGGATCGCCGGATCGCACTCTTCATCCTCCCGACTCGCGGATCGAGGGCCGAAAGTCGAGCGAATATCGTCGCGACCGTTCAGTTCCAATGCTGTTGCCCGGAGTATTATTGTATCTAACAATTCTGCCGCCAGCCGAGCCGGTCGGACGTTTTTTCGTCCGGAAAATCTCCTTCCTTTTTCGCCGACAGCCGGCTGCGGAGAACGGAGGAACGGAGGCGGTGCGTTAAGAGGAGGGCCGCTTTTTAAATCTCATTATTACAGCTCGCGGGCAATGCGAAAAATAACCAGGGGGTCGAGAGAGAGAGAGAGAAAGAGAGAGAGCGAGAGGGAGAGGACTTAATCCGGAGATTTTCGAGCCGTAAAACGGCGATTGCCCCGGCGCCGAACTCCGGGGAGATTTTTTTTTTATCCTCCACCAAATGCGATAAGAAGAACAATCCCTCTCGAGCGCGTCCGTTAACACGCTAATTTCTCGCGTCAACCTCATTAGCCGCGGATTACTTCCCACTCCGCTCTCTTTCTCTCTCTTCCTTGTCTCTCTCCTTTTTTTCCTTATTCTTTTTTTTTTTTTTTCATCACTCGGATATTAAACGCCGACACGGAGCGGGGATGATTTTAATGCGATGCCGCGGCCACATTAGGCATTCCAATTTCGCACTGAGACCGCACGTCACGAAGGACGCGCTAAGTTATAATTGCAATACTTCCGGAAGACTTGCCGACGAATCTTACTTCCCGCGTCCGTCCTCGCCTCGAGTTCGGCAGAGTGAGGAAGGCGCCAATATTTGAGCGCGACGACCAGCTAGCGAGGATTGTGAGAGTGTGACGACGTATTGGTGGCAGTAGGGAGGCAAGGGGCGAAAAAAATGACTAGACATTTTAATAGACCGACTTTTCATCTATCGTACCCTATTCATCGGCAATTTCCGATTGGGTCGCCCGTCCGTTGGGGAATCGATCGCCATTGTCTAGCCGACCCAGATGCTCTGTCTTTCTCTTTCCTCTCCCACCCCCCCCCCCTTCTGGTCCCTCCCTCGACCACCGATATTCCTTTCTTACATGCACGGCCTCTTCCTCTTTCACTTTGCCTCGCCGAACGTTTTCTTTTTATCCACCCCTGCGCGCCACTTTACAGAATAGCAATTTTTTTTTTTCCCCGCTTATCCGTATTCTAATATTTACGCCACCCCGCGGTCGGTTCTCGTGGTAACTTATTTCGCATGGACCGATTTACGGCGGACGCTAAACGAAGAATTCAATTCCGTCGCCTTCTCTTTCCACCCGAACGATCGCAGTATATACTGCAACGTCGTCGTCACGTACAACTTTGTCCTCCGATTAAATGCCGTCGAGGAGCGGAAAATCGAGGGCAGCCGTCTAATATTACGGAACCCTCTTTTCGTCCTGGCGAGACCCCAACTCCCGTTTCCTCTGTCTCTAACTATCCTGCTCGAGCCACACCTAGCCGATCAGCCGTTAAGCGAAAACGAACCGTAATGGCCGTAATGGCGGGGTGGTCCCGTTCTCCATCGCGCAAACGAGCCCTCCCTCCGGCAGAAAGGGGGTGGCGGGCGAATTCGTGACACTCGGAGGCCACACTTCCGTAAATGAAGTGACACACGCGATTCTCCTTCTACGAGCCCCGAGCTCCCGGCTCGTGCCCTCCATCTGCATTTCATGGCTCGGAGGGAAAGCCCGACTTTCGACGGCTTGATGGCTGATTGGCACGGGACATTGTTTCCGAGTAAATGGCCACACGATGAGAGAACGACGACTGCTCTGCCCTCCACGCCCACGTTCGGCGATCGATCACGAACCCGATTCGAGTCGTTGGCAAGCCACCTGCGAAACCCGAGAACGGGACGAATAGTTTATCGTCGGCCGATGTGACGGGAGTGTGATTTCGAGGGCTTGTTTGTTTTTTCTTTTTTTTTTGTCGGCGCTCCCGAATTCAGGAGGAAGTTTCCGAGGTCAGCTGTCCTGTTCTTTCTAGCTCGCGTACTGGTGAGGCGAAGTTTCGTTGGCGGAGGTCTCGGGCCTGTAGCCGCGAAATCCGAAACGTTTGACGGTCAGCGGGCGGTAGCAATTAAAATGGTCGGGAAAAGATTGAAATTCGAGTATCGAGGACAGAGAAGAGTATGCCACTGTCGGCGCCGCCGCTGCCGTCGATTCTGACGGTGCTGATGATGATGCTGCCGCTGATGATGATGATGATGATGATACGATACGTGGCGTAAATCTGCACAGCCAGTGCATACGGTCGTGTTTAATGAACAGGGCTAATCTCCTGATTCGAAATGCAACGCTAACAGCGCATACATACGGCGCCGTCTCGTTCATCGTTCCAAATTAATTTGACCAGCCCGAATTAAACCTCAAGTATAAAGCTCGGCTCGATGTTGGAGTCCATTAATGAGTTCGAGGATTTAGGCTCAACGCGGTGCGTTTCGCCGATCGGATTCCCATCGTCACCCCTTCACTCGTACCCCTCACCCCCCCTTTCCTTTCACCCTTTCGACGGAATAACGAGCGCGGAATTATCCGCGGAAATAAGGACACTCCATGCGAACGGCGCGTGCCCGACGTTTTCCGAGAGTTCGGCGTCCGTTTAAGAAAATTTTCCCTATTTTCCTTCGGTTCGCCACCACCGATCATTCTCAATTCCAGTTTCTCGTGACGCGCTCTGTCGCAACTGTCAGCGTCTGTGATTTCGAAATATTTCTAACATACCCCGAATCCATCATGCCGTGGACATTGATATCGCTGATATATAGAAAGTCATTTTCCAATGGAGCATTCGACGTTGTTAACGATTGTTCGAGCGACGTGCGGCAGGGAATTGAATGGAAACTTGGCCAGTAGCTCGTGTAATCCATGCTCGCACGATTAATTGTTGTATTCCAACGTGTTGTAATATTTCGACTCGTCTCATGTAGCGCTCATTTCCAGATTGGGCGCGGGTTATATTGTTCGTGAATGGGCAGTATTCAATTCGATAATTATCATTCGTCTCTGTTCGATGTTCTTCCACAATCGCGAGACTAATTCTACAAGCCCCTATAAACGAGTATTTACGGAATTACAGGCAATAGAGAGCGCGCCGCGCTCCGCACTGTATTGCTTACAATATCGCGGGGAAACGTAAAAAATGTATACGGTGTCTCGTAAAATCAATTTCGCGTTCCTCCGCCCACGGCGCAGCGAGTAGCAGAGCAGTTCCATAACCGGAACCCCGGGGCGAAAGGTGTCTGAAAAGGGCAATAATTTGGCGAAGATGCCGCGAAAGAAAAGCCACCCTCTGTCTCATAGTCGTAAAGTCTCGCGCTTATGAAAATCCGAGGCTTCGTGTCGTTGCAGGAGTCGATTCGCCAAGGGTAAGAGGTGGTGAAACAAAGTGTTTGTGTATGTGCGTGTGAGAGAGAGAGAAAGGGGGTTGAAAGGGCGAGAATAGCGCCGTTATGGGGTTACAACGACGTTACGACGCTAATATAAAGACAAATGAAGCGACGCCATGTGTCTTTATATAGACACAAGCCCCGCGAATTCGCTACTGACTGCGGCAAATGTTCTGTCGCGCCTCCGCCAAGGGTCGCTCGTAACGCAAACGGACAATATATTGCAGGCGACGAAATTTTATTAGACGCGCGCCACCCCCCGCGTCGTCGACGTTATTTATGCCGAACGACGACAGATTATGCGGCGAGGGGATATTAGTTTGCGTGAGCGAGGTACGTTCGACGCTCAAATTTTGCGTCTTCATCTTGACTCGGCTACGAAATAATCTGAAAGCGCGTCATCGTCGTACAACAAAATCCTGAACGAGTCATTTGGATTCTTTGCCGGTGTCAACGTCAGAGACGAGAATCTTCGTGAAATTCGAGATGAAAAGGAGGTGTCCGAATCAAAAGTTCCGCTTAATCGACGCGTTATCGAGCGATCAAAGTGCGCGTCAAGTCGAAGCCGCGGCGCGTGGCGCATTACACGCGCTTTCCATTGTTGCACGGCTTTTAAAAAGACTCGCGCGCGCGCGCGTGCCCGGAATTAGCGTTCCGTAACAGCCGGCTTTTTTCGTCGAACAATGCGGAGGGCCGATCTCTCAAAAGAGCGCCTTTCGCCGATCGATTCCGCCTGTCGTGGATCGTGATAGATCGCGCCCTCGGGCCTCGTTCTGCTTCGTCCCGGATTTTTCCAGGACCAAAGGATGCCCATGGTTTCATCATTTCAACGCTCTGGACGTCTACACTTAGCCAACAATATTTCCCCCGCAATTCGATGTCCGTTTATTCGCAACACTCGTCAACAATTCGCACTGACGCGAGAGCTGATTTTTTTCTCGGAACGGAAATACATCCACGACAGTGTGCACCCTCGCGAAAGTACGAGAACTAGCGAATTGCAAAAGAGGCGCGTGGGGGGGATGAAATTCCACCGCGCTCTTCTTTCTTCCTAACCCCCCCAGCGCCGCGCACCTTTTGTTGCTATACCGGTGGTAGGTAACTCGCAGCGGCGCGGAATATAAACTTTTGCCCCGCGCATAAAGTAATACTGATCCGGGGCTGCATGCCGGGCAGACGAGCCCGGGATTGGATGGTGGCTCCCGTGGGGTTAATTTCGCCCCGTAGGGCGGAAAATATTCACGGTTCCTTAAAATCCTCTCCCTCTGGGGTGGCGTTATGCCAAACGGTCACTCAAAATACCACACCTCCGCCCTGCCACCCGCCCCCCGTAAGTTCTTTCTGATTCCGAGTAGCCCGTGGCGAGGTTCGGAGAGTGTGCAGGGAAGATAAAATTCTCTTTATGCGTATACCGCATCGATTCTTCCTCTTCCCTTTTTTCATTTTCCCGAAAAATCACTAACTTCTCGGTTCGATGCTTGTTACAGTCGATCAGATGCACCGTCAATGGATGTACGTGCGAATCCTTTACGCCTGGGAAGCGACATCTTCGATGCTGCGGAAAGTGTCATCACGGCTGGGTGCCTCACGGTGAGTGAATTTGCGAACTGTTATTCAGCAGCGCACGGCGGCGTACGCGGTATGAAGAGTATGAAGGCCATCCGAAAACGATGCAGGCCATTCCGAGCGTGTTGAGCTATACGCGTCCGGCGCCTTGGCAACGCGAAATCTTTACGATCGCAACTTATTCCGATACCGGAACCTCGCGCGACCACGGTTAAACGCAAATTTCCCGACTGTCAGCATACTTCATCCCGGCCCGTTCCTCGGGGACGAAATTCAATTTTCCGCCGATGACCAGCGCCCCGTCCTGGAGCAGGCTACTTTTACCAGCCCTTCCGATACTTGCACACGTAAAAAGACAAGCTCCCGAATACGTACGCGCGAACACATGCAGGTCGGCATACATATGTATACAGGGCGTATATAGGGAAGACCGCGGACTTTATGCGGCCGTAAGTTTTCGAACAGAATTGGCCAACACCGTTGGCACTCCCGATACACGCCGCTCGACGTGTGCGTGCGTGTCGGTGTGCGGAATCGCGCTTAAAATTCCGCCTGCTTGACCCGCGATAGATTGGACTCGAAGCGGCACGGAATACATATCGATATCGGCCTTTCTTCCTCTCCTTCCTTCTCCAGCGAGAGACGCGGCCTCATGGGAGAGCGCGCGGCTGCATTTTCTTTCGCATCGGGACCGCGCTCCTCGCAGGGGAGACTATATACGCTCGAGAGCTTTTCCTCCCGCGCCGCAGGAATTAAGCGGCCGACCGTTCGCGACCGTCCGCACCGTTTCGCAATGTTCGAAAGTCGAACGACAGGACTCGCGAGGACACGGAAGTCTGCGTCTACGCAGGCGGACGGATTAGAAATGGCCGGGGTTGCGAGGCGGATAATTATGACGAAACGTCGAATATGTTGCGTGTCGGGGCAGGATTGTGACATGTGGCGTTATAGATTTCCGAATAGAGTGTACGGTGCATGAAACGCGCGAGCGAGCGACGCGTCGAAGGCCTCTCGAGGCTAATTCACGGCGTGTGTTGATCGGCGAACCTGTCGCCCCGTGTCGAAACGTTCGTCCGTCTCGCCATTCATCAAGATCAGCGCGGACAAAAGACACGGCCTAATCGTAATTGTTGAAAAAATCGAAGCCGTTCGACGGACCCGCTTCGCCGTCGGCCTGCGCCGAATTAGAAATCTGCCTCTTTGTTCGCGGCCGGCTCACCGGGCGATGGATAAAAAACGAGGAGCTCATTACCGATCCACGTATGATTAGGCGTAACGATTTGTCGCGGTCGCCCTGGCCGAACCTGAGGGAGGGAGGGGGGCGACTGAGAAATTTGAAGAGTATCATTAAGTCGAAATAACTCGAAACGACCGGCCAGCAGTGTGACGTTCCTTTTTTTTTTCCTCCTTTTTCACCCCGCCTCATTCCTTTTGTTGCCGGGACGAACGTCTTGTTCGAGAAAGTCATAGATCCTGACGAGTAATACAAAGAGCGAGGGGGTGTGTGACATGAGTTTGACGGAAGAGCAAGTATCGAGCTCGTAAGGAATCGCGTGTAATACAACTGACAAAGGCCTTTTTAAATTGTAATGAGCTGCCAAAGAGTGAATTATGTCCCGTCCAAAGTGCCATCGAGTGCCACGGGAACCCCATCCTATAAAACCCGCCACACATACGCGCGGGACCGTATTCTCACGCACACGTCGGCGGAAATATGTATTTGGCCGAAGCAACCCCACGTCATGAATATATTTACATTGATTCTCGTCTCTCGGCATTTTTCATTTGCCAGACCGTTGTGTCCGTCTCCGTGCGCGCGCGATGCTCTTCTCCGTGTCTATCCCCCGATACTTTATTTATATCGAGCCGGGACGTGTCCGTCTCCCATGCAGTTTTCATCGGCGACTCACGTATGAACGATGAACCGCGGCCGCCCTAATGATCCTGCGGCGTGAAAAGTGCCCGGACTTTTCGTGCCGGTAATGATTTATTTACGACGGGCCGAACGGTGTTTCGTAATGCGGCCGGCAACTCGGAATTTTCAACGGAGGATGTCGTGGGAATTTTGATGACCGAGCGATCGTTGAATTCCTGTTGAAACTATGCGTTTCGTTTCTGCGACTAAATAATCCAGCAAGTGCGCGCCTGGACTTATTCTTCTTGGCCGGCGCGCACTTGCCAGGCCCAGATGTTCGAGATCTCATCGATCCTGATGTCAGGATGCAACTCTTGCGCGCATGCCGTAACGGATAATGAGGGATGCTACTTATTATCGGCCGAGGCGTAATCGACGGTTTTATGATCTCAAGTTATACTCTCGGTTTACCTAGCGTATTAAAAACAGCTTCGGCCGAAGCTTGAATGGCGGGTAGCGAGAGGATATGCCTCGGGGCGAAAAACGTTTAATTGGACCAGATCGCGGATGACCAACAGGACCGGTTCGCCGTCTCCCGATACTCGAGACTTTTCGAAATTTCAACTCCCTACTTAATGCCGTCCGCCGCATTACCGCTCGCCGGAATTTCAAGCATTCATCGCGAGCGCGCCCCGAAAAACGCATCGATACGCCCAAAAAATTGCGGAACAGCGCCGAGCGTCGTATCGTATATTATTGACCGTTTTATTACGTACGTACGAGTACGCCACGATCAACGGCATGCGGCGAGATTGCGCGCTCGTAAACGATCGCTTTTTCGTTCGACAGCCGACGCAAGAAGAGACGATCGCTTTACGTTACCCTTCATTCTCAACATTATGCCCCAAAAGACTATTCGGATTCTGCGTGTCAAAATTTTTCGCGGTGGAGGACGAGCGTTCCGTATACACCAAACCCAACGCCACGGGAGAACATCGACAGACTAATGCCGCATAATCTCCCTTAGCCATTTGTTGGCGCGCTCGCCGCGTCAAAACCGAGCCCATAAAAATCGAGCAACGCACCCATCGACTTATCAGTCCCGCTCCCTCTAATCGCGCGTAATGCACCCGCACACACCAGCCCCGAACACGGCCATTGGTCGGCCGGCGAGACAAAGGGCGCGGAACGGAGAAAGGAGCCGAAACAACCCCCTTTCGTAATTTACAGTCGAAGGTATACCCGGGCGTGTGCGTTTATTAAGCGTCACCTCCGGCGATGCGCTCTTTATTTTCTTTCCCCTCCTCCCTCCTCCCTCCTCCCTCGCCCCTCGAGCCGATGATTTATCGCGAGAGACCGCGCGCCACGACGACGCTTCAGCCCTTCTTCCGCGGCGGGCCAAAGTTCGACGTCTTCGTGCCCCGAGGGGGTCCAAGGGAAACGCGAGTTTCTGCCTTCACAGCTGCCGACGCCGGGCGCAGATGGACAGGCAGATGGCCGACTTCAACCCTGTCGCGTTTCCGTTCTGACGCGCGAGAAATTTCGTTACTCCACGCTCTGCAGCCTTCCGCGTCTCTGCGGGACGTCGAGTAATGTCGGCTTGCTATGGAATTGTGTATATAGTGTCGCGTCGAATATCGGTGGGTGAGGTGGGCAAGGTTTGGTTTTTAATGTTGCAATTGCGATCTGAGGTTTAGTCCGAGAGGGCAATTGGAAGTTTGAGTTGCGCGATTATTTAGTCGCGGATATGAAGTGGGTAGTTATTCTAGAGGAATGCGTGCTTGATTGGTGGAATTTTTGCGGACTCTTTGTGCCGCGTGCGATCGGACGGAAGAGAATTACGAAATGTCAAGAGTCAGTTCGATTCGGTGAGCGTCGGGAAGACAGAAGGACGCGAGGAATCCGAAAAGGTAGTCCTTCCTTCTCGCTCTCCTCCCCCGAAAGATGATTTACGAGCGTGTATTCCGTCACGAGGAATTTGTCCGTCCCGCTCGCTTGCCCGTGCTTCTCTCGACCTCTCGATATCGATCTTTTTTTACGTACACAAATCGATGCTGCGAGACAAACGGGGATTGAAGGGGGAGAGAAAGAGAGAGAGAGAGAGAGAGAGAGAAAAAAAAAGAGTGGGAGAGAGGCGTATGGAAGGCCACGTTCCCTTCACGCGGTGAAAAAGTAAGTCTTAATAAAGGCGAGCCAAGATAAATTGGTACATTAGCATCTCGTGTGATTCATGGTGACGTTCTCTAGCCCGGAGAACGTAGGGAGGGTGGGTGTGCTGGTGTGATGTATCGCCATTAACATCGCTTTCGCATTAGAAACAAATAGGCGTTTTGACATTCAACGTCTCCTATTGTCTCCCATAATTAAGCGCGGTCGCACGTAACGAGCCAGCGCGCAGCGCGAATTTTCGAAAGGCTCCGACGCAGCATCGGCTGGAATCGCAGATTGACATAGGTCGCATTCGTAGGAACCCAGGAACAACAGGATACGCTTTCCCTTCAAACAAACCAGGAAGTGCCGCCCGCCGACTCTTACCGCCTCCGCCCATTTTTAACTCGTTCCTCGCCTATTTTGGCACGCGTGACAAATCTGTATGCTCGAGCGGATTTATCGAGCGACAAGCTCCCTCTCTCTCTCCCACCGTTTGCCGCGTGCCGTGCCCATATGGCGGCCCGGCTATTTCCGTCTTGCGCGCCATGCACTTTGCCTTCGTTCGACAAGTGCCTCCGGCCTTTCGAAAAGTACACCGAAAACGCGTGAAACTGAATAGAGAGGCCGGGCGCGCGAGGGAGAGCGGCGAGCTCTCGTCGTAAAAGCGACGATGATCGTAGCTCTCCGCGCGGCTAAGTATAGAAACGCTTCCGACCGTACGAGTTGGACATTTAATTAGCCGACGGGCAGAACGTTTGCCCGCGACAATATCGTGGCGCGCGTATGAAATTGTCGATCACGAAAATCGAACCAACTGGAATAATCCGGAAAAGTACAACAATCTCGAAGCTTCGATCGACACTTCCGAAATCGACAGCAGCGTTGAATGTCAAAGTAACGTAAAATTACGCATTGTCTCATAATGATGTAATATGTCATTTGACCCAGCGACTAAATTGAATCGAATTATAATTAACGTTCAATTATCGCGTTATATAATGTATAATTTGTGCATATTCAAATTCGAGCCGTACTTCTCCCTCGACCTCGCACGTTCGCGAGCGCGCCAAGACCGGCACTTTGTCTAGGCGAGCGGGAAAAACGGGAAGACAAAGACAGGAAAGAAAATAGACTGATGGTAGGGAGGATGACTCGGTTGGTGGGCCTCGAGCGTCGCTCGCGCGTAAACACCGAGGCGCCGCGGCGCTTTACGACGCCTCGGGACGCGGGGTTTAACTTAACCCAAGGCCCGTGTTTAACTTATCCGAGACTTTCTGGCACAGGCCATTTTCACTGCCGGCATGTAACGACGACACACGCGCGTCAAGCCGGGGCGACGTCGTGTACACGTCGCGACGTCTTCCGTAAACCATCACGACGCCTGACGGGGGAGGAGATGGACCGCGGAGGAAAGTATGGTCGGCGCGGCTGAATATTCAACGCTTTAGCTGGGCAAATTCTCGGTCGTTACGTAAACGTACCCATCCGCGACAATAATCGGTAATTACTGACTTTGCGATTATTCGTTTATGGAAAAGTTGCAAATAATTCAATTAAAATTTGTCTAGCTTCAACAATGTTACTTCCCATTATTTCGCCGCATCGAAAATGCTCACTGTTTGCGGATGCGGTTTCCGCGGTCGTTCGTGGCTTCGCTCGTTCCACAATCTTCCTGACTTACGATTCCATAGATTTCTATCGAAACGAGCACGCTCCTCGATCGTACCACGGCCGCAACTTTGTCTAACAATAATTGGCCCGCTGCTACCGTTTGCAACGTGCGCGCCCGCGTGACGCGTGAACGCACAAATCGACGTCAACGTCCGAGCCAATGACATGGCCCGCGTCCGTCAACAGACGTCGAATAACGCGACGCGAGTGCATGATCGCGCGATATCTGTCACGCCTAAACGTCCGATAGCGATCGCGCGAGTCGATTCGCTCTCTTGGCAGCGATTCGCGTCACGGGCAAAATTCCTCGCCAAAAATATGCCCCAGCCATCGACACCGTCGCCGGCCGCGGCGCGAAACGTCGCGGGACGTCTCGAAGTATACAGCGAGCGACGCTAATGTCCGACGAAGATATTATTAATATCGGCCGGTCCGACTTTATTCCGTTGTCTCTCGGATCAGCGTCCGTGGCACTTGACACGCCGGAAATGCCCCACGCGCGCAGATCGTAGCACAGTATAGCGAGGCCGGCGGTACGTGGAAGCGGCAATTCTCAGGATTAGGATTAAATATTGACGACGCGCGGGGCTGATACAGATTAATGCGCATTCGCCGTCTCCTCGATCTCCTCCGCAGAATCCTCCGCAGCGCTACTTCTCTCCCCCTCTCACTCGCTCTCTACACTCGTCTGTTGGAAACGCGCAAGGACGTCCCTTGCCATTATCGTTCCCTCGGAACGAGCCGGAGCTCGGCCGGCGAACCCCGACGATTCTCTCTCAAATTTCTTCGCCAGCGGCGCAGTCGATGTTCCACGCATTCTTTCGCTGCGAATCGTTCCTTTTTGCGCGCGCAATCCGTCTGCCTTCCTCATCGACGCCATCTTCCCGCCATCCGATTCCTCTTATCGGCACCGCATCCTCTCCCGTATCTCACCCCTCCCTCCCGCCGACCCTCCGTTATGATGAACGGTGTCGCTGGGGGAGGCATTTATCCGGAGATACAACGTCCTGGGGGAATCTATTAGCGCGCGGGATAGATGCGAGCTTATTTACTTCTCCCGATAACGCCCGAGAATTATATCGACGTCGATATTTCGCAGTCGTCGACAGAGAAGACGCTCTCCCACGGACTATGTACACCTACCTTCCGAGCAGCCGACCGAGCTGACAGTCTCGGGTCGGAATGAAAGCGGCCGAGACGAATATATGTATAATAATCGGACGAAACGCGTATTGAGGATCGAAGCGAACCGAGCGAGCGATTTCCATTTCTTCGCTGTTAATCTTTTTCCACCTCCGCGCCCGGCCGCTGGGCTCCGTTTTGGCGAGATTTATCGTGCGGAGAGGAGCGTGTCGTGCTGGTTTCTGGCCGCATACTCGCAGAGCGAGCCGTCGAGCGGCCAAGTCGCGGCCGGCCCACCCAGCTCGGCCGATCGGCGCGCGATAAACGCATTATTTAATTACCGTGAGTAATTACCGATTATTACACGGCGCGGGCCGTCCCGGCGCACTGTCCGCCATTAATAACACGAAGGATCGGACGAAACACTCGTTACGCAGCACTCTTTAATCGGGACCCGGGTCTCGGCTCGTTCCTCTCGCGTCGTCCTCCGTGCCGCCCGGGACGGAATCGAACGGATCGATACTCACTCGGACACTCTCCGCTCGTTTCTTCTCTCGTCCTTCCTTTTTCTTTTAGGTCGAAAAGTGAGAATCGTGGGAGCGTGAGTGGAGTTGGGAGGGCTCCTTGATCGATACATATGGTAGAGTCGACGGACTCTGATAACGTCGGAGATTTTGTGTCACGTTTTGCGTACTGTATTGCGCCAGGAACCGCGGGGTCGAGGGGCGCGAAGTGAAGGATGATTCTATTGGCGCGGGAAACGTTGCGCTTAATAATAAGTCTCGACGTCCGGCTCGAGCGACGCGGGCATTCGTCATTCGCGGTCAGTTTTTGCAAGCCCGGCGCGTTCGTGAGCGGAGTATTGAAAGGAGACGTGATCCTTTCCTGCCTTCAACGATCCAGAAAATTCGTTCCGGTCAATACGAAATTGTACATCACAGTCTCGCTGCGCGTGTAAAATCTGGAAAAAAACAAACGATCGAGCCGAAAATTGTATTTTTCCGCGCACGCAGCTGCACACACACGCGCTGGGAAGCAAATCTGTGGACGAATACGAAAGCGAAGAAAAAGACGTGGTTGCGCGGGGGAGAGAAAAAGAAGAAGGACACGGGGAACGAAGGAGAAGAAGAAGGGATTGCGTGTCGGCGCTTTGTCGTGGTCACGGCGTTGTCAATCAAAGGCGATAGGAGGCGACACATTAATCTCACGAGGATCCCGTTGACCGCACGTACCTCTCGCGCCAGAGGGAGAGACCCCCGGCGCGAGAGCGAGAGAGGAGAGACTCTGCGGTCGAAAGTACCGCGACCTCGTCACCGCACGATCGGGTGCGGCCTTAGAGCCCGCTCTTTTTTTCACTACTTTCGTTCACCGCAACGATTGTTCACCGCGGCGCGCTTTGTTGCCCGCGGAAAATACGGGCAGCGCGAGCGACGCGTCGGCGTCGGCGTCGGCGTCGGCGTCGTCTGGATCCCAGCATTCCCAGCGCTGCGAGAGCGAAAGTGAAAGAAATCTGGCGTGCCGCGATCATTTTTCACCCATACAATTTTCGTCTACCCTCGACGACGAGCGCACGCGCGCGCGAGAGAGAGAGAGAGAGAGAGGAAAAAAGGGCTCTGCATCGTCGATTTTTCAATTTTACACTTTCAGCCGTAACTTCGAGCCGCCGTTATACCGCGGGCCCCCGTACCTTCTTATAATTAACTCTCCGGCGAGCGTTCGCTGAAAGTTCAGCAACAGCAACGAGTCCGCCGACTCTCCTTCCCGGTATCTCATCCCGGCCAAGTCCAGGTAGAATCACTTTCCGGTCGATCCCGCGGGCCGTCGGCAATTAGCCGGGCGGTCGCCGGGTAATTAGATGAAGCTTTAATTGCAGCCCAGAAAATGGGGTGGCCGGGTGGAGAGGAGAGGAGAGGAGAGGGGGGAGGGAG
Organism: Priocnemis perturbator; assembly: GCA_963942575.1. Classification (NCBI taxonomy): domain Eukaryota; kingdom Metazoa; phylum Arthropoda; class Insecta; order Hymenoptera; family Pompilidae; genus Priocnemis; species Priocnemis perturbator. Next base: position 4,811,164 of record OZ012652.1, read on the forward strand.
GCATACACTCTCGCTGTCGTTCGCAAACGAGAGAAAAGTCTCCGCGGTGCAATTCCTCGCATATTTACATCTCCCGCGGGATCGCGAGAGATGAGAGAGATCGTCTGGAAGGGGTTGCGAACGAGGGGTAGGAGGGGGTGGGCACGAAGACGCGGACCCTTCCGCGCGCCGTTTTACCGCTCCCGCTGGCCGTCTTAAAAGAAAGGGTTAATTAAAAACAACAAAAGCCATCCGCGCCATTAGCGGCCGTTTGTATGCGCCGCGTTAGCGTTATGCCTTCGCCGGCCTTTCAAGACCGGACGGGGCTTAACAAGCTCGAAGGGGTTGAAGGGACCTTCGCCCTGCCTGCCTTCTTCGCGCTCGATTCTTTCGCAACAATGTCCCGATCCCGCGCCGACCTAACCTCCCCCACCCCAGGCGTAATTGATCCTTTGTGCTGCGCGCCACTTTATTTACGCGAACCACGCGCAAAGTATGTATCGTCTTCGAGCGAAATTATGATAAATGGGTGGTGTACAGAGTGTGTCGGATAGGTGCGCGCGAGTGGATCGAGCGGATGGTGCCTTTGGAATCGTGAAACCGTGAAGCGGCCGGGTTTCGTGCGGACTTGCGATTATCAAGTAGGCGAAAAATAATCCGGGCGAAAACATCGAACTCGCCCCGCGAAGCGATTATTCCCCGATTCGTCTTCGTTCTCCTTGCATCTCCCGGGCCCTCGTCACGGCATCGTGCCGGCCCGGCAACCGCAGTTCGCGGGAGTTAATATAATTATACGACACGGCCAATTTAAATAGCCGGTCCTTACGAATTGAAAGGCGAGCACGGAAGGAGCGCGGGCGAGAGATGGGGGGAGAATTTCAGGGCTAGTGGAAGCGGACGCCTATCCGCCGAAATTGCCGGTATAATGTAGTCCCGGGACCAATTAGCATGTCCGAGACGATAAAATGCAAATGGCTCGTGACACGACGCTTCCGCGAGTCGCGCCCTTCCACTCGCAGTCATTTTTATTATTCGCCTGCTTCAACTTCGAAACTCACCGTCTCAGCGTCAGCCCCGTTGACAACTTTCTCTCTTCGACGATATAGTCAGAGTTCTTGTACTCGACCGGAACGAGCTCGACTAAAGAGAATGGATGATTGTCTCAATGTCCCAATTGTTTTCTGCCCGAAGCTTAAGGGAACGTATATCTTAATTCGCAGCGCAAATTCTGCGGTCCTCGTTATTGGATATTCCTCCTGATAATTCTGCTCTAAATCATCTCTGTCTCTCCTTCGCTTTTTCCTTCTCCCGCTTCTGCCGCGCGCCGGAGGATTGGGGAGGGGCCTCTAATTTCGCGCTGGGTCTCAACGGGGTCGTGGATTATGCAGGATCCGACAAAGGGTTGATCCTCGTGGGACGCGTGTGTCGACGTGACACTACTTGGCCTCTGCTAATAGAATACCGTCTTGTTTCTGAACGAGAGCAATCGGGGGATGCTCGAACGTCTTCGTTCGTGCTCCATGATGTTGGATTTCGAACGACTCGTTCACTATTTTCGATGTCACTTCAATATTCCGTACTCTTATATTTTGGATGTCAATATTTGACCCACCAATTTCAATTTCAATTCAAACACTGTAGTTTGTACTCTATTCGTGACTCTGATCCATGACTATATTTTTCAGTCGTAACAAATCTTTCATTAGTCACCTCATTGTTAATTCCACTGTCCTCTGAGCGTCCGAAATCCGACGCACCACGCGAGAAAGTTCGGCGATGATTCAGATATCTCGATACACGAAGACAGATTTTTCCCGATCGATCACAAGACGGGCTCGATAGTTAACTCCCGACCTCTTGGCATCGGGAAAAGGAGGCGAAGTTGTTATGACAGTCAGCGGCCTGCCATCCATCACCCGAGATTTCGTCCCGAAGGACCGGCCTCGCGGACCAACTTATCCAATATTTAAGGTTTTGTCCCTCGACGGCCTCGGCTGATATATCACTTGCATTAATATATATTTGGCGGGGGGGAGATAACTCCTGCGCGGCATCGTATAAATGTCGACAAAGATCTCGCCCTCGCCGTTGTCCACCGGCAGCGGGCCGATGCCGGGAAGTGGACGTAATTATTTATCGCCTCTTGTCCCGTCCTCGCGAATGATAAGTGATAAGCGGCCTCGCGACTTTTCGGACGGCCACCTTATATTTGTCGCTCCGTTAAGAACAAAGGTTCGCGGCGCAGGCGGCATTATCTGCGGCATGACGCGCGCTCGTCCCTAAATCTTCTTCGTTTTCCAGTTCCGAGAAGAGGACTGGTCGCGTCGAGCGAGAGACTTCCCGACAATCCCGACAGAAAAGAAGCCGTATCTTGCAGGCGGCAAGTCGCTCGGTTATTCGGTTCGTGGAAACGATAGTCGGATGTTACGAGAAGGGTTTATCGTATGCCGGCCTATGACATCTATCTGTCTGTGTCACCCGATGAACCCTCAGTATCAGCTGAAACATTAATTATTATTGCCTCCTCGACACTTACCGCGCCGCGCATTTTCGACGTGCGCTCCAGAGAGAGCTGCGCGTTCCAATTGACACGTGTGTCGTCGGACGTTTTTTCGATCGCTATCGGCACTTTTTCAATTTCGCCGGGCTCGATCGGCGAGTTCCGTACTGGTCGCGGAGTGCGGGTGGCCCTTATCAGATGGCTTTCTACCAGCGCTGCCAATCGGCCGCTGACAGAGGAAGGCATTGCTCAACGGGTCGTTCGACTTATTCGATGTTATTTATGGCCCGTTTCTGCGACAACGATGACACTCGCGCCCCGATAACAGCGATATCCAACAATGTGCCGAGCTCCGGTTAAGAATAGAGTTTCGTCTCTCTGCGCGCACGACAGAAAGGAGTTATCAGGGAAGCACCCTACTTCGTGGCACCTAATATAACGCGGCCGTTTCGATCGCATGCCTCAAGTTTTATGGTGTAAACAGAGACGTCCCGGCGACCGACTTGACAGAGTGCAGGGCACGCAGGAAACGTCGGACGGGGAAATTTTCGGTTCGTCGAGTGACGAGAGAGGGATCGATTTTCATCGGGCAAAATCGGATACTTTTTACAGGAATACGTGCACTCCATCGGCTCGCGCTGTCGAACCTTTCGTGTCTCTGTGCTGGATTAATGTACATCACTATTTGTACCTTGCCATCGACGATAAATTCAGCTTCTAATCGAAATGAGATTAATGTCGATTTTGCAAGTGACGAAGAAACTAAATTCGACGTGCCTCATTCGTTTGCTTCCAAGCTTCTCTTTCCGCGTCTCGCAGTCTCTGGATTCCAGGCTCTCGTCGGTAACACGAGAACCGTGTTGTGATAGCACCCTCAGAGCACTGTTTGCTCCGGTGTAAGTTACTCGGGAGTGAACACCCCTGGGGCCGGCAAACGGTGCGTAACTAACCTCACGCACGCTTCACGCATTGACGTGACCGCACACTGCCTCCATTCATAACTCGTGCCCGCATGCGTGCCAAGCCTTGCGCTCGTGTATATTCGGCGAAGAAGACTACGAGGAGTCCCGTTCCTGGAGATTCTGTCGAGAAAGAGCCAGCCGATTCTGGACATGCATGTCGACGCATAAGATCCACTGACATGCAAGAGTCTGCTACGATGTATGGGACTGTGGGAGAAAGAAATAGATTGGATTTGTAGCAAGCTGACAGCTCTGACAAACTGAACTGAATCTCATGTGCGCGGTCAAATATTCACTTTCGTCGAAGATTGAAAAATATAATATGGCATACGAGACAACAGATTGACTTTTCCGTAAGGTGAGATCGCTGACAAAGTACAGCTGCAGAAAATGCGAATTTGTCCGGCAAATGAAGCTCGAGGCGTCACGCACTACTCCCACAGCGTCGTGTTAACCGGCCAATGACAAAAACAGGGGACCCTGCCTTTATGGATGTACTCGGACAGTGGTCCGTTTGTACTCGCATTATCGTTCGAGGCAGCGGCGTGCGAGACGAAGTCTGAGACGTTGAAAGTGACGAGCGCGCGTTCGGCAAACGATCCGGATCGAGGCGCGACTGACTACGCCTATGCCGGACAATTTCGCGCAAGTCGCTCGTAAAGGGGACGCGAAACATAGTGCGCACTCTGTTGCTTCTCCGTTAACGGCCGGTTCATAGAAGAGTAATCGCGAAGATTCTAAACTCATAGGTAACACGTGTTCGCGTAACGACGATATCACTCGGGACATTCAGTTCCATTAGAGACCGACACCGGCGTCGCTAATAAACCGGATCGCTGTCCTGCCGTCCGCAAAGCGAGCCAGAAAATTTCCATTATCAGCCGATTATCGATGAAGCGACAAGATTAGCGTCGGATAATCGGCGAACGGATTTGTTGAAATTCGAGCCGCTCGCTGAGGCGGGAAGGGGGTTGGCGCTGGCCGAAAAAGGAAGGAGAAGGAGGGTGAGAAGAGGAGCAGGAAGAGGGAGAGAAGAGTAGGGAAGAACGGGCAGAAGGGGCCAGCGGACGGGCTGGCGTGTTTTTAACGATAATTTCTCTTATCTCCCGGCAGCACATGCCGCCGAGAATTGCGTGCCACGGATCGTGTGTATCCGGTGGTAGATCGACCGACCCTAAGACCGTCGCAAATTGGATCCAGAACGCTGATAATTAGTCGTCCCGGGCGAGTTCATTGATTTCGTGCGACCTCTCGAATGGAAAAGAAAGCGGTGGAAATTAATCGGACACCGTTGGTGGCTGCGGTAGTCGTTTTATGAAGGCGATCGTAGTGCCGCTAACGTTACCGATTTGCTTGCAAGGGTCACGGGGGTTCCTCTGGATATTGTTGCAGTTAATGACGTCCGTTAAGTGCTACAGCGTTGCAGTTCCGTGGAAGAGCTTGTGTACCGTGAAGTACCGCGGATACCGTAAGGTGGACCACTATGAACAACAACTTTATAGACTGTTGCCTGACGATATCGTAAAGTTCTAGCATCGGGCACGGGGCTCGACGGCAACGATTTCGGTGTTCAACTTGCAATTAGTTCCAGGACTTAAGAGGTCGACTGAAGGAATACTTGGAGTTTCGTTAAAATCCCCAGAAGCCTACTTCCACGACAGTAATCTTTCGAAAGACCTAACAAGACAAAAAATGGATATTTTGCGAGCATCTCACCGTAGCGCAGCCTGCTGGAATCGCATTACGCACTTTGTTCCTCGACAAACAGTATCGCGGCGGGCGGCAGAGGCGTTACGGAAATTGCGAAACGTCGAAAGGTGGACCTCTGCCCCCCTCTCTCTCTCTCTCTCTCTCTCTCACTCTCAGCTCTCGCTCCGATTTTAATCCTCCCTTTTTCCCCGTTTCCCCATTGTCGAGGGAGGCCGCCTCGAAGCTCGAAGTTCGCCAGCGCCAGGAGCGCCGGGGCGATCGGGAATTTCCGCGAGGGATCGTTACAAACTTTTAACGGCTTCGAGACCCACTCGACTACCAACGGCGCACTCTCTGTCGCTCCTGCTCTTCTTTCCATCCGCCCTCCTTCTCCCCAGGCGAAGCCGGCTCTCTCGCCGAGGCTTTTCGCTGCAAGTTTCGCGTTACCGCGGCGGACGTACGTTGTCGGAGTGCATGCCAAGTTCCGAAGAACAAAATCAATTATGGAACGCCCGTTTTTATGCCCCGCGCGAGGGTTTTCGCGGGAGTGCGAGGAAGAGTGGTGGCAGGGTGGGATGGCGGACCGCGAGTGAGGTGAGAGACAGAGACAGGAGAGTTCGGGAAGAGGGTTCGAGAAAGGGGTTGAAAGGAGAAGGAACAGAGTCCGCGCGCGCTCGCACACCGTGATTATCGGGCAAAGTTGCGAACTAAAGTAATTCGCCCTTGGCGCCCCGACCGTGTATTCGGGATTACCGGAGGATTATGTGCGGCAGGTTTTATTTTTCTCGGCGAATAATGGAGCCGCGGACCGGCAGGACGGATTTTATCGGATTATCCTCGCGCGCCGATTATCTCGACGGCGAATCTTTCGGTCGCTCGCCGGGCTCGAAGACGTGCGACGAGGCCGACGCCTCTGGAGTTGGGATCGCGAGAGTCTGCGGCGGGGGGAGGGGTCAGAATAGGCCGCGGGGGGGAGTGAGGAAAAAGGAATGAAGAAGTGACACGTTCCCGCGGCAATTATAACACGTTTGCGCGCCGTTTATCGATGAATACAAATCGACAAACGCACGAGCGGGCGCGGAGCACACGTTCGACGCGTGGATACGTGTATCGTGCCGGCGCTTGCACAAAGCCCCGGTCTCCGGGCTCCTTGAATAATGCATGCGATTCGCACGGCCGAAACGAAATGCGCGTGCACACGCGGGGTGGCCGCCTAAAACGTGCAATTCGCCGGAATTTTTGGCAGAATCTCGCGATGATTAATGCCCTCGCAGTTCACGTGCGAGCACGCACAGGCCTGGCGCGGCTCTTCTTTTTGCCAGGACGTCTCTTCGCGGCACTTTGCGTCGGACGACAGTCGTGCGGCGGTACACGCACGTCGTGTGTATGGGATCGCGAGGCGTATTCGGCGACAAGAGGACGCGTCCGTTCTTCTCGCCTCGTCGTTCTGCTTTAATCAACGAGATCGACATACATAATTGGCCCGCGTCTCGGTCAAACGTAATCCAATTGCGTCGGGCAATTACCGGCAATAAAATAAGCGATATCCGAGAGCAAGGAGCGCGGGGTGTGTAAAGAAGAGAAAGAAAGAAGAGAAGTGAGCGGCGAGAGAGGCCGGCTCACGAAACATCCCGTGTGCGGCAGCGTCGCATTTGCACACACGGTCGCAGGAGGAACGCGTTTTGGCCAGTCTGCAGGTGGAACCGCACGGTTATTAGGATGATTTATACGATGTCGACTGTCGACTGGTACTCGGAGTCGTTCGTTCGACTTCCACACACACACGCCCGCGCCGGCTCGTACGTATTCGTGCACACGTATCGCGCGCGTATATGCAATACAGTAAAACACAGTGCGTTGCACTACTGACAGTTTCCGTCTGGGGTTGAGACGGAGTCGGAGCTCGGGGAGAGAGAAAGAGGCGAGGGGGATGAATGGGGGTAGAAGGGTTGGCCACTATCATTAGAGACGACTGTAAAAGCCGAGAATAACAGTATATGGTAATACCAATGACGGCTACGCACGCTTATTGCGGTAATATTCGATAATAATTGCCAGTTCTGTCGCTATATATCAACCCCCCGCGCGTGTCTGCGTGTCCGTGCGCGGGCCGATGTAATGGTCAAACATGAGAGATCGCTGAATCGAGGATTTGCGAGGCTGGAATTCGTTCGCGGGGTCGCTTGATGTACGATCGGCGGATGTTAATGGGCGGCATTAAGTAATTCGAGTCCTTTGTGGCCTAGGGTATGATTTTCGTGACTCGCTCGACGATCGCCGCACGGCGGTCCTGCTTCTCCATTCGTCCCCCTCCCACCCCATCGATAGGGTCCTTCCTCGTAACGAGCAGTCTACCTGCTCTTTTGGCCAATATTTTGATCGTTTCTCGGTGCACACGATCGATCATGTGTTCCCGGCCAATCGTGTCTGCTTTTCAACAGACAATACTGATAACTGATTCCGAGTCCGACAAAGGACAAGGACTTTCTCGCGCCAGCTTCGGCAGCACCGGCGTCCACACCTCGCATATAATTGCGTGGGCTCAATTAGCGGGCGGCTATTAGCACTGCGTCGCTCGATTAGCGAGAGACAACGTCTTGTCTCGCCAAGCATTCGTCCGTGGCAGCCAATGATCTCCCCCGGGTTCGAGAGTCGTCCGTTGCGCGTGCTAACGAAACCCTTTCACTCTTCCATCTTTTCGCTAAGACTCGCTTCGTCTCGCGCCTCTCGAACATGTTAATTGCTTAAATTATTCGACAAATTGGGACACGGTCAGATCGTCGAGCCGTCTGTCTGCGCGACTCCAGGTGCCGATCGCCAATCGATGCGAGTGCACACATTTTGCACGACGTCTCATCGCGACGTCGCTTTTCTTTATTTACCCGCAATATTACATATTGCCATATATATATATATATACGAACGCCACAGCGTGGCACAAAGTTGCAATGACGCTGTTACCCACATGCAAAGCACACTATCGACACCGTACAATTACGCGACCATTACCGACCGACATGCACACACGCACGCACTCGCACACAGAGACACGGACAAGCTGTTACGATCACAGCTTCCGGAAGCGGCTAGCCGTCCGGTTAAGGCCGTATAATTTCTTTTAATAGTGTCGTAACCTTGCGTCTCTCTCGCGAGCCGTAATGCACTCTTGTGTCTCGTCTTCCCTCCCGGATGCCGAATTGTAAATCTTCCCTTGTCGCAGGATGCGCGACCTTGATTCATTAACCGTCCTCCTTTAATGCTATACGCACGGACGTTCTGCACGGCACTCGCCCCTCCCGCCGCTCGCTTCTATTTTAAACGCCGTGCGGCGCCTTTTTTGCGCCCGGCCCGGCGCATTTGCATAGTCGGATAATAAATTGTAAAGCGATTTTGTTTCTGGGCGTAGGATATATCGGCCGGGCAGGCTCGTTATTCCACGGTTATTAGAGGATGACATTGTACGGATCGTACGATGGCGTCCGGTACGCGCACACGCTTTCCCCACCCCCCCTCACCCTCCACCTAACCACCCCTCGAGCAGGGATCATCGTTCACTGTTTTTCTTGCGATTTCTAGGAGAGCGAGTCGGAATTTAATTTATGCCAAATCGTGTCGATAGTGGCGAACAACGTTGTGTGATATAATGCACGGAGCGGATGCAAGAGATCATGTTTAACTGGCAACAATGAGACGGCGTTAAATAATTTTCGTCGGGGTATAAATTTCAGACCTCCCTTCCGCACGCTCTTTTTTCGCGTGAAAATATATCGTGCGTGTGTGTGCGCGTGTTATTACATGTACCTATACGTACGTGTGCATATGGGAAACGTTATTCCGGGGGAATGTATCATGACGGCTATTATCGTTAACATGTAAATGTTGCCGGTCTAATGGTGTCTTAATTGAGTCGACCATTAGACCCTCGTGTACCTCGTGTACCTACCTCCCTGCCGCCCGGGGAATATTAAGATATTAGGCTCGTTCGTATAATAAAGGTATTAAAAGACCGATTGCGTACGATGCTCGCCAACGGAGGCGACTCCGTTGATTTTCGACGTTTCTCCTTTTTTCGCGATACGACCGAGATAGGGGCTCGAGAGTGATGTTGGGAAAACAGTGTGGATAGTGTAGAGATGTAAAGTGACCGGGCGCAGAAAGTGAAATCCATGACGCGCTGTCTGATGTTTGACGTTAGGTAATAAAATAAATCATGCAAGTACTATGAAAATGTCAGAGTCAAGAGACAACGTAAAAATGAACGAAACCTTTCTCAAGGGACTAGAACAGAAAATTGAAGAGTTACAACGTCGAGATTGGGGACTCTTTCCAGAAACACAGCAGCCTATTTCTCGAAACCGTGCACCTGGCCGGCGGTGGGCCATTGTGTCTGATCGCGGCTTGGCGCCTTGTTGTGGGGCGCCACACACGTTTCTTCTTTTCTCCGACTCGCGGGATTTCGTGTAATCGTATAGTCGACGCGTGCTACGAACGAGAGATAGCGATCTCTTGTTCCTCTCTGTCTCCGTCTCGCTTCGAGATGGTCTTCGTTCCGGCACGGGCCACCTTCCCACACATTCGAACGCTCCGTCTGACCTATCTACCTGGTAAACACGGTAACCCCTTGATAGCCCTCGCATTCGACTGCTTTCGAACGTAGTTGTGGCGGCACTATTTTCAGCACGCTTTCAACTTCAACGGTTCACACGATACGTAACACTCTACCATTTTGAAAACGTTCTTGCATATAGACGAATTAGCGTAATACTTAAGTACATCATTGTTCGAATATGTTAATGTTGCACCTTAAACCGAGCCATACGACGAGTCCGATAGTCATCAATTTCGCTATCCACCGGCGTGGCAGCGACAACTCGAGAACTCCACACGAGATAATGGAGGCCCGGCGCTATTTCGAAAGCAGTCGAAAGGCGAAGACCGTCGTCGATCGTGAAAAAAATCGATCACCCGAGGCCGAAGGCGTGTCCGTCCATCCTCTCTCGTCGGACACTCGTCCAGGAAAGCGATCTGAAAAGTGGCCCTTTGAAGATCGCGCGACGTCCCGCGGGGTCGGCAGGCTTTGACCCGTAATGGCGTGCCGAGAAGAATGGGAAATGTCACCAGGGGGCGACCGGGGCCCAGTCGAGTTTCTTTTTCGAGACCGACCTCGAGGCGGAGAGACACCAAGACGGAGAGCGAGAGTGAGGAACACGGGGCCGGATCATTCTCCTTGGCGTCATTAGTCCTCACGTCGACGTGACCGCATACTTCACCCGATGGAAATGTTCACTCGTGCCGACGACGCCCTGTCATTTTTTACCTTTCCGTGGACAGGGCCGTTCTCGATTTTTCACGTGCGATTTTAATACCCTGCTTCAAAAGAGTCGATCCTTCGATTCTAGTTAAAATCCGCAAATTCGACTTGACCGCGAGGGAGGAAGAGGACAGGGAAGCGGCAGGGGTCCGCTTGATAGAGCCATAAATAGCGCTATAGCTCATTGATCCGCATAATCGCATGCATTACCGCTCGTCTCCGGCGGCGCTTCGCTCGCGGTTTTCCCTTTTCGAGCCGGCGGCTGTGTGCCGTGTGTATTATTACGCGGACGAATCAGCGAACGAACGAACGTATGTAGGATGAGGCGTGCTGGCCACCCCGGCCCTTCGTTTCCGCGAGGATCACGAGTATCCGGGATTTGACGCGGCATAACTCGGCGTACGATACCTCCTGGCCGCGCAGATTTATGCTTTCGACGCTCGATCGCGATACTCAACCGGATTTCCAGACATCCTCAACGCTCTTCTTCTATTCAACCTTGTGTTCGTTCATGATTCGTTCGTGGAGAAAGGGGGGGTGGGGAGGAATGACTCGGCCGATTATTGAAATCTCAGATCGAGTATCGTCGCAGGATCTCTATACGCGGGAACGCAATTGTTTCGGCCGCTGGTCCCTCTCATCAATATGGAGTAGCTGTCCAATCCGGGCGGCAGCCTCGGGCAGCCCTTTTGAAGGTTACGAGGCGGTCAGGACTGTCATTCCTTTGATTGGCTTTTAGGGCCTCCTACCTTCGTCCTCTTTCATCTGCCTTACGTCCACCTTCCTCGTCCTCCCTTCGCCTCTAGCCAGGACCTTTGTTTCTCGCCCCCTCTCTTCTCCTCCTACCCTTCCTGCTCTTTCTTTTCCATTCTCCTTCGGCTCGTTTCACGTTTCGTCTCCCGATGAGATTTTTGTTCCTTTTAATCGATGCTCCGAGATTCTTACTTCAAGCCGTTGCGCTACTGAACGCTCCTCGCGTCAGGTGTAAAGATTCGGAATAATTTGCTGTGCGAAACGTTCGTTGTAACTAGATAGTGAATGTGAACGACCGGGACGGACGGAGAGGCACGATCGAATCGAGCAGGCGAACGAGATTCGTTCTCGGTTCAAATGTCGTCGTTTCCACGATTGAATGTTGCGCGATGATTTACGGCCCACGCACGGTCGACTCTTTTTTCCCCCTTCCCTTCCCCTTCCCGACGTACCAACTCCGTCAACTGCGCCTGTTTACTTCGCGGGATGCATTCAAGTGTCAAGCCTATTAAGCAAGTCGGCGGATAAATACGGCCTTATCGGCCGTGGCAAGGTCCTTTAATGCGACACAACTCTTATCGCGCCCGAGATACGCGGAGCGAGCGTTAAGAAATTATGTCCAAAGCGGAGCGACAATTTAAGGAGGATGATCGAACGCTCGCCGAATCGCTGCCCCGAAAACACTGCTCTTTCACATTCCCAATTATTCTTGCCGCGGGAGCCTGAAAAAATGGCCTCACGACGAATCGTCCGTTAAATATCAATTACTCGGCGTGCATTGCGATGATGATCTCTCGTGATCTTTCGTCGGGTTGTTGTAGACTTGTAGAGGGAACGGAAACGATGCCGTGAAACGTGAATAATGCGCGAATCTAGGCTGCCAACGAATCCGACGATCGAGATCTCGTTCGGGGAAGACGAGTTAATGAGAGAAGATTGTCCCTGACGACGACCGGGCACGTGCGTTGACATTGTGCGTCCCGTTGTTTCGCGATGTTGAATCTGCTCCTCCGGGAGTATCGAATCGCGGCGCGAGCGACAATGGAGTATCGCGAGCGCGGGGGGGTTATCGCGCGGGGTTATCCAAGAAGACAAAACTAACGGCGTGTCCACGCGCGTTGACCGTGTGTCACCGCTTATCGTTTAATGGCTCTCTAATTAGCATCCACTTGCTTTATTGGCTCCTTCTCGCTACCATCATTCTCTCTTTCTCTCTCTCTCTCTCTCTCCTTCCTTCGAAACCCGCGCTAATTTCGACGGATTGGCCAAGATTTATGTGATCTGTTTTACATTCTGCATAATTCGCCCGGGAGATTAGAGTTGCGCGCGGTGATTTATGAACGGACGGCCCCGGCGGACGTTGACGTTGACGATCGACGAAAATTGCAGACATTCGAGTTCGAGCCTCGACGCTCGCCGGTCCCGGCGTTGACGCCGTAACAGTTCCCATGACGCCCCGGCACTCTCTGTCGTTGTATTTTAATGAAGCGGCCCGCGCGTGAGATGCCGAGTGAGATTAATCTGACGCGGTAACTCGCGCGAGTCAGCAGCGGCAGCAGCAGCGGCAGCGCACGGACACGCGAGCGCGCGAGCGTAGGAGAAAAGTCCGGGAGACGCGAGACGTCGCAGCTCGCAGCTCGCAGCTCCATGACGAATACCCATCCTCACCCCATAGAAGTCACAACAGACTCCGTCAGGCCCTCGCCGGCACACACACTTTCCATCACGATTCCTCAAAACAAATGGCCGCCGCATTCTGTCTTCCTCCGCCGTCCCGCGGGCCGCTTCCACGTCTCTCTGTTTTCAAACGGCATTTGTTAGCCATCTCGGATTATTACGGAGAGGGAGAGGGGCGGTCAAGGGGGTGTCTGAGGAGAAGCGAAGACGAAGAGAGACGGCGAAACAAAAGAAGAGGGAAGAGCGATGCTCGGGGATAAATCAAGACTAACCAGCCGAGGCCTTTAATTCATGCGCGTGGGACGAAAGAGAGAGAGAGAGAGAGATTGCTCGGAGAAGGAGCGAAGCGAGAGAAGAAGAGAGAGGAGGACGGAGGTGCGTGGAAAGGGGTGTGTGGAGGATGATACGAAGGGGGCTGTGCGGGGGTGGGAGGCCGGACTGGATGAGAAATGGATCCGCGAGGGCACGAAGATTCGCACCTCTCGTGTCCGGCTCTGCACACGCGCGAGAACACGCCGGATTTCTCGACGCGCCCGCCTCCATCCGACTCCGACGGCGTTCTCTCGATTATCGCGATGTCAAGTGCGGCGTCGTGTCGCTTTCTATCACTCGACCTCTCGCACATCTCCGAACGCATCCTTCGAACCACTGATGACACCACCGAATTCCCGACTCGACGCCACTGACGATCGCGGACGAGTGGAAAAAATGTGCTGCTTCAAACATACGCTCCGATACGAAAAAAAAAAAACAATATAAAAAACAACAATGTAAAAAAAAAAGAGTTACGCCAACAAGCAGATCGAGCCGCGCTCGGCAGCCCCGAGTCACACGATACGCCGGAAACGAGGATCCGAGGTGGATCGCGTGCGCGAAAACTCGATCTCGTATGTAGGTCTATGCCGTGACAAAGTGCGTGCCAAGGATACTCGTCCACCTGGCGCAAGGCTGTTCCGCGCTCGCTTGCACACCGGCGCAGTTTATCACCCGGGCGGGATTGCTAAGACGACAAACCACCGATTGCCCAACTTATTATTGGTTATTGATCGGTTATTTATTCAAATGAATGCAGATTACCGTGGCGGGTTTTCAATGCGCGGCCAGTTAGCGGGCGCAATGAATAAATTGCTACCGGGCTCGCGCGCCGGTACTTAGCGTCCATCTTTCAAGGCTCGACTTTCTCAATGATATCGACACGCTCCCCTTTCTCCCATTCGCGGCACTCTCTCGCTACTCTCCTGCCCGGCGAACGAACGCCGGACGTTACCGTCTGTCAGAGAGAAATTCCTCGCCATTATTTCGACACGATTCCGTGAACGTTATTATGCGAAGCGTCTCGTTGCTACTTTTTTTTTTCTTTTTTTTTTCGTTCGCCTTTCTTATCGAGTCCTCCGACGTTATTTGCAGACGCTCTTGTCGGGAGTGGGCATATTTGTACGGAGGACTGATTTAATTAGCGCGGACTCGCGGAGTTGGAGAAACGAAATGACTTTGTCGGTTATTACGATTGCAAATGCGTTACGTGCTTCAGCGTCTAACAGCGCGCAGCTCGAATCAATCTTTCCACGGCTCTTGCCGCGTGTCACAATGGCGCATCGAGCTTTTCGTCGCGGTGGAAAATAAAAGTCTCGGACGTTCGTATTCAATCTCACTTGCAAATGCGATTCCACCGGTCCCACACCGCATATGGTACGCGCAGGGTGAGAAGGGCGACGGGGGGGAAGAGAATGAGGGACGGATGAAGGGAGAGAAAGAGAGGGAGAGAGAGAAGGGTAGATGGCAGTAGTCCCAGGGCCCAAGCCAATTTGTGACTGACGAGGCGATTGGTAATAAGCGAGAGGGACTACTCAAATTGCTTGACTTTTTCTGCGGTCGTTCATTGGGCGTTGTCGTCGTGGGCCGAAACTCCCGTGCACCACGATTTATGGCCAATCTATGAAGTCTGCCCGATTCCACGCGTCTCCACGAAGCCGCGCCACTAATCGTTTCGAGGTCCACGTTGCGATCGACGCACTTTCAAATGTTACGCTTCTGGTGTGATCCGTGAAGAAGAAATGTCCGGCGTATCGAGGAGTGCTATTTTGCACCCCGAATCACTGTCACTCTTACCGAGTCCACGTAGGTACAATCCGCGACATCCTACCCACCATTATCTTTATCTACATTATTACCGGAGCAATAAAACTCGGCCGAGCGACGAGCGAGAGGGAAGAAGGGGAAAAAATACATCTGGTACTCCCGCCCATTACGAGCGAAGCGGAGGATCGAAAAGGTGCACGCAGCGAGGGCGAGACAGGGAAGAAGAGAGAGAGAGAGAGAGAGAGAGGGAGGAAGGCGTATGGGAAGGCATGGGACCTCGGTACGACGATCCTCTGCGATCCCATTAACCGGGACCCGTGTTCTTTTTCGAGCCTGAGTAGCGATGGGCATTCGATGCGTTTGCAATCAAGCGTCCGTGAATATCCGCAGAGCGCGCAACGACACTCATCCCTAACGACTGTGCATAAAAACGTACCGGGTCATCCCGAGTCGTAGCCGAATGAAGCGACGCATCATTCTGAGGCCAGCTCCTACGCGGCCTGAGAAACGGCTAATAATAAGAGACCGCAGCGAAATTCGAAGGAATCCCAGGAATGATAATAACATCCCTTGACAAATCCGCGGGCGTACAATTACCGAGGACCGAGATTTTTGTGGCGACAAGGGACCTCCAATTTACACCCATACGGTAACCGCGGCCGGCATTCCAGCGAAATCATCAGCGCGGATCAAAGCTCTTGCACCCATCGCTATCCGGCGAGCGTGGTGAAGAAAAAGAAGCGGGTGGAGTGAGAGGGGTGTGGGGGGAGTCGGGGGGGGGGGGGCGAGGTTCCTCAAAGAGGATCTCGCAGACCCTCTCGAGGACCGTAGGAGGGGTCATGCACGCCCTCTCGTGTGTGTCTCTGTGCTGCTGCCAAGTCCCAGGCCTTGCAGCTTCCAAAGTGGGCCCAACTGGTAGGAAGAGAGTGAGAAAGGAAGAGAGAGAGAGAGAGAGAGAGAAAGAGAGAGTGGGAAAGAAGAAGAGAGGGAGTCTCGTGAGTCCCTATATTATAAGCAGCCACGGACGTGTTGCAATCTTCTCGAGACAATGGCTCACCGATCGGGCCCCAGCTCGCAAAAAGGTCCGGGCCCCCCGATAATAGCCGCGACGCGTCGCCCCCGACGCCCCGGGCAATATGCCCGGGCCCCTCCTTCTTTCTTTTCTTTCGGCGAATTCCTGCCGAGCGACGACGATCGATCGATCGGCCGAGCGGTCGAACGAGAATGGAAGAGAGATAGGATGTAATGGAGAGAATTCGTCGACCTCTTCGCGACGGAGTGTAATTTTGCCAAAGAATTCGTGTCGGTGTCTCTCACTCCCTCTCTCTCACTTCCTTCGTCTCACTCGTTCGCGTAGCCGTGAGGTGACATTCTCCGAAACACAGACGCTCGACGTCTCGTTCCGTTCTCACCCTCGCCGAGACGCGTGAAGCTCAATGGGGCCCAGTATAATTCCACGGAATGTCGAGACCCGAAGGGTGGTCGTTGAGTGAAACGAGCCTATCAAAATGTGAAAAGAGGACGGCGCCGTTCCTGGAAGCTAGGGGGCTAATTGGTCCGCAGGAAGAGACAGGACCATAAACTGTCGCCTGCAATCAACGATGCGCGAGTCTAGCCCGCGGCTCGGACTCGTTCCACGTCCCTCGCTTCCTCCCCCGCGAGACCCTCTTCCTCGCTCTCGCTCTCGCTCTCGCGTAATGCGAGTCCCAAGTTTTATAAGGACCCCTCCGGGCGCGCGCACGAGGGAGCGAGAGAGGGAGAGGGAGAGGGAGAGGGCTGGGACCGTGTACGAATTTACATTTAGAAAATATAATGAAGCAGCGTGAAGCGACCATTAGTCGTTCGGAGATGACAGACGGTTTCGGACCCCCGCAGGTCCTCCCTTTCCTTAGGACGAGCGCCGGCCAATGAAACAAAGAGCGAGAGGCCGCGGCCACCTTAATGACAGCGGGCCAGTGGTTTTCATTAAGGTCGTTGGCGGCGAGCCAGAACCCGACACGCAGAAACGCCGTTTTCTTCGCCTCCTCGAAAATTGCGCCTTCTCGTTATCCCGGAGACTCGATCGAAGGGATACGGTACGAATGGAGAAGAAGTGTCTGTGTTGACGTTATTGGGAGGACGTCTCGTTCCGATGCCGTCAGCTTTTCCAGCTGCAAGCAAGACGCGGCGCGTTAGCGACGCGGATAATTGCGAGTCGTGAGAAAGACGTGAAAAACGCAGAAGCGCGCGGGTAAGAACTGGGATACGGGGCTATTACGGGAGTAATTCGCGTTATGAATGTAAATTGTGAAAACCGAGAGTCGCGGCGCGTCCGTGAGACAGGCCGATAGCGGAGGATAGGTTTTGATATCGTCGGAACGTTAATCGAGGACAGATAAAGACGGAGTCGTAGCTATAAAATTAGTCGCGCTTTATTAACTGCCGTTTATCCGGCGTTCCCCGGAGAAGGAAGAGGAAGGAGTCGTTTTTTGCACGGTAATGACGATGATAATCGACCGCGAAAGGGACCTCGGTTTCGTACTTAATTGCCACCGGAGATTGAGTATAAATTGTCCTGGATTACTGAAAATCGCGGCCGACGATTAAGATTCTATTAAACGATTTTTTCACGACTTTTTAAATGAGCACGTACCGACGTTTATCGAACGAAAATGAGATCGAACGACCTTTGCACCGGGCGGACATGTCGGGAACAATTGCGAGGTACTTAGTGACCGATCACTTCTGCCCAAGCGCACCTCCTTCCTCCTAACCTACATTTCCACCGACTCCTCGCCTCAATTCGACGACTTATTCGTTGCGCAATCGATCTCGAGGGACGTAAGAAAGGAAAGAAAAAACGAGGAAGAGGAACGATCGACAGCGAAGAATAATGGGCGAAGCGCACGTTCTGTCACTCGAAATCGTCTGGCGTTACCGAAAACTGTCCGAGGCGTTCGGGGCCTCGAGGTGGAGAAGAATCCGAGCGGGACGCGAATAGATGGACGGACGAATAGACGAAGAGAAAAGGACGAGCGGAGGCAAAGAGGAGGGGCGTGTCCTCTGATTATTATAATTATTCCGGACCCGCTGAGGGCTCTGGGACCGTAATTAACGCGGTCCCAGGACATTTTGACAGATCCGAGTTCTCGGTAATGATAAAAAATGGCCGGCGCTCAATTATCCAGCGACGAGCAGGAATCGACGAGGACGGAAAACAATTCGCGCGGCATTTCGACGCGCGCAGGGTGGGACGCCTTTTGTGAGCGAGAGGACGAGAGGATGAGAGAGGAAAAAGGGAGTCTAGCCGAGCGCGCCGACGACGGATCGGGCAATTAACTGGCCCGTTGGGAGAAAAAGGGAGAGCATTTGGACACCGATGCCGGAGCGAAAAAAGGTGTCCTCTTATGAGACCGCTGTCGAATCCTTTTCGGAGCACGAATCCTTCGCGTGTGATCGATTACGAGCGACGCGAATTTTCGTCTGTGGGCGCAAAAGTGTACGGTGCGGTGAGAAAGTAGCGCGAGTCGACGATCGGTAACGATTGCGTCCCGTAAATCGCCGAACGATTGACTTCCGAACCCGAGGAATCGAGGCAATAGTCGGCCTACGATAATTAAATCAGGGAGTTATTCCCGTCACGCGCCCGCGCAATTATAATTAAGGATTTATTATCGCCCTATCCTCCTCCTCACTTCTATCTCTTTCTCTCTCTTTCTCTCTCTCTCTCCTTTCCCTTCTTGCCGCAGGAACATAGAAACGCCTCCTCGGGCTCTAACGACTAACAGGTCGAAAACTCCTTAAAGACCGAAGATCACTTCTACTCCGCTCTCTCACTCGCTCTCCCACCCACTTCCCGGCCTGTCCTCCTCTTCGTTATTCTTCTTCTTCCTCCTCGTCTGTCTCCGTCCCTTTCCCTCTTTCCCACCAGCCCTCCTCCCCCGAGGGAGAACAAATTAAAAACTGTCCCAGTGGCCGTAAATAAAACGCGGTCGGCATTCCGCCCATCTCTATATACGCTTTTAAAAAAGGCCTCTAGACACGCACCTACGTAATTTCTATACCGGGTGCTATGGCCGGACCCGAAGATTTCGCATATCGTCTCCTCTATTCTTTCCGGAGTCCGCGACGCCGCGGAATGATCCGCTGCTTTATGAACCCGTCGATATTAAAAGCGGACCGTGGGTCGGATTTATACGGCACCGTAAAGTGGCAGGCGGAGAATCGATTAAATGAGGAATCGTGCCGACTAGACTCTGACCTGGATTTTTCACGACACCCGGTACATCGGTCCCATGCTGTATTTTAGGGGAAGGATGAGATACTGGGTCCTGGCGCCGCGCGGTTCAAAATAATGACACGGGGCCCGGGCCGCGGTCTCATCGGGGGGAACTTTTAATTACAAACTGATGACCAAGCCAAACCTGAAAATATTGTCTTCGAGGGGTTGTATCCTTCGGGGGCCGAATATATTAGCGGCGAGATCGATCGGTGCCTTACCATGGCGAGGTGTGATTCTCTTATTTCTCGAAACTCGCCGGTTGAGAGCGGAGAACATTTGCAGCGCGCGCAAAAAAAAAAAAAAAAAAAATCTTCGCCACTCTCAGCTACGATTGCGAGATTCGATCGCTCTTGCGATCGCGACGATCGACACGGAAGACCCAAATACACGCATATAGCCCGATGACGATCGTCAGACCTCGCGTTCACCTGAGATTTGCAAAACGAATCCGTGCTCGTTCCGCAAGTTTTTAACCTTACGAATGAGCGTTCTCATACGTTTAAACGTCCGCCTATCGCCCTCTCTATCTCGCGTGAGTAGCACTCGCGTGGACCCTATAATTAAAAGCGAACAACGTATCTGTCATATCTCCGTCTCTCGTCTAGTCCCGATGTGGATGTTTATCCGCTTTCACCTCTTTTTTTCCTCCACTAAGCTACTTTACATTCTTCCGTCTCTCGTCTCGGGAGAAAATCGCCGCCAGCCCCCCCCCCCCCTTCCTCGACATTTCTACACACAAAAGTCTAGTCTCGTCGTGGTCCCCGCGCCACGACGTAGGTAACCCAAAATTATTTTTCGACTCCGACGAGGCCGACGTCTCGCTGTGTGAATTTTATAATCGCCACGTACAGGCATCACGGCGCTGCATACCTACGCGCGCGCACACACACACGTACGACGTCGAGGAGCCAGCAAGTGTACAGTTACCTTAATCGTCCGGACCCGAAAAACCAAGTGTCTAAAAATCTTAATGACAATCGCTCGCAACGAAATCCGGGCAAAAGGTGATTCGAAGTCTGAACAAGGGAAGGTGGCTGATGGGTGGCGGAGAGTTTGGGGGGGGGGTGTCAGGGGAGTGGGTTCTCTGACGTAATCGAAGAACCCCGGGCAGCAGATCACAGATTAAACAACACTCGAGTCCTTCTCCTCGATAATTACCCAGGCCAGGGTAATTGCTGCAATCCGGGAACGGCACGCAGTTACCGCGATAATTCACCCAACGGTGATTTCGAGTCAGATTGCCCGGGCAGAAGTTACGTTATGCGCGCGCGCGCGCGACCGAGCGAGCGAGCGTACTCGCTCGTTCGCTTCCAAAGTTGGAATTGGTTGAGGCAGAAATTGAGGAGACCCCTTGCGCCGTTCTCACACCCTCTTTCGACCAACCTTCTACGCTTCTCTCTTTCTCTCTCTCTCTCTCTCTCTCTCTCTCTCTCTTTCTTTCTATCCATCTCCTTCTCTCTTCGAGTTTCTCTCCGACTGTCCCTGTCTTCCTACATGCCACCTATACGCCGCACACCGCTCAAATGCAAGCCGAACGATGGATTACGCGCGTTCGCACCTGTGTGCGCGCGCGCGCAATGTCGATTCGTCACGTCATCGGGAAATGAAGTAGCGTGCGTGCGTGGAGAACGAAGGGTCCCCGGTTCGTCGTCTCGAAAGCTCGAAAGTCGCAGCGAAGAAGCAGCGAGCGTTCGACCGACGACGTGGGGGCTATTAGCAACGCGGAAATTATCGTAGATTGCGCGGGGCAGGTAAGCGAAAAATGTCGGCGGCCGTGCGGACGCGGCCGGTGGATGTCGTCAGACATAATGATACGATCCGCAAATAAATACGCGCGTCTATACATATACAAATGATAGCCCGCGCAGATTCCAATCTGCGTAAGTTATAGCCGTTGTTACGGTCGACGTGGGGAGGCAAAAAATGCCGGCTAAACGTGCATACCGATATAGATTACAGTCATTGGTCGGGGTTGAAGGTACGAGTCGTAGATAAACTTGTACGTCCGCGTGTCTATAAGTCGGTCGGTTTCACTTAATCGATTGCCCCGACCGCGCCGCATAATCGCGGCTCTCGATTACACGATACAAACCAGCGTTACAAGATTAACTTGTACACTCGTCGCCGCGATTACGCGTGCCGCCAAGAGCGTGCGAAAAGCAATCCGGGGGCGACCGCGTAAACGCTAGGCGCCTCCGCCCTGGCCGGCGCAAAAAAAGCGTCCGATGATCGGCTCTCGTTTCGATATTCCGTCGGGCCAGGTTTCGATTTCCTCACCGGCGCGAGGATAGCGGCCGCGGAAAAAGCGCGGCCGCAAAGAGCCATTCAGCGGCCGTTCCGTATTCGAATTAAAAGGACGGGCCGGGTAAAAACTCGGCCGCGATAAACCGCCGCCGAGCGTCCGCATTATCTCTCGTACCGAAAGTAATAGATACAGGGATAAGGAGTAACCTTTAAGGAGAGCGCGCGCGCGAAAGAGAGAGAGAGAGAGAGAGGAAGATGGAGTTTAATAAAGAGAGGTCCGGAGAGCACGTAACTCGCGAACTTGGGTAATCCTCCTGTACACGTAGCAAAAGCCGCGGCCCGTTGCGCCAGTTCGAGTTCTGGGCACGAAATAATAATCGCCGGCTCACGATTTCGAGACCGGAGTTCGAGCGACAATGTATATATATATCCCCGGCTTGATGGAACTCCTGAAACTCGGCCGAGCTCGCCCGGAGACCATCGTGAGAAAATTGCGTTTCGCGAAACGTGCGCGGGGCGATGGCTTTCTTGATCCGTGGTAATTGGGTTCAGGGCAGGTGGATTGGTATTTCGGATGGCGACAGTTGGCCGGCGCCGTTTCAGAGGCCTTCTCCCACCTCATACATGATACAACGACGCATAGCTGTCTCTCGGAGAACGCGCCGTGGCGTCGATTTTCATAGAGTCCGCTCCCTACGACTTTCGTGCATCGCGAGGCTCTTCGACTCGCGCAGCCCAATTAAGCGCCCCTTCCAATGGGCGTCGTCGAAGGTGGCCATTTTCGCGAAACGCGCGCTCGCACTTCCTTTTTTCGCCGCCGTAACGAGCGTCCGAGACTCCGTATTGAACGTTCGAACTGGTTCGAGGCTGCCTTTCATCACGTCGCGCACGGTATCGCGAGGGTTCAGGCATTAATCGCGGAAACGAAACGTGCTGTTTCGCACAAAGGATGCGTCGATATGCTATTACGCACGCCGGCGGTCGAGGAAGAAAACAAAAATTACGCAGCAAATATCGAGCCTGATTTTCGATCGAGCCGTGTTCGGTGCCCGGTGCGATTCAGTTCAAGATCGAGGGCTGTTTAGCCGAAACATCAGCCTAGAAACCAAGTCATTACTTTTCTCTGTCGCACTCATCTACCACGGAAAGATCACTGATTGACGCGTTGAGAAATTGAAAAGACGAGATAACCCTTTGTCACCTTTACCTTCTCCAGAAGCGCGGAAAGTCATCGTCGCAGCCGCGATATTCCACGGCAATTATACGTTGGCCAGGTATAAATAAATGGCTACAAAACTGGCCAGGTGTTGCTCGGCTAACGAGGAGCAACACGAGACGGCTGAGCGTAAGGAAGGAAGGAACGCTCCTGAACGTCGACCGTCGAGGCGGACCCGTTGCCTAGCCGTTAAACCGGGCTAGAGGTAATTAAACCGAATGGTAATTGCGTAATCGCGCCGGCGCGGCACGCGAGGCGGCCACGATCGAGCGATCAGCTGTTTTCCTAACTCCCTTGTCTATCTTCGTCATCGCCGGATCACCGCGCGATTCGATTTGCCGGCAAAATATACTGCTATCTGGTCACGTCTTTGGCGCGACAAGCCTGGACGCACTGTTCACATTGTACGCCCTCAGGTGTTTAGATATCCTAATGCTTCCCTTCATCATCGTCTAACAATCGATAACTATCGCGAGGCACGGCTAATTGAGGCAGTGATTCAACACATTTCGTAGATAAGGTGTTATGTATACTGTGCTGGAGGTAAGCATTGCATCACTCGCAAATTTAGTTACAACTAGCGCCGATCATTGTCATAGTAACGTGATCGATAACATGCGGTTGCATCCGGCTTATTTTGGCCAAGAGAATGAGGTGCGATTTGAAGAATAAATATCTGATTCAATTGATTTCATTAAATTTGATCAATTTTCGATAGCATCGTACAGAGTGTATTAAATTCGAGTCATTGGAATAAATGTTTCCAGTACAGTACGTATTTAATATGCGCACTCTGACGCTGACTTGCCCTGAGCATCGGCACTAGAACTTTAAAGCGTGCTAACAAGTACGTCCTATCTTAGAACGCAAACCGTCAACGCGATTCCCACGAAATCGAAACCTTCCACGCCGACCGCCCCCGCTCGAGACCACTCCGCTTTATTTAATACGTCGGCCGGACGATATTATTCGCTGGCAGGCGCGAGTTATGCGCCGCTCGAGCGCAAGGACGGTTGTCCTTCTACTCCTGCGCGAAGGGAGGAAGAAGGCAGCTCGCGGGCGAACTATGGTAATGCGCAAGAGGGACACGGACTTACACGGGGAGCGCACGGATACTGGGATAAGCGTTCCTGGAGATGGCGCCTCCGGCTCGGGCCCCGTATGTGTACGGTCCCCGACAAAAGAGAATTCGCCCATTGTAGCCCCGCCGACCGCATTTTTCTCGCTCGCGCAGAATTCACCTCCATGCAACGCGTCCACGAGCTCATTTTCCATCTACGAGCAAATCATAGCTACCGTACCGAGTACAATATAACATTCTTCGTCGTCGAAAATTTTTCTCTTACCACTCTTTTCATCCGTATAATTCGGACAACGAGACGCTTGTACGACTGTCGACAAGGAGAGCGCGTGTTCACGTAATATCATTGTTAACTCACGACCGGCCACTCGCTGCAATTCTCTTTAACGAAACGAGCAAGCGCTGCGCAAGAATTTCGAGCCGATCGTCGGAATCGGTGAAAATAAGTAGGTGGGATCGTGAGCCGGCGAAATCGGGGATGCACTCGTCGCGCTTCCTCACTCTTGCTGTTGGCTGTACCCCGAGAAGAAGGTGGACAAGTTGAGTCCTGGGTCTCTGAAAGCGTGGGCGGGGCGGAGCACGCATAGCTCCCGGCCTCTTCTCTTCTCGTCCTCCACCCTCCACCTTTTACTCCGACACACCACGAACTCTCTCCCTCTTACCTCTCTCTCTCTCTCTTGAAGAAGAAGAAGACTCGTTTTATTTTCACCTTGTATCCAGCGTTCCACTCCCGTTTTTCTCTCTTTGTTGTCTTCGCCCGTCCGCTAGGATCGGGGATGACGTCGAGACTTTAATGCTTCTAGGGCATGTACACGGACTCGTCGGCGTGTGGGTGCGGCCTCGAGTGTGTGCGAGGGCGTGCGCGCGAGGATGGGGAGAGAT
The DNA here is from genome assembly GCA_963942575.1 of Priocnemis perturbator. Classification (NCBI taxonomy): domain Eukaryota; kingdom Metazoa; phylum Arthropoda; class Insecta; order Hymenoptera; family Pompilidae; genus Priocnemis; species Priocnemis perturbator. Next base: position 4,835,798 of record OZ012652.1, read on the forward strand.
TACACGTTGAGCCCACCCGTCGCCCAGCCGCGGGTCGTTTCTCTGCAAGACGATCGTCCGAAACGACGAGGAAACCCCGAAGGATCGTCCGGGAAATGAAGAGAGCGCGTCTGGCCTCTCCGGCGAACCTCGAGAGTTTCTCTCGACAGTCGGCCGCACTGCATCACTGCATGGCCATGCCGGGGCGAGAGATGGATAGGTTGATGAGAGAGAAAAGGTCCACCCAGGTGGCACCGCGAACGTGAACGTGAACGTGAACGTGAACGAGCGCAAGCCCAGACTTCGAGACACGCTCGTCCGTGCGCTCGGCTAATCATACGTGACGTCGTACGACGCACGAGACGCACGATCTAATCTGGGGGAGCAGAACGCGGGAGGCCGTTCGCATAGGAAGCGAGCGGGCTCGAGAAAGGTAGAAAAAGGGGGGGCCGGGACAATTCGAGAGTCGAAAAGGCAACGAGCGCCGCTCTCCGGCTTTCCACGTCCGAATACATTTGCATGAATATATCTAGCCGGTTCTCCTCCTGAACAAACGGCCTCGACAATAGCCGAGCAAATACGAAGTTAAGCGCGGGTCTTTTCGCGTGGGCGGTGTTTGGAAACACTGTTAAAACATCGGCCACCGGAAGCGAGCAGTCAAATTGTGCGGGACAAAACCGCGTGCGCTCTCTCTCTCTCTCTCTCTCTTTCTGGCCGCAGCTTTGACTCGCCGGAACCGGAGCGTGGCCCCTTTTGTGGCGCGCGCGAGTCAATGGAATAACGAGAGTGCGCCGGAGGAGGAGCGAAAAGAACGAGGAGCTTTTGTCTTTTAATTGTCACGCCCCTGGCTCCGGGCTCGGCAAGCGGGGCAGGTGGCTCGGACTGAATTTTTGTAGGCGAAAACAATCGACCTAGGGGCTGCCGCTGGCCGTTCCGCCCGTTCGTAGTCTCGCGCCCCCCATATTATCGATCCGCCACCTCTGCGAGCGGAGAAGAAAATCTGGAAGTTCATTGAGACGCGACGGGTTTCAAGATTTCGCGCGTTTGCCAGGGAATATGTTCTGCGTGGAAAGAAAAGCAGGCCGAATCTTGGCTCGATCGAAAAATATTTAAAATCAGAGAAGCTGATGCATCCACCGTGACACATGTACCATATTTTGATGATTACAAACAGCATCCTTAAAATCTACCCCCCGAAACGGTCAGTGAATATCGCGTAAAGCGGAGAGCGGAATGGGAGATGGCGAGGGGTGAGTGAAAGGTGGTAAGAGAGGGATAGGAAATCTTAGGGAAGACGATCCTTTGGCGAACCGCGAGAGTCAAACTCCTTGTATCCCCCGCTCATCAAGCAGCCCGAAGCTCTGGAATCGCACAGCCCTTTACCCGCTTTTAGGACCGCCGCGATGATGTTGCAAATTTAATCATCTGCATACTTGGCGATTACACGGGACGCCGATCACAGAGGTCGCTTGGCACGCCCGCGGGGGTTGCCCTCCCTTCTCTATTCACCCTCTCTCCTTCTCTTTCACTCTCAATCTCCCTCCCTCTCTCGATCTCTGTCAAAACTGCGTTTGAGCTCGAGGCAGGATGTCTGGTCCCAGTCGTGGACAGCATCGACCCTCTGGGCTAGATTTCGAATTGATAGCTCGCGCTCGAACAAAGTCTTGCACTGTAGAACGGAGGACTGGCATGACGCAAGCTCATCAGCGTTCGTACACGGACACTCGTCGTCGATGCTCGAAAGACGTTCGCCCTAAGCAGAATCCAATTCCGTGAAGAAAAAAAGAAAACTCCTTCACACATGGCCCCTCGCCGGAATGATTTCGCAAGGGCGCGTAATCCGTTTTGGGAGGGACGAAAATTCGTTTTCGACGCCTGCCAGACGTCGCAGCGCGTTGCGTGCGCGGCGAATAATCGTTGTTTACAAAGTGCCCACCGCAAATAAAGAAGGTGGCTGGCAGGAGGGAGTCAACTTAACCTTAAGGTGGAACGACGTAATACGTTCCGCGGTGGCGGAGTGAAAAGTACGTCGGCCGTGACACGATTTCGTGCCCGATTTCCTCTGGAGAGGTCTAATTTCCGATCGGCACGACGACGGTCGGCGCGCAACATATGGCGTGCTGATCGGAAGCGGACGGCCGTTCGATGGGTCTTTTTTAATGTAAAGAAAATTAGCACGCCCACTTTGCGCGGTGTCCTTCGGGCACCATCTGCGAGGATTCCTGGCATTGTTGCGTTCCGTTTCTGCTCGGCAGGACGATACGTTCGACTTATTTTCAACATTTTCTCGTCTCGTTCGTGAACGGAAGACGACTGAAAATGCCAGCCGACGTCGTTGAATCGAGTCGACGCCGGAGCAGGCGGAAATGACGAATCGATGGCTCGCGAAACGTGACGCAACTGGACGTCATGTAAATATAGCGCGAATCTCTTCGCGAATGTTTCCCTCCATGCGCCGCGCCGCGGCGGAATAATATTTCCGTCATTCCGCGACATCGAACGTGACCCGGGCTAGCGTTTCGATTTATTAAAAGAGCCGCTCGCGGCGCGCGTGACCCTGAACGTGTTTGCGCTCGCGAAATCGGTCCTCCGTCCTTTGGCCGTGGTTCGTTTCCTCGCAAACCGATCGTTACCCAAAGTGTCGCCTGGCGGGCTTGCGTGCAGGAATGCGATGTGAACCGGCCATTACGCCACGCGGTGTCACCCGAGGAGGGTAATTTCGTCGAAAGTCCACCGAGCGAGTGGCAGAACGGCTCGCATTCTTCGCAAACCAAGAGGATGGCTCCTGCCGATCGATCTGCGTGTCATTTTCGGCTGGCTCGTCCAGCACGTCGCGACGGCTACCAAAATGTCCGGCGTCATCAGTTTTCGTAACAGTCTCCTAAGAACGCGCACAAGATGCTTAAAGACAAACCCTGACGTATCACAGTAGTCGGATGATGGATGCACGCACGCACTCGGCGCGTAATCCCTCCGGAGTCTCTCTTCTTCTCGAGGAGGACTCTCGGACTCGGTTTCTGTTTACATTTGTCTCTCTCGCCGTGAAGAAGCCTCCCCTGACCACCGATCGCACAAAGACCGTTTTATAGTCTGAGTCCCCTCGCGCGTCCGAGCGATGCGCCGAGGAATTCCTCCCTCGTCACGGCGTGTCGCGGCAACCGAGGCGACAAAACACCACAAAGGCTGCCTTGTTAATTACTGCCGTAACCGGCTCCATCTGCATCCGGCGCGAGCGAGACGCACGAAAGGGAGAAGAAGTGGGAGGATGAGCCGAGTTTTCCGAGCGAACCGTCACTTTCGACACAGCCCTACAATATTCTGCCTATTCTCCCGACGAACTTTCTCGACCCCACGTAGTCGCGCGGGAGCGAAAGAGTGTTATTCGAGGCGCCAAACGAAAATCCGAACGTTTCTTCGCTGGTCAGGCAGTCATCGATCCACGATCGATGCCTAAAAGCGAGCCCGACCGCGGGGTTTATTCCTGGATGGCGATCGTCACCGCAGTTTGTTTATACTGGGTGGGACAGAAATACGGGAGTAACGGCGAGACGCGAAACATCTGCGAACACGTACGAGCGCCAACACGCGCGAATGTCAGGCACGCCGACTATTTTCGCTTGCGCGCGCGCGATTATGAGGCCGACAGCGAGTGACAACCGTCTTCCGAGAACGCTCTCTCCTATTGGTAACGAAGTTGACAGCGTCCAGAGACACTTCCTTGAACCCGGTCAGCGCACCCGCGCGACCACCCATGTCTGTCGAAAGCCGCTCGATCGAGGCTATATCTTCCGCGGCGAACTCGTGTCAACGTGTTAGGCCACGTGCACCGACTCTCCGGCAGCATTAAAGCGTGCATTACGGGCCCCATTACGTCTGCATTACGGAGTTACGAGTAACGAAGCTGCGCCGCTAGACTGATGCCTGCAGATTGGCGAATTGAAAGGCGATAGATTGTAAGTCATAGGCACGCCGACGGAGTCTGGATGGATGCGAAGAGGAATCGGGAGTGGGGAACGAGCCGAACGATGGCACTGCGAATATCGGTGATAATTCGCGGAAGATTACTATCTCTTAGGCATTATTATAGGATAGTATAATAGGTGCGCGATGCCGCGTTCGCGGCGAAATTGCTATAACAGTACCGGCAGACGCACACACACACACACATCGGAGCCTCTGCAGGAAGGGAGATACGCGGAGAGATCCATCTGTCAACATTAAAAGCATCCCAGCGGTCCATCGTTCGGCCGTAAATCTCTTTGCTCTTGAAATTTCGCACATCGTCACGCAACAATTACCGCTCATCGCTCTTTCCGCATCGCTGTCATGCTCCTTGCGCCCATCAAACTTCATCATCCTCAAAAAACAGCCCGCGGGCCGAGAGGGGGGGAGAGGGGGGGAACGGTGGAAAAAAAAAAAGAAAAAGAAACCAGCCCACTCATTGTCCTCGAGGATTCGTCGCTACCTTCTGTCCCAGAGACACGTCGCGGAAATATCATATTTTCCGGCCCCGCAAGAAAACGAGGGAGCGAGGAGAGAGAGAGAGAGGGAAAAAAGGGAAGAAGCCCTCGTGGTGGAGGGAATCACGGTCCGACTGGTTTTTTGGCGAGGTCGTAAGTCCCACTATTATCCGCGCCAGGTAACGTCATATTCAATGCTCGGCCAATCACAATATTTTTGACGAGTTATGCCGGCATAATGGTGAGCGGGGCTGGACGGGGTGGGCATAGAAGAGGGTGAAGAGGGTGAAGAGGGTGTGGGGCTTTTCCAGGCCCGCCATAAACTCGCGGCATTCAGGCGGACACACGAGGAGGCCACAATGGGCCATGCAGAACGGTCCTTGAGCCCTTAAAAGCACAAAGACACTAGCTCCCTTTCTCTCGCTCGCGCCTTCCGCTCTCTTCTTCTCTCTCCCTCTCTCTCTCTCTCTCTCTCCGTCTCGTTGAACGTTGAGTCTCCTGGGTCCCTTGGGATATAGACGCTCTGGAGCGTGCGTAACAAGCTCAGCGGCCCGTGAGTTATGAGGGAAACGCGCGATATTAATATTTTGTATCATCCTTGCGCTCTAAGGCTCCTTCTGTCTCTCCGGCCCGGGTCCTTCTCAGCTTCCCGGATCCAGGACCCTCGTCTCCAGGCTCTCTGTCCTTTGTCGTTTGATCCCGCCCGTTGCCGCCTCGAATCTCGCCGACAGCGTAATAAATATTTCAAGACCCGCCGATTCGCGCATTCCGACGCGATGCAGAGAGTCGCTAATCGCGGCCAGCGTGCGTTCATGGCCGAGCCGCGCGCACCCGCGACGAATCCTGATGCGCCGTCGAATGGGCGAGGAGAGAGCTTGCAAAAACAATCGCTAATTTCAACGGGAAGCTGTCCGGCCAGAGTGGCGCGCTGCGACAAAGACAAGGAACGCGAGTAATTGCACCGCACCGTGAGCCACTGCATTCGTTCTGCCTGGATCCAAGGACAGGCAAGCCGCGATCGTCACGTACATCGTGTCCGACGGCGCAACATATTGTTCGCGCTTCATTGACACTCGATGCCGTTGACTTCGGCCAAAGATAATGGCTCCGTCGAAAGAATCGCATCTAACGACCACCTCTTGGACACGGGCACGAAAGTGGCCGGTCTGTTAACACAATTTCTGACGCGATTCTTATTTCCTTCCGCGTTATACTCGTGTAATGTGTACCATTAGCGCTTCACGGCAATTGTACTTTGCAAATATGCAATCTTTACGTCATTCACTTTGCGCACGTACGCGTCGCACCTTTTACGTGATTTTACGCCCCGAGGAAAAGGAAGTGAGATATAGATGAGTAGATGGATGGGTAGTTGGACAGTTAGAGAGAGAGAGAGAGAGAGCATGAGGTTAGCGCGAATATCATAGTCCTCCTTGGGTTGGCAGAAGGCAAACGTTTCCTCCCCCTCACAGCACCCCATTCCGGGACCCAGGTACCGGCCGGCTTTCACAATGCCGTTCCCAGCGGGGCAAGTTATTATTACCAGCCCGGCCATTGTCCGGCTGTCAACAATTAGTTTAGATGATGCCTCAACGTACCATCAAACAGTGCCACCTGAGCAGCCCGGCCAGCCTCCTGTTTCCTGGAAAATCTCAAATCCGCCGCAAATCCTCGATTTAACGTGCAATTAATTAACGTCGTCGTTCGCCGAATCGTTCAACTTTTTCACTCGTCTCTCTCGCGCTCTTGCGGACGTTCAGCGTCCGATATTCGTAGGGCTGCTTCTGATTCGGGTGAACTTTTCAATGTGCCATGACGAAGGGACAGAAAAAGGGATGAAAACGGCGCCGATTGAATTTCGAAGATGACGCGGTGAAATTCTCGCGGATGGCAAAGAGAGAGAGAGAGAGAGAGAAGTAAAGAGGGAAGAAACACAACGACAACCGCAATTATCGGCTCGTTTTGTCGATTTACGACGGACTCCTCGTTAAGGAGCCCAGCGTCGAGCCGGTGCAGAAAACAATGGCGCCCGGGGTGTCAAGAATAATACAAATAACCGCGAGAGGCCCGCAGCGCTGTTTAGCCCGTAATTTTCTTTCCGGAAAGCACGTCCGAAGGCGTGGCGAAGTCACACCTCTCCGAAAAAGGAAAGGAGAGTCATGCCGCATTGTTTTTGCAAGGAAACCCGCACGTCATCGTGGCGTGGAAAAGAGAAACCGAAGGGTACCCTTCGAGCATGGAACTACTTCAAATATGCCGCAGCGTGACCGACGCGTTCATATTTTTATGATTCGCAACATCGACGATCTGGAAGACACCACTGAAATACCTCACAAGTATTAGATTGAAAAACGAGTATGATATGTGCGGGCATTAGAAAAGAGCCGTGAACGCGGTTAGAATCGAATCGGCAAGAAGTTGAGAAAGAAACGTCGAAAAAACTTGCCGAAGTGATTCATCGACGATGGAACGTAAACACGAACAAAAAAGCAAAACGTCCATGCTGTCTTAATAAAAAATTATTAAGTCAGCACTAAATTGATTAAAAAAAAAAAAGAAAAAACTCTCTTAAACCAGCATCAATTCGTACTCCATCCGAGTTCGCCAGATACCGAGGCACACTTATCGACGGCGGCGCATAAATTTCCAACCGAATAATCTCTGCCTCGCGAACCAACCAAAACACACCACATTCTCCCCGTGCACATCGCGTCCCGGCAACAATGTCGGACACTGTAAAAAGCCGCGTCCCCTCGAACGACGACAACGACGGGTTCGCCTTCAAAGTGACACGTGCCATGAGCAAAGAACCCCTGCCACCAGCGACCACCCCCCTTGACATCGGCTAGGTTTCGCTGGAACAACAGACCCGGGGCATTCTCGATCGCGTTTGCGCCCCTGGCCATCATCTCTGATACCAATCAACAGAGGCATTCCCGCGTAATTGGTTTTTACGGTAATGCTAAGCAGCCAGGAGTTGTGCCAGCCGCTGCGAAACTCTCGCTTACTCGCCGGCCCGAATCCGGCTGAATCAACGGGGCAGTTCGCAGGGCGCTGGTGGTAGTGTCCGGGACCGTCTGTACTCGCGGCCTCGCAACAGTGTTCGCCGCGCTGTTCCGTATATTTGTTTTCCATCGGAGTGAACTCTCGATATTCAGGAGGATCAAAAGCCGAACGGTCAGGGAGAATTAATTGAACCCCGGCGCGCTCCTCCTACGAAACTTCCTTCCTTTTTCGAATGAGAAGCAGGGGTGGGAGGAAGGGGTGGACGGCGGAGAGGGCTTTCGGGGCAAGTAAAAGTTTCAGCGACGAAACGCCAATCGCGCCGATTCCGACTGTCCGACGTTCCGCCGCGCTCATTCCTTCCTTTTTCCCTCCCGCCCGACCCCCCCCCCCCCAACTTTTTTTCCCCCATCAAGTCTTGATTAACGATTCAATCTCGGAGTTTGCGCCTCTCTTTGGGAAAATCGGGGGATCGCGCGATTGCCGGGGCAGCACAATGCGCGTGGCACGGCCGAAGGGGTAAATAGATACGATGGTTGGTTAAGGATGGGGTCTGGAATCCATGAATATCAGTCCTGGCGAGCATAATCGTTCGAATCGCTCGATCTTAGCAGCCCGCTTCTTTCGTCCGCGACACCTGTCAACCGACGAGAAAAGAATGCCAGCGACGCGGCACGCGGAAGTCACTTCACGGCGAGCATATTGATACGAATGTGTTATGAGACACGACGTAATGGCGGGCCATAAAATATTGACACCTACGAACATCCGACGGAATGTCAGGGTTACCCTCCTAGGAGGGTGGTACGAAAAAAGGCAAGGAAACGAGGGTTTGTCGCGCGGAGCGGGACAAGAAAGAAAAACATCGCGGCGCAACAAGTGGCAGATCGCGAGAGACAGAGAGAGAGGGAGAGAGAGAGAGAGAGATTGGACGGATGTCAAGTCGTGGGGAAATAAAAAAGTCACCCTCCCCGGGAGGGTGAGGCTAATAAAGGCTCGCGACAACGAGGGTGGATTGAGGCGAAGGACCTCGAGGGGGGGTGGCAAACTTGTCGGTTAAACGATACCCAGCGACACAATGGAATTTTATCGGGGTCCTCGAGCCTCTCTCTTTTCTCCAGCTTTCCTTCTAATCCAACGACGCGCTGCGCTAAAGTGAACGGAAGGAAGGATGAGCGAGAGTTGTGCGAGGACATACATAAACTGTCTCGCGTACCGTGAAATTGCATGCACAGGCTAGAATGCTAGAAATTTTGTCGCAAACACTCCCAACGTTCCCCATTCACGAATCCTGGAGAAATTCATTTCCAAAACGGTAGATCCACGAATGCGTCGATCTTCCCGAACGATTCCGACGACCGATCGACGCCACCCATCGACGCTTTTACGCACGCCGCTCGACTCTAGTCTTCCGGCCCGGCAAAAGGACGAGAAACGATCACCGCACGACGTGTACACGCGCTTCCGCAATTTCGTCCCGCCACGAAGCCGAGCCAATCGGTTGAACCTTCTTTAATCCCGCGAAGGTAGGCATTTTCTCGCGGAGAAGAGGTAACCGCGCGTAACGATTTACGAAATACTTTTTTCTTCGGCGCACCAAGACGAGCCACGCACACACGCGTGCGCGCGGCATTTCGTACGGCCGCGCGCGTTTTATTTTTCTCTCCCCCTTTCGCCTGCCGGAGAGCCGTGGGACGAGGGGAGGCGAGGAGGGACGTCGAACGATGAACAGGCATTATTTTCGTGTAATCCTCGGCTCGGCAAGGAGGCATGCGGCACGCTGTAATTCATATTGTCGTTATACGTGCGCGAGCATCTCTCTCTCTCGCGCGCGCGCTTGATTGCCAATAACATGAGACTGGATACGTTTTGCATCAGGGTCTCTCAAAAACGATGTTAGATCGCGAGCCAATACGTTCTACCCCTTCGCCGTACGATCACACTCGACTCCGAGACTCACGGCAGCCCACGGTTTCTTCGTCTTCAAACCTTACGACTTTCGCCAGCATCGTTCTGGCGGGGCTCGCGAAATACGGAAGACCGCGCGGCGAGAGCGTTCTTTTTTTGCTAGTTTGCATAATGACTAGTGTTCCGTTTTAATTCCCCGCGCGAGAGCTTAGGGCGATCGATGCCTAAAATTTGGCCGGGCGCGCGGAATGAGAGCCCCTGTATCAAAACCGCAAACCACGGTCCAATATAATGAGATTTAAATTACTGTGGGACTGTGACATAGTATCCTTTTTACGAATCGTTGCCTTCGCGACTCCTCTCTCTAGTCGTCTCTCTCTCTCTCTCCCTCTCTTCATTGCGTCCCTTTCCTCCTCTCTCTCTCTCTCTCTCCCGCCATAACCAATTAGGGATGGAAATTCGATTCGAATTCCACGTCTCAAAATAATCGATTATCATGGGGGAAGAAAGAAGAGGGTACGTCGAAATTTGTTAATCAACCATCGCCGAGTGCCGGGGGGCGGGAAAGGGAGGGGGGAGGGGTTCTGCCCACTGCAGTTGTCTCTGCACGCAGGTACGGGATCGAACACGCGACGGTCAGCAAATTTCAGAATCGTAAGTTGATCGTCAAGCGGTCGGATGGGAGGCTGGAGAAAAATCAGGGCTTTTCCGAAAATGATGGTCTACCGTCATTAAGATTCTTACATCCTCGAGGACGCGGGGAAGCATTAAAAGTCAATTTGTCAATAGAGCACCGTGTCATAGAACTCGAGTATATATGTGCATATACGCGTATATGGCGTATATACGGGTAGACTTGTATATATGTATAGAAACGTACAAGCGCTTTAGTATCGCAGGAGAATGACACGGCTTGACTAAGCCTCGTACCTGTCCCGTGTTATGCCGTCCATTTCAGTGTCGGGACGCCCTTTTTCCGGCAGGCGCTTTTTGTCAATCAATTAAACCGCACTCGCCGCAATTTAGAACGCATTAAGGCACCCCGCGGCACTAGACATTCCGCATATTTCTCTCAAGAAAGTCGCGGGCAGTGTGAATCATAGGTGTTATACTCGGCCCTGGGGGCTTCGATATATTCTCTTCATTGTTACTCCGTTTACTAGTTAACCAACACCGTTAACTCTTAATTACGATCCAGCTGCGATCTTGCTGCAGCTATTGCTACAGCGTTACAGTAAAGCAGAACGTGAAAATTGATTTTTTAATTGACACTACAGGTACGAAAGGGTCGAAAATACTGGTTTCACAGTCTCTGATCAAAAAATTGTCAACTCCGTTCCTAAAACTGTAATAACTGACAATGATTCTCAATATTAACAAATATTTCATCACTGTGTGTACTGTACTATATACTATTCCATAAAACTCGGGCAAAAGCGGAAATACGAGGTTTCAGAAACGAGCAATCTTTATAGGAAAATGTCAAACAAGTGACTCCGACCCCGTTCATAATGGCAGTGTTACGAAAAGAAGAGCATGGCCGTCGCGTTCGTTCTTGCCGAAGGCCCGCTCGGTTCCAATGTGCTCTCATTGTCCGGCATCCCGGAAACGCGAGCGCAGAGCTAAAAGGAAGAAAGGGGGAGCAAAAATGAGGCTCGGCGGCGATGGAGGCCGAAGACAAAGCTAGAAAAAGCGGCGAGACCGGGGGTGTAAGAGGCAATTAACTTAAACGAAGCGGGAGTGGCGTGACACGTACTTTGTCGCGCACGTCCTCTGACGTCAGCCACCGTGAGAGAGTGAGGATCGTGAGCCCTTACAAACGTCCACCTTCACGCCGTCCACCTTCGCTCGCCGCAAAACCAGCGAGTGATAATTGTTTGAGATGAGGATACGCACGGGGCGAATTAAACGCTCGCCCGTTCGACAATGGATGGCCAGCAACGCGGAAAGTTATTCGGCGAGGTGGGGGAGGATCGATTGGATCTGCGAGCCGGCTCGTCCTTTGAGCAAGGACGACCGGATAATGGACGACTATCTGTCTCTGATCGGGGTGCGGCTGCTGCTGCTGTGGCGGCGGTTAGGTCCCTGTGTTTCGTGCTCGGCGGACGCGAAGGAGGCATTTTTATATTCCTCAACGATGAGACCGTTCTGAGCCGAAGAAATCGACGAGCGTATAGATCTTGTTGTGGCAGAGCTTACGCTGCCATGGTAGCCGATCGTCGAAGGTACGTGTACCGAGCTGCGATCGTGCGACCGGTGCACCAATACTCGTGCCGCTTAATACTCGATCGAGCCGCAAAGACTGGGTGTACGCCGAATGTACCAACGTCCCCGACATTAGTCATGTGTCTAGTCGTATCACTGTACTATCGCCGTCGCCATTCACCGACTTCGTCTCGATCATCCATCAGCACAAAGGCAATTGGCAGTAGGTCGCGGAGACAAAGCGTGACTAATCCCGGGTTAAAGCTCGTGTCATCGTCGTTGCCATCATCCGCCGGCAGAAAATGCGCTTCCTCGCTCACGATCCATACCGACCGTATCATATTACGTTATGCACATACGCTCGCGCACATGTACGATCGCGGCTCCTTGTTCCTCACACGCGCGCGCGCGCGCAAGCGGGACTACCCACGTCCTATGAACGTGCATATATCGTGCGTACGCGTGTGCAGACGCTTAACAGGTATGCCTGCAAATATATGTACGCGTAATTACGCGTGTGTCGGCACACGTATGGCCGAGTATATTAACGCACACACGCAGCCAATAGCTCGTCGTCCTCGTCATTACTGCTCCTATTACCGCAACCACTACTTCTACCCGTGCGTGAGCGTACGTGGTTAATTGTCGACGATGCGCTCCGGCCTTAAGTGCGGAGCAGGTACGGGAAGGGAATGACGTTTTTGAAATGACCGGCTAGTAGTCCGCGACTCAAACGCGAAGCTCTTGGTAATGCCTCGTTCAGGGCGCTCGTCAATCTTGTCAGAGCGTTCATTGTTGACCGAATTAAGTGGACGGTTAGTGAACTATATATCTCTCTCTCTCTCTTCGTCTCTCCCCAGATCCGACGCAGATTCATGAATATAGTATTGTATATTGATCGACTGCGACGCGACGCTCGCTGCACCAAAATTGAAAACTACCGGCCTACGTGCTGGCACGATAAATTCCAGCTGAAAAGCTGTCCGCGAGTCCGCCGCGCCGCGAAGATTACGCGTAGCCTCGTCGTAAATCGGAACAAAAGACGATGAATATTACCTCGAGATTACAAGGTACGGCAAAGTGAAGGAGCAAAAAATCTCCGTCGATGATCGACGTAATCTCGCAGATCTTCGTTGAAGCGAGAGAAAGAGAGGGAGAGAGAGAGAGAGGAAGGTCCGAGGAAGATTAGCGGGCGACAGGATCCGTCGTGCAACAATGGCGGCGACAAAAGCGACTCGACTCCGGGATTCCCCGGGATAATCCTGTTACGCCTTTGCGGATCGTTGACGTGCACGTGATGTCACCGACTACGAAGTCGCTCGACTACGGTGGCATTCGAGCCCTCGAGAGCTCACCCGCCCGGAAACTGTCACGGTGTGTCACCTGTCCGAGTGGTCGGTCGTTCAGGAACTCAACTTAGTGCCGTGCCATTGGCGTCGGGATGCGTAGGAAGGGAACATTTCACGACCCCTATCGTTTTTCACTCAATTCTCTGACTGAATTTCGACGAAATCTACTGCATCTAACGTCCAACTCGATCGACGAAATTTGTGCGTTCGACAAGAACTATTTTCATTAGCGCGGGAAAGGTAATGGGTCTGGAGAATTGGTGTGTCGAATAGTGCCGATTTCGGCGCCAATGCGAGCACACAAAAATGACAGCCCTCGAGCAGGCCAATGATTCGGAGGACATGCGTAGTTGTTATTACATTTCGCTCGCCTGCCGCCCGAGGCTTTTCGACCGCAAGCGAGTGGCACACGACGCGTGACAAGTGCCACTTCCGGCTTCGCGCAAGGTGCACCCGTGAAAATCCAGATTTCCCGTCGATGCTCGAGCACGTGTCGCGCTGAGCTGAGGGGACATCGTCGGCACTGTTATTACGCTCTCGCTGTCCCCAGCCTATCGTTTCGTTGTACTGCGGGGACAGGTGGACTTGACGAAATCGTTGCAAAATCAACGGCAGATTTCTGTCGCTTCCCTCCCGACGATCGTAACAGACGGTTTCATTAAAGTCTCTCCGTGTCTTTTCTGTTCCAGGTAAGCCACGGTATTCGATCGTTTCACACTCAGTCCGGATCGCTGGAAGGTACACGTTCGTTCGAAGTAACAAAGAGAGGTACCTGCTCGAAGCCGATTACGAAATGACATTTTTAAGACAACATTTCGTCGAACTGACAATAAAAGTGGACAGCTTGACTGGGCCGAAAATTCTCGATTCCACCCTAAATGTCATTCCCACGAGCGAGCGACGGAGCCACGATCCGACGAGAGAGCAACTCTTCTCGGCACCCGGAAGTGTTGAGAGCTCGAGAGCGAGGGGTCCGGAGGGTCCGAGCACCGTCGGCCGTTCGTTGTCTAAAGTCTGCCCGTAGTGCCATTCGTTCTGTTCGACAATATCTCGGCATAATCGGCGTTACGTAACACGAAAATATCTATATTGTCGATCGCTCTTGCCGACTGGAAGGCGTGACCGATCACGCCCGGCCTTGGTTTATAATTTATGCAGGATTTGTCACTGCCGTTCGAGATAAAGACGGCGAGCAAGCATGGAAGAAGGAGGAACAATGCGAAAGAGGGACTCTCTCAGTCACGCCTATCCTCGAAAATGGAATATTCGCGCAGAATTCGAATAATGCTACATTTCACCGGTGACGTAACATTTGCCTGCAATCTTGTAATGTGGCACCACTGTAGCGTAACGCTGCGACTTGTGCTTCGTGCCGCACGACGCCGTGATTTGCAATTTACGCGAGACTTGTCACCGGCCGACAGATATAAAGGCTGATAGACCGAGTCACGCCTATCTTCGAAAATGGAAGTGGCTAATTAGCTCAGGCTAATGCATCCTTTTGTCTCCGGCTAAGGTGCGTTATCTGATTCGGTGGGCGCGGACGAGATAAGGGCGGCGGCGTGAAGAAAGTGTCTTAGTCCAATTCTTCCCACTGTCTCGCCCTAGCACTTTATCCGACGCACATTTTCGCGCGTTCAAAGAATGTCGAATAAATCGCTAAATAACGTTTTTCATGTGAGGAATAAGAACGTACTTTCTTCGTGTCCCTGGATGATGACACGAGAAAACACGATGTAGCCCACTTCCGACACGTTTGGCGCCAGTCGAAGGGATGAATTCGCTCAACGGATCCAATCTATTCGATCAGCGGTAATCTTGGAAAAAAAAGTCAACTGTCATCCTCTGCCATCGTTTCACGTCGCACGTTCCCTGGCCGCTCAAACCTCGACCTTATGTCCCTTCGGGCCTCCGACTAAAATTCCTACCGCTTCATGTGCTCGTAACGAGTGTATCCATCCACACCCAGTATTTGCACTGCAGCTGAAAGCTTTCAATTTGATCGCGAACGAAGTAGCCGAAAAATCTAGTTTGGGGAAATGCCGTGAGATCAATAACACTCTGTCTCTCTCTCACTCTCACTCACTCCGTGCGTCTCTGCGTCGGTCGCCCGACTATATGGGGTGGTGGTGAGTTGATAGTCAGGCCGATGCTCGTTCTTAGGCCCCGTTCCGGTTGGAACCGCAAGAGGAGCGTAAACGGTGCGGAGTCATCTTTCTCCCGGCATGCTCCCCGTCCTGGATGGATGCCGTATTAGCATGACAAAGAGACGCTGGGACGCCTTCTCCTCGCTTCTGCTTACACGCTGAGAGGGGCTGCCTCTCAATTCAAATGCGATGGGCGTATGCTATGCTAATATTCTGATCCACCGGCGTTAATGCATTATCAAACGCGGCGAGGTGCATTCGCGTGCGGACACTGGGTAGAAGGATCCATACGGGCGCGCGAGTGTGGGAGGACGACGGATGGGTGGTTGTTTACTTGCCCGTTGACGCCTCTGTTAATACGCGGACACCGTGTGTTCCTGCCTTCCTTCGCGTGGCACTGCCGACTGCCGTGCGCTTTTCGATGGCAAATTGACAGTCGGAACGGCGCGGGCCGATCGGAATTGTCGGTGCTGCGGCCGGCCGCGTAGGCGTGCGCGGACTCAATTTCGTTCGACGATAGGACGTCTGGTCGCATCTGCCGACGATTTACGCGGCCACGCTCGCCGAACCGCAAACAGACCTCCGCCCCGCGATCTGCTCCGCATCGCGGCCCGAAACGCGAGTATCTCGCGTTTTCGACCGAGGCTCACTCGAGAATTTACGAGACCGGTGCTTTTATCGCTCGTGCAACGCCAGCGCGCGAGTCTCTCTCTCTCTCTTTCTCTCGCTCTCGGCCTAACCGACTATTAGGCTTTAAGTATCGGCGATTATCACGATTCGGGGGCGCAACAAGTAACCTTTTCGCGAGCATCTGCTGCTTCCCGAAATCGTCCCGCCACCGGGCTTTTAATTTGCGGACGGTTTATTTGCGGGCGTGCGTGCTCCCGGCGAAATCGATACTCGGCTCGCGGGATTAATAAGGGAGCGGAAGGAATCGAACGTCGTGTTCCGAGCGAATTTCGCGGACTCGGCTGTGCACGTCTTGCGTCTTCGACGTTTCCAACCGAAGCGAGTCACGATCGCGGCGAATATCGAGAGCTGCGGAAGAAAAATCGTGGGGAGCATTAATTGAAGCTGGATGGGTGAGGAATAATTCAGACGACCGAGATGAAACGCGCGACGGTTAATCGAGGGTTGATCGATGAAGCTCTCCAATTTTTTCGCCGGTCTTCTCCCCTCCCCACGAAACGCTGGCTGCTTCTGTGCGAGGAAACGTCGGAGAGAGACGGAGAGAGTGCGAGTCACCCTGTTGGCTGACATAAAAGGGCAAAAAAGCGTGTAGGGGCACGTCACGCGCGTGAATACGAAAACGCGCGCGCATTGTCGCGGCATGCAGATACGTTCTGGGCGTACGGTGAAGTTACGGGGTGTGCTTCGTAAAACCACCCCGAGAGTCTCCGTCCTCGCGCAGTGATGATGTGCGAAAGAAGGAGTTGTAAGAGTCGCGAGAAGTGTTCTTATGGAAAATGTTGATCTCGGGATTGATTCGTTGATTCGGCGAGATTCGTGGTATTAGCTGCATGGGATTTGGTACGGTTCGATGAAATTTCCGCGACACCCCGTAGGCGAGGGTTTTGCGCGTGTTTTGAAACACGTGCGAGAGCTTTCTGTATTTACCTCGCAAATGTTTCCGAGCGAATTCCGCGCGGTTGTCTCTCTGTCACTAAATTATTCATTTACGCGTGTCCTGTGGGATGAAAAAAGAGTGAACGCTGGGGAGAGAATGGAGTGAGTGAATTGCCCCGGAGAAAGAGAGAGAGAGAGAGAGAGAGAAAGAGAGAGAGAGAGGAGGGGGAGAAGTTCGTTCGGCGGAATTTCTGCTCGCCCACACACGGTCGGTTGATAAATAGAAATTAACTCGGGCATTAACGAAGATGCGTCAATGATCTGGCGAATTTGGCGAATCGTTTAAAGAACTTTCATTATCGTTGACGCAGGCACATTCCACGCGTTAACACTGTATTATACAAATACTTAACTGTCGAGCGACGATGGGAAACTATTTCGTTGAATTGTCAATCATGACCTCGCCAACATTTATCACGTGCGTGTCGTAAGCAAGAAATCTAGAAAGATTCAATTTCTCGCTTATGCTGTAACATAACTCGATGCAGCGTAACAAAGGGGAGAAGAATGAAATTTTCCAAATTTTTGACTTACACCACTCGGACAATCGTCCGGACACGTAGGATCGAAAATTTGGCGAAAAATTTGCAACGCAAAATGAATTCGTGTGCGGGGCGGCGGAGGGAAGGAGAAAAACATTGTGGCGCGTATAAAGAGGGAATAATCGTGGCGAGAGTGTAAAAAGAGAGCGGCGTGGGGGGACGCAGAAAGAGAATGAACGAGGCAACAATGGCAAAGGCAGCACGCTCACGAGGCTCCGCACAATGGCACACTGTCAAAGTGGGTGTCAACTGTCAACCGGCCGTTCCGCGAAGCGGCAGAGCGAGGAAACCGCGAGAAGGGTGAGAGAACAGAAGAGAAAACCGGAGCGAGAGAGAGAGAGAGAGAGAGAGAGAAAGAGAGAGAGAGAGAGAGAGGAAGCGGAGCGTAAATCAGATGAGATCGCTCGACCGTTTTAAGTGTCGGCAATCTGATAAGAAGAGCGTGTTCTGACGAGTGACAGAATTATTCGTCACGAACGACAGGAACTGTTCAACGCGAATTTCATTCCGTTATTCGTCGTGGCAGAAATGTAATTCATTCAATCTCTTTTGATTGACAATTTTTCCGGGCTATTTAACCGTTTGCCGTTTCTGTCCTGCAACTGAATTTTTGAAATTCGAAGGAAAACGAGTGGAATGGGCATAAATGATCACGCATACGCATACACAGTGTCACGAATTGTCCTCAACCCCATGAAACTCGCGGTCAGCGCCGGCCTGGCAGGATTTTACGACATTCCGAGATTTTTAACGGTCGTACTAAATGTCGCCCGAGAAGAGGATCCGATGATGGGGTCGCTTACGGTGGTCGCGCATGAATTTTCCGCGCCGATGGAAACCGTCCCTCGGGCGTGTCCGATTCCAGATGAAAGGGGAGTCCCTGTGTGCGTTATGCTCGCGACTGTAAATTCAAAATCCATAAAATTTCGTGCACGGTTCAGGCCTGTTGCCGCGAGACTGGTTTAGGTGCTGGCCGCTAGAATTGACCGGACAGTGAACAATTTCGATTGAATCGACCTCGCTAATCACTTGTCTGATATCAAGATAGAGAAAGAAAACTTAAACATTAACTGATTACAATCTATAACATGATTAACGACAACTGACGATTTGAAAAGATGAATCGTGAAGCGATGTCGAATCGTCCATGATTTTAGACGTAACTGCATACGACGTAAAGTACTCGTACAATGCTCGAATATTCGTCATTCGATTTTGAAACTTAATTTCGAGCAGCTCGACGCCATCGTTAATGGCCGGCATCGAAAATTCAAGCCGAAGGCACGAAGCCGTGCAGAACGCAAGGTCCGCGCTCGCGCGCAATTTCGATAACGGCCGTTTCGACGCTGGTCGCCGCGCTTTGTCAAACGACGAAGCCGGGAATGCGGAGTGCGCGAAGACAATGTCCGTGCCCGCCGAATATCGCCTTGAGCGCGTGTGAATGAGCTTGAAACGATTCCCGGAGACCTTCGGCACGATCGTATGCATAGGTCATCCGATGCAGGATCATCGATCGTGACTCACGGATCGTCCCTGGCAGCAACATTCAAGAAAATTCTCGCGACTTAAAGACCGACTGTCGCGACTTGACCTTTGCTTCGCGACGGCTACGGGCAGCGGAGGCGAGGTGCATAGTTATCGTTTGAATTATTTGCATAACTGCGTAGCGAGATATCGTGCCGACGGGAATTCTTGCGCTTTTTACGTAATCGACCGATGCCAGGCGCGACGTTTATCGGCGACGAGCGATTTAAGATCGCGACGAGTCCGGAGGACGGCGCAGCTGAATTTTTCTAGCGCGGCAAATTATAGATTGTCACGGATGCGCGAAGGAGGAAACGATTAGCGGACGAAGCTGACTGACGGCGAGAGAGTGAAAGGAGGAGAAGCGTTAAATTTCAGTCGGCGCTGTTCGCTGCCGATCCGCGATGCTTATACGACGAGACGCGGCTCGTTTTTTAAGGAAAAATTGTCTTCGACGAAACGACGAGAAGAACAATATTTTTCTCTGGCGCCTGGGACGAGTACGATTATTCCTGGCCAGCACGCACGCGCCGGTAATCATAATTAAGCGTGGGTACGCGAGTGGTCTTAATTACGAGGCACGGTCCACAATGGCGGGGGCCCTCCCTTTAATAAATTCGAGTCGGTAACGGGACACCCGGGGGCCGAAAATTTCGCGCAATTTTCGATCGTTAAAATCGCGGGACTAACGAGCACGACACCGAGAACAATTATGGTCTTCATCCCCTCTGGCATGAAACGAAGCAAGAAACAACACACACACGCACATAAAAAAAACTAAATAAATCCCGAAGAGGAATTCTTTATGACGACCACGATGTGTCGGGGTTCATGTCGTCGAAGCCGACTGCGATTGATCCGGCCGTGGAAACGTGAACGTCCGTTATTTGTCCCACCTTTCCACGTTCGTCGCCGAAAGTTCGACGCGAGGACTACGGCCACGGCTCGTAAAGGATCTCGGGGCGAGAGTGAGAGAGACAGAGAAACAGAGAGAGAGAGAGAGAGAAAGAGAGAGAGAGAGAGCGACGGGATTCCTGGGCAGCAATAAATACACAATTAACCGCCGTTGATGTCGATAGTCGGGGACCTGCAGTGGACTTAACGATGTGATAAAATCGAGTGACAAGTGTCACGGGCCACAATAGGCACGAATCCGTTGCCAGAGGGCGCGTCTCTCGGCCGTAACTTAACGCGGCCAATGATTCTTCCTCGCATTATTAAAGCGGCGATAAATTCAGCGGACCGCGAGCGATCGTAATTAGACTGAACTTATCGCGATGAAGTGCGCCGTAAAGGATAACACGTCGGAACTTGACGATGATTCCGATCGATTTTATAACGGCCGACGCGGGAGTTCGTCTATCCATAATTATTACGCGGACTCCCTCGCACGTTCTACCGTTTGCGAAATCTGACAGCACAAATTCGACGTGCAGAGTGTTAACGGGGTAATAAGACGAATCGTCTAGGAAAGTCCCGGCAGATTGGCGGACTAGCGATGTTAGCGGCGAGCGAGGATGAGGGTGGGGGGTGGGGGGCGAAAAAAAGAAAAGAGGACGGACCTCGGGATAATCGGCCATTTTCTCTGGCCAACTCGTCTTTCGATTTTCTCTCCGCTCCTTTCCGCTAATCGGTCGTGACGGAGAAGTCGTAAAAAATAAGGTCGCTTTACGAGTACCCGGAGATGGGAGAGTGGATACGTTCGCAGAAGGGCCCGTGCTGCTACTCTCTCGTGTCACGGAAGGTGCCGAGTTCATGAAAAATATGCATCACGCGAGCCCTCCTTGTTACACGCGCACGGCACCTGTGTAACAGACGCTTCTCCACACGGCCGCACCCATACACCGTCCGCGAGCGTACTCACACACGTTGGCGAGGAGGCCTCGTAAAAGGTGCGACCTGAATTTTGTCTTCTCGCTCGGAATCGGTGGGATTGTTGAAATTGTACGGTGCCGGCGCGAGCCAAGTGGCCGGTAATAGATCGCTGACCGTCGGCCGATACCTGGGGCGGCCGATCGTTGATGGCTAAAAATGTTCGAGTGCCGTCGCGCACTTCTGTCACGTACGATTGAAGGATGCCAGGGGGTGGTCCACGATGCGGGAGCGAATGTGCGGATCGGCCGTGTATCGCGTACGGTACGCCGATCACTTTACAGCCTGACGTTCTCGTTTGTACGCTGACTCGATTATGGGACACCGTCGCGTTCCGACTTCCGACCGTCGGCGTCGCTTTGTCACGCCGCCGCCGCCGCCGCCGCCGCCGCAGCGTCCGTGGCCGTCCGAAAAATGAGATTACGGCCGCCGCGCTCCCCCGAAATTTCGGATTCACCCTCCAGCGGGTTTTACCACATATTATCCGAATCCACTTTGAATCGCCCCCTGGCAAGGACATACGACTCCCGCACACCCCCGCCGCTCTTGACGCCGTTTCAACCAGCCCCCTCTTCCTCCTCTCTCCGCGCTCGCCGAGCCCTGGGAAATGCGGCTTTGCGATTTAAATTTTGTCGCGGGAGAAATTGCCTGACAAATCGGATTTTCGTCTCGGAACGTTCAAAAGGCACGCAGCGGGTCGGGCCCTTTTTTTCGCCGTATTTCCTCTTTGCGCGGATGCGCCTTTGACACTTCCGACCGACACGGGCGTTTCGTATGCTTCATCAGAATTGACGCGATCGATGCGAAAAAAGAATGAAGTAAGCTGCGGCTCGCGAACGAAAGCGAGTCGACGAAAACTGACTGTATCACCCGAAACGAAATCGCAGTGTTGCGCGACGACACGATAAATACACGTGCGACGAGGCGCGAGCGTCTGGGCCTCGAAACGGTGCCCGACACGGCGGCATCGCAATTTCGGATGCCACGAATTTGGCAGGCTAATTCGCGAAGGAAGGAACAGCCGGGGCGAAGAACAGACGGGGAAAGTGGCGCAAATGGGATTACGCCGCAAACGGCACTTCAAACGGCCGCTTTATTCAGCCCTCCGCGAGCCGAGCGACGAATTGACAATTGACAGAATTGATACAGTGGCGCGCGGGGCCACGTGTGCGTCGAAAACGCGTTTGGCCCGAGGCACACACCCGCCCCATCCT
Source organism: Priocnemis perturbator (assembly GCA_963942575.1). NCBI lineage: Eukaryota > Metazoa > Arthropoda > Insecta > Hymenoptera > Pompilidae > Priocnemis > Priocnemis perturbator. Next base: position 4,857,627 of record OZ012652.1, read on the forward strand.
CTAACTCTCTCTCCCGCAGATCGATTCTTTCTCTCTCACGTTAGAATCTTCCTCTCTCCTCCGCGATTGATCCGCCCGGCGTCCGACGAAATTGCATCCGACGCCCCTCAGCGAGACGAACCCGCGGAAAAAGAACGGCCGCTTTCCGGTGCCACTCTGTCCGAGGTCAGGTGAGCGAAAATCAGCTTGCGCTCTACTTTCTGTCACACCCTATATATCGTAACGTCGAAAAAGTCGACCGCTCGACTTTGCCTAATTCTAATTTGAAACCTCGAGTATGTGCCTCGCCGTAAAGCGCGAATTTACGTCCCTCCGCCCCTCGACAGGCACACGTGACCGCACTCTCCGCAGTATTGTTTCTTTCACGGTCCAATCGACGAGAGTGCTCGAAGGGAAATATCGTCGAGGTTACAGGCCCGGGTAGTCGGAAGATTTTACAGCGATCGTATAAAAAGGCGTAAGTCCTGCCGCGAGGAGCCATCGCACTCCGCATCCTTTATCCGACAATGTTTTTAGTACAATTATCCGACTTTTTCATTCCTTGCCCCTGTCTCTCTCCCTCTCTCTTTCTCTCGGTCTCTTTCACCACAGGAAGTGAATTTCGGATAATACTCTTTTTCTCCCCCCCCTCCCAATGAAATATTCCACAATTTTTCCTCCGCCGTAATTGCGAGAAGGAACCTTAAATCCCGCGACGCGGCCGGAAGTCGTATAATTATTCGGAGACGCAGCTCGCCTTAAACGAGAGCCAATTATTGTTATCGTTATTATGCTCGTCGGAAGACTCAGGATCGTGTCCAGCGAGTTTCGCACGACGTCGCGGGATAATTGTTTGGCGACCGACTTCGACTCACAGCAGCCTGAAACACGTCTAAAATCGAGGAATTCTTAATGGCACGCCACCTCGCTATACGAAACGAGCATTTCAGGCTGACACAGCAACGTTTTCGGAATTGGCGTGCCCGCGAAGTGTGGTTGGCGAGCGCGGACTGTCCCGAAGTGTCTCGAATGATTCGAAACAGGGCGAGCTCAATAGAGTCGGATTTGTTGCGCCGGGCGAACCGTGAATGCTTTTTCATTCCGCCCTCTCCGTTGGCCCATTCGTCCTCCGCCCTTTTGAAAAGGGACGGCACTTAATTAAAGCGCCAAGCATCATCTCGAGAGAATCGAGCCACTCGTCGGTCGTCAGCTCTCGGCGCCCGGAAGTTTCGCCATTCAAACGGAGAAAGGTCGTGTCGTCTGTGGTGCTCCGTGAAAACGACAAGAGTATCTTTTATTCGTGAGCGAGCAGAATCGCGGGCAGGGCACTTCGCCATCGAAGCTCTAAGAACGTTACCTTTTCACGTCCATGTCGCTCTCTCTCGGCTTCTTTCAATCTTGCTTCAATTGCGTCGCTCCTTTTCCTGCCATTCGCCTGTTACTTCAAAATTGCAGGTTTCTTTTTTTTTGCGTAAGCACACCACGTCGAGCGTATCTATGCGGCTAAGTGAGCCGCGTTGGGAATCGCGCTGGAACAGTCGGGAAGAAGTGACGGAGGTTGACGAGAATTTATCGGCGACACGTTCTGGAAAAATGGACAGAATTTACGTGGCGCGCGTGCTCGCTTCGATCGTCCGTAAATTATCGAGCCGCGCGCGAGTCGCAATTAAATGCGTGGCTGATTTATTGGCGCGCACTTTTCCGTTCGCCGGGCCGCGCGCGCCAATTGGCTAACCGTGCGGTTATTATATCTGGCGAAATAATAAATTTCGCGGCCGCCGAATCGCCGTTATGCTAATTCGAATGGAGTGATTAGGAACGCAACGAGTCGGTACTTTCTCCCGCGGGACCGTTATCGGGAGCCGGCCCTGCGCCGCATGCGTGATTAACAAGTGCGTGTATGCGGACACTTTCCGATTACGTCTCCCGAAGCATTTATATCGACGGGTCCCCATTAACATAGTGAATATTTCATGAAACAACACTTCGCAGCACAGCGAACATACGCTTAACCCACTGAAACGTTCGCATTAAAAACAGAACCTGCGTGCAAGCAAACAAAGCAGCGCACCACAAACATATATCTGTACCTACGAAATGAAATAAAAAAAAAAATCTGTTTCAACCGTCACCACATTTTTTTTATTGAATTATATACTCATCTGTATACAGATGTTCTACCCGTGAAATAAGTATCGCAGCTGGCGAAATTGAGAAAACATTTTTCATTACAGACATATCTGTCTTGTCCACGTGCCGCTACGTGTGTGCCCGCGTTCGTCGCGATGCTCGTGTGTGCGTATATGGACGCATGTACACCCCCATTTCGATCGTGGCATACGATAGCCGAGATATTTCGGTGGCTCGCATTGTGGCCGGCCGGGTGACTCATTATTTTGGCCCTTCATTCTCATCCTGCTCTGCTTCCTGGGTGATATCGTTCCGCACACATCCCACCGCGGAGCGTACGTACATGGGCACGGACGCGTGTGGATTCCTCGTTTGTGTGCGATCGAGTCTCGAAGCGGGCCCTCGGATTTCAGTTCGCTGCCGTATAATAATTTCAATAATCCCGGACCCTACGATGGCAGGATTAATAGCTATCCGCCGACCGGAGAGAGAGAGAGAGAGAGGTGGATAGAGAGGGAAGAGGGCTGGTCCATTGAAAGAAGAACGGCAAAGAAGGGCGCCGATTAATTTCAACTCGTTGCCGCGCGCTCGTGCTGCTGCTTCTTCGTCGTCTACCTTCGAACCAATAGGCTAGGTCCGTTTTTTAGACACCGTCATGCATTTTATGTTAATCACAAGAGTCGTGAATGTATCGTATATTGTGTTGTCGTGTGTATTATTCATCGGAACGATAGTTGAAATTTCGGTAAGTAGCTTGAACCGTTTGAACGTGCCTTACATTTTGTGATTAAATTTGAGTTCAACGTCTCTCGACTCTATGCTACCCCTCCAAGCGAGCCTCATGCGACCTCCGATCCATGGGTGCGGCCAATAAAGGGGGCGTGCTCGTTGGCAACCCCCAAAGACTCGCTCACCCCTTTCCTCTTCAAGAAGAGAACCGTTATCGACCTTGGCCGCGTAGAGAGCGTCTGTCTAAAAAGAGGCCTTGCAAGATTTCGCCCGGGCCCCTTTAGTCGTCTTTCAACTCGAGCAAAGTATACCCCGACCAGCAGTACTCGCTGAGACGAACAGTGCAGAAGAGAGTCCCAAAGTTCACGGCAAAAACACACTCGTTAAAACGTTACTGTCTCTTCGGAGGAAAAAAAGAATACGACAAATTTGTTTTCCACCGATAGGACTCTTTTCGTAGAAAAAGAAAAAGATTTATTTGTGGTTTCATTGTGATCTGATTAACGAAGAGGAGGTTTCTCGGCGCGTACGAGAAGGAGAGCGTGAATCCGAGGAAAATCACGGGCGATACGTCTGGCCAAGAAGCGTCGGAGGATCGACAGTTTTCGTACCGACTAGAAGGAAGCGATTCTACGCGGCGCGTTACCGTGATTCTCTAACGCGCGAATTAATATAGCGGTCACTAACAATAAGCGAGGCGTTCCACGTTGCGCATCGAGCATTCCTTCGGACCGGACATAGAGCGGGTGAGTACGATTCGTTTTGATGAGAAATCGCGTGCGTGCGCTCCGACCTTCTTCCCGTGTGCCAGGTTTTAAAATACAATTTGCTTAAAAATGAACAGTTATCACAATAAATTCTGAAACAATTTCTAGTTTGACTGGGGAAATAATGTCAACATGGGGAAACAATATTAATTCGAGGAAGGAACGTGTGAAAGGGTCCAAAGTGACATTCCCGGAGACGCGAACGACGTTCCCGAAATGACAGAAGATAATTGGCGGGTCGCGACGGCGCAATTAAACGAAATGTCGCGGTCCAATTACCGGGGCACTTTGAGTCGTCGAGCACGCGATATATTGCGAGGAGGGCCGGTGTCGCAGGAAGCCGAAAATCGCGATGGCGGATCGGACGCGGTCGCGAAATATGCGGCGTATTAATTAGGTAAAAAGGCCTCTCCGGTAGACCGCCGTCACGGTAATTAATCGGGAGAAAGGTAGTCCGGACGGTAGTGGTCGGCCGGTTGAGGCGGCGGGTTACGACACCGAGGAAAGCGGCGAGGAAAATTTCGGAGAGTACCGGGATCGCTCATGTCGAACGTTCAGCGACGAGCGTGTCATTAATCGGATCATCGTCTCTCTTCGAGAAGCATCCGACGTCTCATTTCCGAACACAGAAATCATCAGGCCCGGCGGCGCCGTGAACTGCAAAAGTCTGCGAAGTGGGTAACATATCGTGAGAACATTTTTCAATTCTTACGCCGTTCGCAAAGCCGCGCACTTCCGTATACGTACTTCAATGTTGCAAGAGCAAAATTCTTGCCGTCGACATAGGGCGCGGTGAGATTTCGCACGCAACATTCTTGCACGGTACGAGGGTTCGATATGTAACGTCTTGATACGCGGTAAGTGAAGACACTGGTCGCTCGGTACATTAACGAAATTCGAGCCGTTCATCGATGACGGCGAAACAGCCAGGGCCGAGTGATTTCATAACCGGAAACCCTCCCTTTTCCGACAGCTGAGCGTAAGGTGTATACATAATTCCACGTTCCTTCAGACAGACTCTCGTCCGCGACGTGCTTCTTTCGCTCGCGTACAGCGCTCAATATCGATGACGTCGCAAAGAACGCGACACACGACACGTTTCTCTAAAATCACCCAAAACATAAACCAACTTCCTCATCCCTCCCTCGTTGCGAGGCACACCGAAAACTCGCCAACTACATCGAGCACCGAGAGAATTCAATTTCAGAATACAACGTGCCATTCATCCGAGCATTACTCGACGCCATCCAATTTGCACGTTGTACAGACGACGTAAGGCAGCAGGCGCGTTTGTGTAATCCGCTCGGATACCTCTCGGACGATATCATCGGGGCAGGAAACATTCATCGCGAATTATTGTTCTCGCCGAAGTTCCCTTCGCTCCCTATCAGGCCGCCTGCGAGAATGAAAAGGCGGCGCACGGTAGTTGACAAGTTTTCCTACTCTCCTGGCGAGGGAAGCCGTGCGTATACTTTCCGGGGTAATAGAATATAAACGTCCACGCTTAGCGTGGCGTGTAACGTTGCAATTTCACGTGTACACGCCCCCTCCCCCTCCCACCCCGACACGCGACTGTAATATTCGTTAGATCGTTGCCTGGGATTACACGACGATCCCGACGATACTGTGTCGCGGTAATTAACCACGCATTCCTCCGGATTCCTTTTTCGACGACGGCGTCGCGATGGCGAGAAAGAGAAAGAGTGAGAGTGAGTGCAGAATTTTATTCCTTCCCCCAGGGTGGAAAGAGAGCGGCTCGAAATTTATGCCCCTACTCACTCCCATCGGCTTCTTCCTTCCTCACACGCGCGCCACGCTTCGATTTTCGTCCTCCTCCAACGGCCCACCATAATTGACCGTTCGCTCCCGCGGATTCCTACGGACGATATTCGGGCCGCGCGAGAGCCGGCATATCGCGAGACCTGTTACGGCTGCGCGAATTTTTCGGCCTCTCGCCTATTACCGCGTGGTACGCGACGGAATTATTTTAACGTGCTTTATCGACGCGCCGTAATCGATATCATCTAATATCCCGCGCGCGGCCGTTATTGTTCGGCGCGGGGCCGGCTCCGGTGTAATGGAGGCCGAAAATCGCGGCGCTTCTTTCGCGAGGCCCGGTTTAGAGGCCGCGCTCACCACCTCGCCACGATCCTGCCGAGCATTATCGCGGATCGCGAAAGATCGTCCGAACTCGCGAGATACGTCTGAAAATGAGATAAAGGAAATTGCGAATAATTCAAATCCAAATTGCCCCGGACATATTCCCCGACAAACAGATTCGATCGTGAGGAGGCAGACGAGGAAAGAGATAGACGGATAGAGGGAGAGAAAGGGAGGAAGAGAGAGAGAGAGAGAGAGAAGCGCGAAACCACTCTACAACTTTTGATATCGATGCATCATCTCGATCCTCGCACCGGGTTCTCTGATCGATTTTCATTCCGCGGGTTGCATGGCGGCTCGCTATCCGGGTGCTATCTTCAACCACCTCGCCTTCGACGACTCGCACGTACGGGGTGTTCGAGAAATATGCTGAATTCGATTCCGCGGCTCGTCGCCTCCCTGATTTCCCGGCTCTCGCACACATTCGCGCGTCCTGCCTTTTTCCGCAACACTTCATTACTTGGTATACCGACGAACAGGCACCGATCGAGGGTCCTGCAAATTTTTCTCGCCGCACCTCGTTATTCCGCATCATCGGCGACGTCGAAAGACACGATACACGATTGGTCGACGAAATCTCGGTGTTCGAAGACTTTCAGAACTAAATCGCTTCCGAAACAAAGTTCCATGGTCGCCCGGCCAGATATCGGACGATGTTGGCGGCAGGTTCGCTTGGAGTCGTTGAAAGAGGCTGAAAATCGGTAAAAACGAGCGTCGTGCGCAGAGACGCGTATACCCCCTGCCAATCGCGATCGGCAATCGTCAGACACCTTGTATAAAGGTACGTGTAAGGCCTGCGCTCCACGGGCTGTGTAAGATATCAGCTAAGAAACGGGCCCGCGTTCAAGACTTTACGACCGCTCTTATAATTATCTCCAATAAATATCTCCGCGGCACGAGAGCGTATATCGAAATACTTCTGGGGGTCAGAGTTCAACTCCCTACCTCCATCTTTCGATCAACGCGTTTCTTTTGCTCGTCGTCCCGTTCTCACTGATAAATTTATAATGTTAAGCCCTGAGTAGAAGAGAGGAGAGAGAGAGAGAGAGAAGAAGAGTAGAGTACTTCTCCGGCTCGAGCATGAGAGCGTCATGAGGAATGGGCCTGCTTAATAAGTCTGGTGACCACACGCGAACAGGATCGACGGACTAATTTCGCGATTCGCATCTCGATTAGTCGCCGCGCGACCTTCTCATCGACGTCCGTGCGCCAAGGTGGACGCCGTAATATATGGACTTTGCATTGTACGTAACCATTATTCCCGCAGCACGCTTCTCTACGATCCATTAAGTCGCCACCGTGCGCATACGCGCCGCGTCGTGAAGTACACAAAATTCCTAGACTCCCGACGATTGCCGATCGAAAAACCTCGACTCCAACATTCGCGCACAATGCATACTTCTATGGTACTCTATAGGACTGTGCATCGTGTGCGCTAGTGAAAAGGAACGCGATGGTTCGCAGGTGTGCGCGCCGATGCCGCAGTGAATAATCGTACTTTTTGTCGATAATAAAAGTGATGTACATCGGGAATCGGGCGTCGCGGTCGTGCGCGACTCTAATCGAGCGGACGAAGCGAAGTCGTCAGGTGAAATATCGTCAACGCGTTGCGCGGAGCTCTCTTCTCAGCAGGCACGAGGCATATTCCCCCTGCGTTCGCCGCGGCGAATCATTACGGTGTGTAATTAAAAGTACCGGTGCCGTGGATAAGCCGCAGCGGCGGGCATGTACGTGCGTGGTAGGTAGGTAGGTAGGTAGGCAGATACGTGCACGCGCGACGTGGAAAAAGACGCGTATGTATGCACATTGTTGCGAGGTAAATTCGATCTCGCGCGAGTACACGCTTCGCTGCAACTGGCGGCGATACTAATAACGTACAAAGATATATCGATAGAGATGATTGAAAGATAAGCGTGGAGCACTCGGACGATCACATTGTTCCGCTGCGAATTAATGGAATTGAGCGGAGTCAGAGTAATGGAAACGTTAGTCGCGTCGATATCAAATTTACCTGGACGCGCGCAATTTTCAGACTGCCGTGCTCGATCGCATGTCTCGCATCCGCCTTATTTTCGTAGCTGCAATTTCAACGATAAATATCTGTTCTAATTAGTTTAAGTAAATCCCATTAACTTTGGATAACATCGTATAACGTGTGCAAAACTCGACTGTTGCACTAAGTAAATATGTTCAGTACTGTGCACGCAGGTAGAGCGCGCGTGCGTTCTCTTAAAAGTTCCGAGCTTAAAAGATCGCGGAACCCGCAAGTACGACCACTTTTCAGGAGAAAAAAGCACGGAAGGCGGCGAGGGCAGCGTCAGCTGACGCGACCAATCAGAACGCGCGAGCGCAATTATTCGCGGCAGACGTAAAAGGAGGCCTCTCGATTTGAGAAATAGGAAGCCTATTAGCATATTAGAGCTATAGGGGACCATCGTCCATTGTGCGTCGGCCCGTCGAGCGTGTCGTTGCGAGATGTCAAAACGAGAGAGTCGGATGTGCCAAGAAAGCGAGCCCTGTCGGGAGTCATTATCCCGTCGTTTACATTATGTCCGACGCTCGAAATCTCGCCGAGCGTGTTTCGCGAGCACTTTTCCAAAGACCAGAAACCGTTCCGAACTGTCTAATACCGTCAAAAATATAATTCGTTATCGTAGTGTTCCTATCAAGTTATAAGCGAGTGTTTTAAATGTGTATTTTAATATGTAACATCTGACCCCTGTAATTATTGCAATTATTAAGCGAGCATCTGCGGAACAACGCGGCCCATCGATTTCCGATCGCCGTTAATTCGATCGAACGCAGGAATGAATTTCGACCAGCCACGTCGCCCATGAAAATTTATTATTATACCAAGTACTGACTGCGCGCACCGCTTTTCCCGTTACGAACCTCTTCCGTGACGCTTCGCAACTCGTGCGGGAAACTTTACGTATGCACGCGCTTGCACGACCTGCGCAAGAAGGCGTCGGCGTCGGCGTCGGTCGCACGTGCGTGAACGCACACGGAACTCCCGCTGCTCACGTGCGTGCCTCGCGCCCTGTACGCCTGGTTACATGTAGTGCACGAGTGCTGCTCTGACTGGGCGAGGTCGTTCGCTTTGAGCGATTACAGGATTTTCGAGGTATCATCGGTTCAAGCGCCGTGTTCCACCTGGCCAAGCATTTTTTTGTTTCATCGAACGCAGAGACCGAATGCGTGACGTTGATTTCAGCCACCACTCGCATTACTCGCAACGCATATTTTTCTTGAGGCATTTCGAGGATTTCGTAAGGATGGTTTGGGGTGGAGTCGAGATTGTTGATTGAAATTGTGAAATACGCTTCCTTCGGTTACTCCGGCACGGCGTGTACAGATATGCGTCGTTCCACTGCGCGGAGCCAGGTCACACGACTCCTCCTGGGCGTGTACACGCTCGGGTAAAGAAGCAGTCCAGATGGAAGGAATAATTAGACGGATCTCGGGCGGACAAGAAGGTCTTCGTCGGTAACGTTCGCCCTGCTGTAACACAATGTTTCGAGTACAACAAATGCTCGACATGCCTCGGTCCCATTACGATTTTCACTGTTCCTCGTGCGAGCTTCCATGCCGGGTGGAAGTTTACCGTGAAGGAAAGCCGTGTCAAACGGAAGATATCCAATCTTCGAAAATTGCGTTCCATCAATTTTTTCGTCTCTCTCTCTCTCTCTATCTTCCTCGTCTTCGTCGCTCGGCCGAAGGACCAGACACGAGATTGTCGCCTATAAGAATCCGCCTCTCGCTCGCGCTCCGTACAAAGGTAGCGGTGACTTTTAGTCCCGATAATCACAGAGAACCGCGAGAGAGAGAGCGGTACGTGATCAATTTTCGGACGGCGTATTGGTGCTCGCGCAACTACGGTTTCGGCGTAATTATACGTCCAGTCTTGTCCCTGGGACGCTCGGGCCGGGTCCACGGTCACAATGAGTAGCCTTTGGTTCCTCGTTTTGGAGCGCGGGAGAAGGCGTATCGGGCGCGACAAACAAGATTTTTATACCGGTCCTTGTGGTTTTCGGTCGGCAGGTCCGACGCGCAGTCCAGGTGTCGCTGTATAATTTTGCGACGAGGCATCGATGATCCGCGAGACGGCTCGAGGACAAAGCGTAGAGAAGCGTAGAGAAGCGCCGCGCGCGTTGCCTGGTGGGACCTAGCATGAATATTCGTTCGTGTCACGACGTCTCTCGTGCTTTTCATTTTCCATCGAAGACCGTCCGAGTCGTTTCGGGGCCGAAGATTGAGGATGAGTGGTCATCGGGTCTCCGAAAGAGGAGCAGATGGCCACGAGACGGACGTAATTGGCGGGCCATCGAGATTATTGCCCGCGCTCTCCTGCTCCTTTTTTCCCCACTCCCTTTCTTTTAGCGTTACACTCCTCGACGGTTTTTTGTCTGACCATAGTGTTCCCGCTCCGATTCCGGACTTATTGCGTTACGGGGGATTAACGACGACTAAAATCTCGGCCGTAAACTCACTTTACGCGCACGTCGACCTTCAGTCCTGCACGTCTCGCGCAACCCCTCGTCCACGCGTCAGACATTATCGTGCAGCGAGCGGCAACGTCGGTACAAATGTAACTCCGCTCGCACATCAAGTTCTACTATCCGTCACTCGACGGCGAGCCGTACTACGAGAACAGTTACAAGGCACAAAGGCACGTGAACGTCCGCGATGTCGGAATCGCGGCGCGTCACTCGGGCATATCTCACGTCATCATCTCGAGATCCTTGTCCGAGGCAACGGACATGCCGCTCGTTTCCCCGGACGACATCTTGCCGCGCGAGCGCGCGCCCGCCGATTTGACTTTCTTTATTTTTCGTTCCCGGGCCAGCGTGGGTCACCTGTCCCGCCTCGCGCGAGCGTGTAAAGAGACGTTTACGACGAGAGACCTCGCACTGTCCGCAGGAGGTCCTCTTCTGACCTCTCTCTCTCTCTCTCTCTCCCTCTCCTTCCATTACCTTCCACTCCCTTCTCTCTCGCTCGCTCGTCGCTGACCGGATTCAAGAGGTGTCCCTCACATCTTCCGAGCCTCTCGGGAGGTGTCTCGTTCGATTCCTGACGCCAATCTAAACCGACTCCGTAAACGTCCTGTAAATTTCATTCGGCTGGTTCATCGGCCCGGCGAGACGATTATTTACGATGACAGAGGTTGCGTTCCGTTTTCTCGGTCGACTCCACGATACGTGTCCCGTGTCTATCTTAAGATGTACGCGACAAATTTCGTCCGATTCTGTGTTTCGGGAAGTGTAGGTGAATTCGATGTGAGGACGTTTAACGACGAGGGGAGGTTTAAGAAGGCGAAGTTTCAGATCAATTCGTCCCGGCACCGATACGCTTCGCGAGCACGAAAACTCTTTTTAATCCCTCGGCCGCGCGAGCGCGAAAAACGCAGTCAGATAATTTCTAGGTGCAAACGCGCAAATTAGCATTCCCAGGTGAAACGCGCGCGAGAGAGGGCAGATGTTTCCTGGAAACACACGTTCCTCGCCCATCTTCCTCGTTGTCCGAGGCGGAGAGAAGCTCGCAATTATTGCGCGCGCGCGCGCGAACGGCGAGCGCCTTCTTTTAAGATCGCCAGCGCCGGAGAAGAAAGTAGGTACAATTTTGCGCGGGGCGAGAAACTTTTTAAGGTCCACGCGCCTCGGCCCGGTGATGATTCGAGCACGCATTCGTCTTCATTATCCGTAGTCGTGCAACAACATTGGCACCTGACACGCAACCAATTAATCGCCACCTGGTACCTGGCCGCGCTCTCCTTTCTGCGCGATAAGTGAATAAAATGTATCGCGTCGAATTACGACTCTCGGTGGGACGGGCATTATGAATTTCATACTCCGCGCACGGCCGACGAACGGAAGATTGCCCTAGGAGATCGATGCAGTTCGGAGCGGCGATATGTTCGTCGGCGAGGAGGCCGCGAAAATCGCGAATTACATACCTCCTACCAAGCCGCACGCAATCGTTCCTTCCTCGCGGAGGAAGGAGGAGTGAGCGCACACTCTTCTCTTGTCAGAGTCTCGGACAACATACGCGTCCGATTTTACGAGAGGAGTGAGGCTTGCCGCTTTCTTGACAGGGACATTACGAGCAGGTAGAAGAGGCAGAAGCAAGAAGAAGACGACGACGAAGAAGTGGGAGAAGAAGAGAAGGAGTCAAGCTCTCTGGCCAGTCTCTGTGGCTGTTGGTCACAGTGGTTGGCTTCTTGCACAGTTGCTTCTTGCCTTCTCGCGCGGGCGAATTTCCATACAATGGCGGCCATTTCCATACGAGAGTCGCTCTCGTGGTTTCACACGCGCCACACTTTTGACGATGGCGATGATGATGATGATGATGATGATGATGATGATGATGATGACGACGAGGACGACGAGGAGGACGACGACGAAGATAGCAGAGAGGTGTCTTTTTTCTGGGTTTACGATGTCGTTATTGTCGCGGCCAAGGGACATTGGGGACGATCAGATGATTATTGGAGTAACGCTCTGCCGGGGGACTAACGTGCGGACGTTTTTTATGGACGGATCATTCGATAGCCGGAATTATGGGATTCTCGGGTCGTTGAACTAATTTCCGCGCATACGAATTTCTCAATCTGCATATCGTTAAAAGGCGTGGCACCCGCTCGAGCGAATGGCTATATACCCACTACCAGCTTACGTATGATACGAGCGTGTCTCTCTGGGAACGAGGAGACACAGGGAGCGTCTGCCACGGAAAGATCCCTCGCTTGTCAACGTTCAGGCACAGCGACGGAAAAGCATGTAACAATCACACCCCTTTATCTGGCTAGCCGAGTCGCCTATCCCCACGTCGATCTACGAGAGCATTGGTGCATCGACATCGCTCGCGACATCGAAATGTAAATCCGTGACAAGCCATAATTCCAGGGAGCAGTCGAGGTGGCGAGATCGGCGCGACAAACTCGCACGGTCAATTTCCAACATCCGCAGTCGAGCGCAGTTGACAATGAGACGCGGTTTCCCCCGCGAAAATTTATTCCCTGGGAATGGAACGAGCCGCGATACACGAGTAGAGGGAGGAGGGGGGGCTCGTGTCGTACATCGCGTAGGAAGTCGTAGCCGCGGTTGCCTGATTGATGCTCGTGCGTAGTACTCCGCCTCGCGCATATTAATCCCTTCTCACCGTTATTAAGACTCGCCCGGCTGCCTGCGCCGCTGCAATGTTTCACGATGAACGCGGAAAAAATCGTCGGCCAGCGTCGTGTCTAAGTGTAACGTGCGCGCGCGCGCGCGCTTTGCTTTCCTTTAGAGAGCGCTTGTAACGTAAGCGATTAAACGCGCCGCGATTAAACGCTCCGCGGAATCATACTGTGCCGATAACGCGCCGATCGCGGCCAATCTCCGTTTCCCGAGTCATACACACTTTACACACGATACGGATCGCCGCAGCGTTGACGTCCGTATTTATTAACGCAACGCAGGTGCCCAACTCCGTATTCCGTGGTGGCCGTGGAATTATTCAATACCTCCGTCGCTCGCGTTCACGCATTTCTTTTCCTTTTTGCCCCGATGAAGGAACATGCCGCGTAACGGGGCGTCGTCGGCGGCGGGTAGGTCGAAATGAAATCGAGACGCGATTTCTTTTCTCAGCCAGGACCGTTTTAGTCCGACGGGCGAGATGGGCGGTGCCATGGCGAAGTCTCGGGATTAGTTCCGAGTATTCGTCGCGTTTTTCGCTTCCTCGACTTTTCTCTGCCCACTCTGGCGTCTTTCGACCGCGGGACAGGTCGACAGGTGTCGCGCGGGGACCACCGAGCGAGAGAATTTTATTGTCTCCGACGAATTTCTCTCGCATCCCGCGTCTCCTCCCCCTACGACCACCCTCGAGGCCGAATGAAGATTTGGGGAAGAAAGCAGAAAAGCCGGCCTCGCGAGCGTTTAATCACGTCGAGCCTCGCATCACGCTTGGATTAATATTTCGCCGTCAACCGATCCTTCTTTCTCCTCGCATAATTCGCACGTGCGAAACAATGATAATTCCGAGTCCAATTATACGTCGCTGCCGAACGACATGCCTCGAAAGAACTTCTCTCACTCTCTCCTCGCGCTGTGCAGAAAAGCCTGCCTGGCGCGTGGCAGAGGTGACACCTTGACACGTGAAACCTGCCAACGCGAGCCCGTAGCTCACTCCACTCGTCCTCCGCTTCGTGCGCATCTTTATTCGACCACGAAATCATCGATCGCCGCATCACGTGACCGACAAACGACTTGTCTTCCGGGAGGAGTCGCATGGATTTCACGGAGAGTCGGAGACTTCCGGCTAATTTTGCGGCCCTCAGCCCCCCCGCTCGCTTCCCATCACGAATCCGAATATCGCGAAAACTCATTAACCCGCCCGTCCGTTTGTCCCGATTGGTGTCGTAATATCACGTGTGCCGGGATCGGTTCTGCGCACGTACTTACATACATGCGCTCGGACTGCCTCGTCCGACCTGCTCTCCTCTCCGGCCGCCTTTCAAAGTGGAAGTTGCGAACGAATTAACGATGTGTCGTGCCAGACGCGCGACTACCGCCGAGAAAGAGACGGCGAAATATAATTAGCGCGAGAGTAATTGTTCCCCCGCAGGCGCACTACCCATCGGCAGCTTTCCGTAGGAAGGAGAGCTGTTGGTGTTTTTGCCGCAGTTGATTAGCGGGCGACGGAAAATTATTGGCGACGAACGAGTATCCGATAACGAAGCCATCCGGCGCGTCTGACTATTATAGTGATCGAAACAGGTTTCCGGGGAGGTATGTTCGTCGGGTATGGCGCGCATAAATATATCTATGAAATTCCCGCTCTCCGATGTCCCCGTTAAGAGCGCGAGCCTACGTTCGAATTCCGAGAGCGAGCGCACGCGGTCGAGTCGATTTTTCACCGCGAGCGTAATTCTCCCTGGGACTCTCGGAGTAAGGCCGTCGACGAGTATAACTGTTACACATCGCGCTATCGGCCCGACAATTTCGCCTATAATGCAGCGCTCTGCGGCGGCGATTAATCACGGCTGGCGATCATTAAATGTCCCCGCCGCCCGTCCGGCGAACGTTACGGTCTAAGATAAAGGAGTACTCACCGGCCGGTTGGAGTAAGATAAAAGCAGCCCGTTGGCAGCTTCGATTCCGACGGCATATGGCGGCGGCGACGGGAATGACTGGCTCGGTTGGTCGACGACAGGCGACCTGCGGTTTCTGTCATTTACCGATAATCGTCCGTGCCTCGTCCTCCGCGTGCATACACCCGACTTCCGGTTCACGTCGTCCGAGCACGATGTTCGTTAGAGACCTGTAACAGCATTTTTATGATCGATGTAGTCGATGTACTTCGAACGCCAGCTAGACGAGGACGTGGATCTATCGACTCGACGCCGTCTGCGAGCTGCACACGCTTTGACTTTATTTTTATGGGTCTATATGTGTACGCTATGTCGGTGAATGAAAATTGTCATCGCGCCGCTACGAACGTAGACATTGAGGGAAACAAGGCCCATTCGAGAACACCTGCCACGACGATCGATAGGCGAGGATGAATAACACGTCTGCGGGATACTCTCGTCCGTGCTTCCGTGCTGGAACCGGCCGGAAGTAATACGCATAAAGGTAACGACCGAGACCAACGTGGCCACGTGTCATCTTTCCGGTGACGGTCAAGCAGTTTCACGGTTGTTCCTCGCGGATAAGTGTTGGTGGCCGTTTTTACCGGCCGCATACTTCTTGCGAGCCCGACTTTTGCGGAAATCGTTACCGCGCAAGAAATAATTTACCGCACACGGTACACCCGGCCGCACGTTCACTGAGACACACGAGCCACGTACCCGAGCATCGTCTTCCGTTTGACAAATATTTCGAATCCCATCGTCCGACATAAGAGTATGTGCGAGGTTGAGAATCGAGAAAGGCAGCCTTCTCCGAACGGGGGAAAATGTTTGTAAAAGCGAGCGTACATCGCTTTCATGGCATACACGCACCTACATACACGGCTGGCCGCATGCAAGCGTTTGCGTCACAATGTCGAGAAAGGACCGCGGAGACAGGGTCCCATAGAAATGATGGCCGCTTTCCTGTCGGCGGCATAAAAAATTCAAGCCTTCAAACGAGACGTAACCCTTTGTGCCGTCGCCCAGAAGGGCGCCCCTTCGAGCAGAAAACACAATAAAAAGGGCGTGTGTCTCTTCTGTGCCCCATTTACGACAGCCTCCGAACCAAACACGACTCTATCCGTCTCCGTCTTTCTCTACCATCGCGTTCCACGGACTCGAGAGACCCTCGAATATTGGCACGGACAAGCCCCCAGTGCATTGTAGGACCCCTTTCTGTCCACCAATCGCCGCGCGGCGTGACGATTTTATTATGAAAAAGCCAGCCAGGGGTGGATTTGAGTCCCCTTTCGCGAGTTCAAGGGGGTGGGCAGAGTGAGGGGCTCAGGGGGGGGAGGGGGTGGGTTGCGTGTCCCGAATGTTTACCATCGTCGACGAGCGTCAAGAGAAGGGGAAAATGGCTGTCGGGAAAGATTCGCTTTTACCGAACTCCGCTCTTGACGCTTGTCTTCATTCTTGTCTTCATTTTTCTCACCGATCCCTTCCCTCCTCTCGCCCCCTCGCTCTCTCTCTCTCTCTCTCTCTCCCGCGGCCGAAAGTGACACTCGTGACAAGAGGGCACTTCATCCTGGCGACACGCCATTTTCGCGTGCGACTCGGGCATTAAACGGTGAAGATGAAAAGCGGCCGGCACGAATCGCGGCTCGGTTCGTGTGCGGATCTTTTAATTTCGAGTCGCGCGACTTCGAGGGGGTGGTGGTGGGCTTGGAGGGTCGCGCGTCCTGAGACACAGGCCTCTGATAGATTCGTCTCTGACGCAAGCTAATTAGCCGTGCGCCCGCGATTGGAATGTAGGTCAGTTGCGGGCGCCAATATGCATCGTGCGCCGTCTATTCCATCGGAAACGGTAAGTGGCTGTCACCATAGCTGGCGTTGAAGTTCGCATGGCGCGCGTACGCGCTCGGCTCGCGTCGATTGGTAGATTCCCCGCGGTAGCCAGGTGCGTTCCCTGTTCCCCGTGACGTCATTAATCCACCCATCGTTTTTCGAGGGAGTGAGAGGGCATTGTGTAACGGGCGGGGGATGCTACGCAGCTGCTAACAAGGACGGGTTTTGCCAAACGCGCGCTCGCGCTCGCGCGCGCCTGCCACCCCAGGCTTCGCTGTGTGTCCGTGTGCTTTTTGTGTCTACCTCAGTCAGTTGCCTACAACACGCCCGTAAGTCGGCCGACGGTGTGCGCGCGTACAAATGTACGAGGGGCCGAGGATTCCACACGCCCGGCACAGAAATGGCGGGTCCGTCGCTCTCGATACACTGGCACATTTTCGTCGCTTACTTTTTCTCCCGCCCGAGGTGGGGTCGGTGGTGGTACTTTTTTTCAACCCCGCGACCGTGGGAATCCGAAGGAAGGCGTGTAACGAGTTGCAGATAGTCGGAGCGAGAGTCGACGGTCGCGTAATGATCGACGGTTCGTTCGAAGCAGAGACGTGGCTGGGACGGTATCGAAGGTCCTGCGCAACAGCGAAATCCGTATGAATTTAAGCGTCGCGTCGATTTGGCAGATTTAAATTCCGTTCATCGTGACGGCACGTATGGGCCGCTGCTGTTTGGATCGGCGGAAGACGGAGATAGAAGTGGACGTGGCGAGAGCGAGAGACGGAGTAGAGATTGTGCACCGGGGGTCGCCCTAATGAAAGAGAGCTGAGCTCCCACTCAACTAGTTCTCATCTGTCTGCTTTCCCATGCGAAATAAAATATCGCTAATCACTCGTACGCAGGGTCGTAAGTGCCCTCTCTCACCTCCCCTCTCTCTCTCTCTCTCTCTCTCTCTTTCTCTCTCTGCCGCACTCGCGCGGAAGTGTGCATCTGTGTACTTAGCAAGGCCCACCCTTGTCCGACAAACACCACACCCTCCGCATAGGCGGGATCCGGAATTCTATGACGTTGGCAACTTTCCGTATCATCCCTTTGTTTACGGACACGACCATCTTTCCTGCGCTCGCCGTGGATTCTTGCTAAACCGCCGCCGAAACGTCGCTCTCGGAGAGAGATGGTATTTAAGCAAAAAAAAATGAGAAAAAGAAAAAAACGACAGAAGAACAACAACGCGAACGGTGACACGAAATGTTGCGCGGGAGAACGGAAGGATTCGGCACTTTGATCAGCGTTTATTGTCTTATTGTCGTTCCGGCGAGGAGAGTCCCTTCGAGCCCTCACAGCTCCTCCGCGACACGTTTATGAATTTATACTGCCCTTTGTGCTGCTCGCCAGGGGTAATCCGTCGGACAGGTACCGACCCCGTTTATTGGGCCCTTTGTTACTATCCTGCCAAGTGTACTGTAAGAGAATAAGGAAGACCGAGATGATGAGCCGGGAGCAGCGAAAAGGTGGAGGATGGCGTAGAGGAGACGGTTTTCCACGCGCTCTGCCGACTGAAAAGACCGGCCATTTTCTTCCCCCGTAATTAAGACGCGCGGGCGAGGAAAATCTTCAGAAACTTTTCAGCCGAAAAAGATGGATGCAGGAAGGGGAAAGGGTTGGAAGGCCGGGGTTGATGATGCATAAATTAGACGCGCTAATGGGCCGAGAACGAGTCGCTTGCCCGGATCGGAACGAGTGAAAGGACCGGGAAAATATTAATGCGCCGCTCCGCTCTAATCGACCGTAATTGGCGGAGGGGTTTTGAGGTAAAATCAAATTTTTCCAACGACCGTTCGTCGTCCTATCTCGGCCCTTTGTGCTCCCGGTCGGGTCCTCGGTCGGACCTCGGTCGGGCCAAATAAAGTCCTTCCGATCGATTGCCTGCTTTTTGGAACAGACGCGCTTAAGTACATTCAAAGTATATGAGGCTATTCGAAAACGTCGCGCGAGTGATGTGCTTTGAGGGTACGCTTGAGAGCGGATGAAAAACTTTTGGCTGCGGTGTCATCGAGTCCCTGGATAATAGGAACCCTTGCCCTACAAAATGGTTGAATTTTTCGGCCGACGTTCCGTCGACCCCGCACTATAGAATCCGCACGTATATAAGTACTCGCCGTACGTGCGCACGGCATGTTTGCACTTCTCCCGCGGATGGCCGCATCTGTACCTCTATTCACCTATCCATCCCGCATCTACGTAATGGCGAAACGTCGACTTTCGGAGCACCCCGTATAGTTAGCCGCGTGTGTGTGGACCGGTCGATCCTTATATCTGCGTCTCTCTGCCCCGTAATTACCGGGGTCGGCCTTCACCGCGGCAATTTGTCAAGGCTGTAATAATCCCGGCTGGACCTATGGCATTGTATACATATCGGCAGATGCCTCCCACCGTAGCCAGATAACATCAGCGGGCGGCGGGCGAGTTCTCCCGGCATCAAAACCATCCATTTTAGACCGCCGGGCCAACCGGTACACTCCTATCATCGACTCGCTTTTCACGCCCGTTCTGAATTAAAGCCAATCGCCACTCCGATACTCGCGCTCATTCTTTCGACCTCTCTTTTTTTCCCTCACCCCCCCAACCCCCATCCCACCACCCTATCGCGGCACATCGCGGTCCTGCCTGGCATTGCACCTACTTATGTACGGCCGGCGAGCCGCACGCGGATGTAACGATGCTGAGAGCATCGCAGATTTACAGATCTGTTCTACATCCCCTCATTATCGTGTCCGCTCGTCGGGTTACATTTAGGTGCCGTTTAAGCGTTCCACGGTACAAAGGAGCAATCAGTCACATATCCGAGCGTATAAATCACCCCCTCGGACTGATCGTTGGCCAGAAACGCAGTCACTTAAAACGCCAGAATCGAAAGCAACGAGGCTCGACAGAGTCACGATTTTCCGCTCGGGCCCCGCGCGCGCGCGCGCGCGCGTTCCCACACGCATCAGCGTGCCGCGTGAAACCGGCTGTCACCGTTGACCTTATAGTATCCCTGTGGATCGGCGCGATTGATTTTCCGGCGATGGAACGGGAACGGAACACGACGAGGAACGAATCGCGTCGCGCCGCAGGGAACCGAGGCGGGAAACAAGATCTCATCAAGATAGTCGGACATGCTCGCACTCTGTTGTACCGATCCCAGTTCTCTCCCTCCCACCCCCTCGGGATCCTCCTGCAACTGCCATGCACCATTAACCGAGATCGAGTCCTGCTCAAGAGAGAGAGAGAGAGAGGGAGAAAAAAAGGAAACGAGAATAACGAAAAGAAAAGAAAACCGAGAACGGACCCAGTCATCGTCCGGCGAAATACGATTTCCTCCTTGCTCGGACATTTTTTCACCCCCGCGGCCGAGTTTTCGAAGGATGCACTTTCGAACAGATCGCGCGCGGCTAAACGATTTAGATCGTCCGATAGCGGATTCGCCGTCCGACCGGATGAATCTTGCAGAGCGGCGAAGTTTCGTGTGGTGAAATATAGATTCGACGTGTCGAGTGAGAGAGAAAGGGAGTAGATTTTTCGAACAGTGCCCGCTCCGATCTCAGCGGACGCTCTCTCGCACGTCGGAGGCCGGAAGCTCTGGGCGCGTGGTACGTTCGCAGAGACTCAGGCAGTGCTGCGCACCCCTCTCTCCGCTTCTACCCCCAAAAAGGGGTCTTCCGCGGCATGAGCGGAACGGCGCAACCCTAAAAAGCGCACCGGCGTCCGCGGTGGGGAAGAAAAAAAAAAACAACAGACTCGGGGGAGGGCGGGAGGGTAGGGCAAAGTTTACTGCGTCCTAATTGGGATGACAGAGACGTCAATGGCGGCGGGCTGCCTCAAAGAGACCGTAAACGTTGGTTACGGGTGTAAACTACGGATTTTAGTGTCACCGGGGCCCCTTCTCCTAGGGCCCCATAAGATCCGCTGTTTATGGGGTCGTGTAACCGCCCTCGTAAAGTAAAGTGCGTATTAATAAATGAAGCGATTATACGCTGCACGACCGGCGTTACCTGTCCACTTTGCGAAATCACTTTTGCATCTTTCCGCCCGCATCGCCCGGACGCTCCCCGGGCCGGCCGTTATTATTGTCCGGTTATTGTCGTCGTTATTGTTATTGCACGCAAGGATTAGCATATTTCACCGGGCGTCGCTCGCGGTAATTGAATATCGCGACGATGGCGGCCGTAGGAGCCGAGTTGTTAATTCTTTTATGCGCCCGATAATTCCTGTCGCCGCCCGGCGGAACGTTCAATTAACCGCGGGCGATGTTAACTGATCATTATTTTCTGTTTGCCTTTCTAAGCGCGGCCCTTTCGATGCCCGCGCGACCAGGAAATTTAATTAGCGCGCCGAGTGCGCGCGCGCGTCAATTTTAACCTAATACGAGCACACATCCCGCCGTTGCGTCGACTTAACCGTTTTATTACGGCGAAATTAAGTTTCGCAAATTGAAGCAAGGAGGAAGAGCCGCGGCTGGGAATGAGAGAGTATATATATTCGTAGTTCAAAGTGTACCCGGCGGTCAACGATTCGGAGTTTATTTAGCGTGCCCTGTCCCTTTTTTTTTTTTCGTTCTTCTCGTCAGGATACTAAGAAGGATTATCAAGTGCGGCGATGCAGATATTTAAAAGAATAACACGAGGAACAAGCGACTCGTCGTCTTGTCGCCGGCGCCCCGTTAGAGCGATAATTAACGAGCTACATCCTCGCGGGCATAAATATCGCATATTACCGCGTCGCGATACGTTCGCCCTGGCCGCCCTTAAGGCCCCGAAGTGCTGGTGTCACATTTGAATAACACGCCCGCAAACTAGTGCATAAATTTCTAATTACAAGAAAGCGAGCCCGTCCTGCTTGTCCGCTTCTTTGTATTGTGCGCATGCCCGCCTCATATCAGACGACGGAATAAAACGCACACGACGCGCGCGCATGACAAACGTCTCCCGTTTTCGGTCGGCCAGCATAT
Organism: Priocnemis perturbator; assembly: GCA_963942575.1. Classification (NCBI taxonomy): domain Eukaryota; kingdom Metazoa; phylum Arthropoda; class Insecta; order Hymenoptera; family Pompilidae; genus Priocnemis; species Priocnemis perturbator. The sequence continues at coordinate 4,879,306 of OZ012652.1, forward strand.
ATCGTCCGTCGTCGTTTTTGTCGTTGGAAATTCGTGTGTTGGCGGGAAAATGTTTTTCGCTCGCGGGACACGGCAGAGTGCACGGCACCCGAAGATGGCGAACAAAAGCGATGATTCCGAGTTTACGACTGGCGCGAGGCGGGCGGAGGAAGGGTATCGGAACGCTGGAAAGAAGAGGAAAGGATCAGAAAAGTGACTCGCCAACGGCAGCTGTTACGCTCATAAAAGCCAATCAGAAGTCCCACGCAAGTCCTTACGCCGAGCCAGGCTTTTAATAAAAGGGTTCCGATTAGCGACGGCGAAGAATTCCTTCATCTCGAGCAGTGAGCCGCAAAAAGAAATATTCCCGCGACATTAATATTCGATCGAAAGAATTTACTGCCGGCAACGTTGCTTTTGACCTTGGAACAACGGATGATCACCAGGGTCGCTTGAAGACAAATTCTGACAATGAGTACTGATTCTGACTAAATGGATGTGAAAAAAGAGCGTGCACAAATAATAATAAAAACGTGTGAACAACGTCGTACTATCTGATTACAACAAGTAGGGCACGGATATGGAAAAAGATGAGACAAGAGAACAGACACAGACCACGAATTTGCGAAACTACAAGCACGCCCAGTCGTAAATCCGCTCGCTCGCCAGACCATCCAGCCGTGGCACAACATTGACGGCCTGACCAACAGAAATGCTGAATGCCCACGGTAATGGGGGACACGATATCGCACTAATGCACCTCTGAATGCCGTCGAGCGTTCGTACGAGCTGCGCCGGCGACGGCGGCGGAGAAGAAAAAGAAGTCGGGGCCCGATCCGGTAATCGTCCCGATAGAATAAGAATATCCACTCTCACCGGAGGTGGACACGCCCTGCATGAGTATCCTTTCGCGAAGCGGGTCGACGCGTTATTTCGCGCCCGATCCGAGAGACCTTTCTACTCCTCGCCCAACAACGATAATATAATCGGCCGATTCCAACGCCTTGCACATCTGTAACCGACGACGACGACGACGACGACGGCGCGCGCGCGCGCGCACCTGCAACGGACGGTGGCATTTTTTTTTCGACAGATTCAAGATAGCTCCCTCCACGAAGATCCGGTCGACCTTTCTCCGTGCGTTTCCCACGCGAGAAATCGCCTATGATAAACAATGGGCCTGTGGACGATAGAGACGGGGCGTGTTGTTCGACATCGTCATTGTCTCGAGCGATCGGCCAATAGGCGCTAACAGTATCCGCGAACGTTTCGTATGAAACAATTATTATTGCTGGCCGGCCGCGAGCCGACGGGAATAAGCAAATGAGAAAGACGCGATTGATCGGTGCGCGAAGAGGAGTGTCGGGGGAGGGGAGGGTGGGTATAGACGCTAGCCTCAATTTTCGACTAAATTTCAAGAGTTACGTGCGCAGGCGAAATGTCGAAATTAATAATCATCGTTGCGGCGAGTCATTGGAGCGCGTGCTGCGAACTTTCCACGCGCGCAGCATCACGTTCCGATCGGTTGTAGAAGCGAGAGAGGAGGACCTCTCTCGCGGCTCGTGGAAGGAGAGATCCGTATCTTCACGCAGCGTGGCCCGTGTTGCCAGAGATGGAACGTCGACAGCTTGACAAATTGCTCCCTGATTCGCGTTTTCGCTAAAATCAATCACCTCCTCCTCCCCCTCCTCCTTCCTTTCACCTTTGCCGAGTGCTCGCCAATAATTATCGCCGACGCGATGCCACGGATACGTTCGCAATTCTAATTTCCTAATTGCGCCCAGTGAAACGATGCGGTAACGGTGCAGGCCGCGGTGATAGGGTAATGCCACGGTATGTGGCGCAGTAAATGCACCCTGCCTTGTCGTCTATTACTTCACGTTTCCTGCCGGCGCCATTCTAATATTTGTCACTTTGTCGCACGCGCATTCGCGAGGTTCATTTATTGATTCCACGTAGTTGCGTTAGGCGTGCGACACTTTGCGCCGCTGCAAGTGCATTGTTCGTGTGACAATGTGACGCTGCAGTTGTGGGACACCTCGAGAGAAACAAAGTTCAATAATAATGGTGAGCGTCAGGCCAACACCTTCGTCGGCGGTCTTTCTCCGTCTCGGGGCAGTTGAGTAAGAGAAACGGCGCGACAGAGATAGAGAAAGATATAGAGATCTTAAAGGCACAATGCGACGCCTGTGGGTAGCCATTGACAGAAACGGCCGTGTCATCCAGGCCATGATACACCCCATTGTGCCTCCGAAGGACCTTCTGGAAGGCTGCATTATCGTTCCTATATCTTTTTATTAGACTCGCCGGGTCCTGATTTCTCTATGGCCCCTGTTTCTCGGCTGCTGAATATATACATGCGTATATATGCCGCGTGTACGTGCTCCGTTCAGCGATAGAATGCGTCAGCGGAAAAAAAAGGAGTCGCGTAGGAATCGTCGTTGTTCGATTCTCGATATATAATTAACGCATTGACTGCCGCCGTCCGAAGTTCAGCATAATCTCCGAGGCTTGGAGTGAAATCATTACTTTCTGTGCTCTTATATCTTTTATCATATTCCCTTCAAAAGTCTACTCCTAACAGTAGAACTAGCACTTTCTTTAAGTAATTGCTCATTTCGAACTTATCTTATGTTCCGAAACTTTACCCTATAAAACAGATTAATTCTGTCGTCGAATTTAATTCCATGATCGACCCGCAAAAGTTCATACTTACGACTGCACTCGCTCTTCCGCAGATTTACGCACGAACAGACGTGGGTCCTAAAGCGGGCTTTCTTTTCGTAGCATTAGCTCGCTCGCGATATCGGTCGTTCACTTTGAACACAGCCAACCCCCCGCGTGCGTCGGACAATCGAGGGCTCTGGCGAATTTCGGAAAACACTGGCAAAAGGCTCGCAGCGCGGCCCATTGTTCGCCTGTCGACGGGAACTTAGGAAAAGTTGGCTTTCAAACTTGTCTCTCTCGATTCTCGTCTTTTTGTCTCTTTCGCGGTCGGATCCTCTAGCCTCCGCAAATCCTTGCCTCTCGACTGACTCGAATTACGGATGCTTTTTTGAGCGTGAGCGGCCTAATGGAATTACGTGGCGGGGGGTTAAACAGGCCGACATTTTGCAGTCCCGTAACGTCGGCCGGAAACTTTTGGCCGGCCGCGAGACACATCGGCGATCGAACTCGTCGAAATTGCGCCCAGGATCGCTCGCCCCCGATGCGATTAATATCTATTACACGGATAGGAAGCGGCATGAAAGGAAGCGGGCAAGCGGTGGATGACGTCCCGGTGACGTCACTGCCGGTCAACAAGTATTTCGCATTAGCCGCGCGAGTCCGCTAATTAATTGAGTTAAAAAGACGTCAGAATTGATTGAGGTCCGTTCGTCCGGTCGTAGATAAACTTATTACTCGGACCGTATCAATTCGCCGTCGTGGGAGTACAGGGAGTCTCCTGATTTCAATTAACCGCGCCGCATGCTTCTGCGCTCGCCCGACAATTTCAGGACTCCTATCGTAATCCCTATTTAACAACAGTACGCGCGGCACATGTGAGAATTATCGTAAGCATTAATACGTGACGTCACCTGCGCGTATGCGGAACGTTCGGGCGTGTTAATTGATCGAATTAAAGGGACGTTACGGATCGATCCGGGTCCGTTGCGGGCGAGATAAAGTTATTACGCGGCGGCAGTAACAATTTTGTTGCGCGTGAACCGGCGCAAACGGCGCGAGAGATCGCGTGCCATCGGGCTGTATCTCCGCGCTTATCGTTTCAATTTGCTGGTCGTGGGAAAAAGTTCGGGGGCCACCCCGTCCGCAGTGTTTCCGAAATAACTTCTCATCGCGAGACACAAATCGTCGCGACGGTGCGAAAATTGCCAGGCCGCGGCCGATGGAAGATGCGGGGGTGGAGGAAGAGGGGAGGGTGGAAAATTGATCGACGAAGGAACGGTACGAAAAATTACTCTACGACCGAGACGCTTGCTATAGCGAGACATCGAGCGAAAATACATCCTACCGGGGAACAGCAATAAGATTCCTGCCTAGCCAAACAGTCTGGGTACCTGCCGAACCCCAAGTCAACCCGATTTACCTTCCAGACCTCCCTCCCTTCTACCTTGGCTTCTGTTTTTGCTACGTCGAGCAATAACCCGGGCCCGATTGTTCGTACTGAACTAATCCAGTCCAAACAGTAAGAATTTCCGGGCAATTTGAGCGTCGACAAAACGACCGCGGAGACGAACGATGCTGGGGCCTCGGAGAAGAGAGACACGAAGGGGAGGACTAAAAGTTAAACCCATTATTATCCCCCGCGGTGAAAATGTCAAGCGGACATCTCGAATCTTTCTGGCGGCCTCTTCAAAAGGACGTGTCTCGTGGTCCTAAAAAAAAGGAGGGAGAGAGAGAGAGAGAGGAGAAACTGACGAACGTCACGCGACACGTCACCCATTCGAGAAAAGGAATATGTGTCCGAACGAGCGGGCCCCGGACGAACATACGCTTTATCTACCTGGAGTCGAGAACTTGGAACATTAGCGGTGTGGCGTTCGGGCAGTATCGGAGTGTCGAACAAAAGACGAATTTCTCGATATACCGGGTCCTCGATTAACCCCCGATCATTAGCCGACCGGAGAATAAAAGGAAAGCGAGAGGCATAACCGCGATGAAAAGGGACAATCTTGGCGAACGAGGGCTGGCCGAGATAAAGAGAAAAAGTGAACTGAGAGAAGTAGGAGGAGGCGGAGGAGAAGACGAAGTCCGTCCAGGGACGAAATCGATAAATTCCGACGCGGGTGTAGCATCAATCGTTGACTCATCCCATTTGGATCACAAAAGTAACGTCCGATTGGTTCCTCATTGAAGACCTCAAACAATTATTTCGCAGGTTCCCTTTCGTTCTCAAAAGGAACGACCCACCGCCACAACCACCGTCGCCATTGCCGCTGCGAATTCATTACTTTCACGTTCGATACATCGGGCCGCGTTTTTCAGCTGACGGCGAAATGCACTTGCGAACAAAAGTGCGCGCGCAACGTTCTCCGGATGCGGGGCGGAGAACAATGGCAAGTGAGAATTTATAATATGAACGGTAACCTTTACACGGAACATGAACTATCGAATCCCAATCAATGTCCGGCGCGAGGCAAATGCATTTGCCGTCCCGCCTGTCCGTCTCTCTCTCTCTTTCTCTCTCTCTCTCTCTCTCTGTCTCTCTCTCCCGTTCTCGCGTCTATCGCCAGTGTATTCCAGCCCTCCTCGCTTCTTGCAGAGCGCATATCCCGCAGCGCAAAGTCCGCCGACGCGGCAAGACAAATGGCCTCCTGACGGCCGGTACATTACGTGTTCAAAACTGGCCTAATCGTTGCTTTTCCTACGAGCGCAGAGGCGAGAGGGAGAAAGAGGGAGGCGCACGGCATATACCTGTCCGGCAGCGGCCTTGTCTTTTCGCCCCAAAAACGATCGGCGAGTCTCAAAGCTTCAACGTCGGCACGCTTTCGATCTAACTAAAAAAACAACAAAATAAACAAAAAAGAAGAGAGACAGACCGATCTCGCTGACGTCGAGGTGCAAATTTCTGCTCCACCCCCGATATGGCATTCAATTACGATCAATTCTTCCGCGGCTGTTTGCCATTCCCGTGCCGCGCTGTTTACGTGTTATTTCATCAGTGGATTTACGGGAACGCTTCTGACGCCGGTGGATGCGATGTTGGCTCGCGGCGCAGTGCGGCCTCGAAGACAACCGGAAATCGGTCTATCTGGCCGCGCCGGCGTGGGTGCAAAACGCAAAGGGTGGGCGGAAAAAAGGAGCGCGACCGCGGCCGGTCCTACGGGAGCTCGCGGTTTCGATACACTTGACGATTGGCTCGTCGAACTGAATCGCTCGGGAGGAGAAAATCGAGGGTCCGGCGAGAGGAAAAAAGTGACAGCTGCTTCGGACCCAGCAGATTCGCGGGTCGACACTTCTTCCGATGCGATCGGTACGGCGAGCGTCGGAAAAAAACGGGAACGTTTAATTATGCCGTTCCCCGGGACGGAATGTGCGAAAAATTCGACCACTTGACGGGGATCGGGGCAAAAATGCGCTCCACATTGAAACGCACTCGTGTCGAGAGGGGGAGGCGCACCCTTGAATAAAATTCCGCGCGCCCGAAAATCCTCGGCATTAAACCGGACGGTGCATTAACGAACGATAAAAAGATTACACGGGGCATAATTCGTAAATTTTTGATCGGCCACTCGTTATAAATCCAATACCGCCCCCACACCCCCGCCTACTGCGCCGCCGAGCCCTCTGTAATCGAATGTATTTTTTCTCACGCAACGCAAACACGCACTCGGCACCGCGAGCCTCCTGCCAGCATTTTATCATAAATGCGTTATCTCGCGTCGACGGCCGGCAATGCGTAAAATCGGCCCCGGTCACAGCGTTTCCCCCAAACATCGCATCCGTCCTCGCGTTTTTTGCCCGACTTTATTCATCACCCGCGCCGATACGTATTATCGCGGCGAACGGCCGATACGACTGACGAGCTTCGAATTCCGTGAGCTTCGTTGCCGGCCCGATTCGTCACTCGACATTTGCACCGGCCCACCTCTCGTCTCCCTTTCCCTCATCCCCCGCGGCAGGGGTCAGCGCGACAGGTCTCCATTTCGGTAGCCTTTAGTTACGCCAACGATACCTCGCGCAAAATCTCTCTCCGCCCCCGTCGCTTCCCTCTATAGACCCATTCTTCCGCCATTGAATGCCGCGAACAATGGCAACGGCAAGCGCGTCACGCTCCGTGAGCACGGGGGTGTTTTCCGAATGCCTCGAATCTTTGGGCTTGCAACGATTGTGCAACTTGCCGAGACCTTGTCCTCGGCGGAAGACGACGTGTCAATCGCGCGCGACTTTTCGACTAACAAGAATTTCGTCGCCGATCTTGACGCCCGAGAGCCAGTGCTGTGGATTAGGAAAATTGGTGAGAGAGTTAGGATGCGTACACACTGTGTTGCGTGATAATGGCAAGGATCGGGGCGAATCTCCTGCGAGTGCGAGGACTGGTGCTCGGCGGACGAGAATATCGGAGGATTAGTGGGAATTTGAGAAATCGACGTAAAATTCGGAATTCACGCCTCTCCCCCGGGGGAATCCTTGTAACGGATACCCCGGCGCATCGCTGGCGTGACGGAGTCGGCAACAAATAAACTGTCACCGTGAGCCGGTGCGGATCGGCGCGGCGGAAGGGTGGCATGCAAATTTTCCCCGCTCACGGAACGCCCGGTAGAAATTCACTGCGCAAAGGAGGACTGAGTCTCGGCGAATCTCTGCGGCGCCATTGTCTCAAGGCCGGCGAACTCCCGAAGGACTTCCGGCCATTGTTCGACGGCGAACCTGTCAACGGTCACGTTCCGGGCGAATTCGCGCTGGTAGACAATGGCGGGCACACCTGCTGCATTGACACTCCGAAAAGGCGAAAAAGGGGCCAAAGGGAGCCGCTAATTATGAAAACTATCATTTGTTACTCTCACGGCATGGGGTTTTCTCGGCGGAGCGGCGAATATCGAGGCAACGCGCAACTGGCATTCCTGTTTCTGGAATGGTCCGCTCGAAAAGGTAGCTGCGAGATCTAATGGTGTCGACACTCGGTATAGGGCGCAGATTTATTTTCAACAGCGCCGCGTTCTGCATCGGCGGCAAGGCGAAGACGCGATCTGAGGGATAATTATGCCTAAACATCCCTAATTGCGAGTGCTCCCGCAGCAAAGCGCGATCGATCACCGCAAACACCTCGTGCTTACAATCGTCGAATTACCGTGCCACCAATATCGGCAGCATAGAGCAAACTGCTGCCGCTCACTCCGTCTCACTCGCTCTCTCGGTCCACGTACGTTCACGTGCATGACGTAAACCGCAGCGTAAACATTGTCTTTCGTAAAAAGCGTCGATATGCCGCACGGGCAGGGCCGAAAATCGTATTCGACATTCGAGGGTAGAAATCCTGTGTAAAATCCGACGGATGGCCGCGTGTCACGCGTACGCGCACCTACGGGGTGCTCCGATAATTCTGTCGAACGGCAAACTTTTTATACGCTTCAAATGCAGTCACCTCTTATTTGCCTCACGGCCCACACGCTGCCGACTCGAATCGTTTGATACGTGCAATCAAGTGACCGTACCGTGCGCTGACTTGGTCCGCGGCCGCGACAAATGTCGAGGGCATTTTTTTCCAAGGCACCCCGTATGCGCGCACACAGACGCGGCAGCGTGAAGCGAACGAGCGGAGCGCAAAAATGCGCTCTCCCCTGCGTAAATCCAGCCAACGCCGAAACGGCATCGGGTTACCTAACCACCCTTCAACCCCCCCCCCCCTTTGCCTGCCTGCCAACCCCCGCGAGCCATCCTCTCGTCGGTGCGCACGGCAAAATTCGTTGTCACACGTACGGCTGCCGCTCCGAGGCCGGGAAAAAAACATTGGGCGAGAGAGCGCTGGCGAAGATCCGTTAAATCTCGCCCAGCGCTGATAATTCCAGGTTTTGTTTATCGCGCCAGCCGGAAATGCGATTTTCACCCGACGCCGGAATGTCCCACTCCTCCTCGGGGCGCAGGCCGTTTTATCCCACTTCTATTCGGGACACCGTCGATTCTCCTGTTAACAAATATTTTTTCGAATACCAACAGCCGCGTCGCTCTAGGCGGGCGTAGCTTTTGCGTGCACTGCAAGAACTCCAGCCGTATCGTTAGACCGTATCTGTACTCATAGACACGTTTTTGGTATACCAATCCGCGAAACGAAGCGAGGCAAAGACAAAGTTATAAATGTGACGTCATATGTAACCAAGAGATAAGAATTCTAACAGCTACGGTGAAATTATCGAATAAAACCACACACGAACTTTCCTCTTTGCCCCGAAGCAGTCGTCTGAACCCGCGTCTATTAATACACACTTACTAACACTCCAATACACAAGCATGAAGTCGCCTAGCCGGGGGTTGAAAACGACGAAGACATGAGACACGAACGAAAAAATGACGTCAGCTCGACCCAAATCTCGTTTCGGCGGCCGTTGCTTAGCCGCGGATCGTCGATCAGCGGATTAGAAGGTGGAGTCAGTGGCAGACTCGCGACGCGAGTGCCGTTTGTACAGCACTGTAAACAGGCGCAAGCCGAGGTTACAGGGCGCGAGTAAATGGTATGTAAACCGTGTGCCGACTTCACCCTTGGCCTCAAACCTGCCCTCTCCCTCGGCGCCCCTCGCTCTTCTCTCCCTCTCCTCGTCACTCTCGCGCTCCCTCTCGTCCACAAACTCCATTAAAACATTATCCACGTGCCGATGCGCTCGGAAAATCAGACGCGACTATCCTGCCTCCGTGGCGTATTGATATTACGTGCAAAGTGTTCGCCTGTGCGTGTGAATGCGTGTGGACGGTGGCGTTGGCGAGTGTGCGCGGCGAGTGAGAGCGCACTCGAACCTCCATTTCGCGATAGCCTACTCGAGAGCAACGGCCATCGGCTTCTGGCTAGACGCCGAAGACGGGGAAGACGCCGGTAATACGTCGGCAGAGTCGTCTGCGATCGAGACTGGCTCCGGATTCGAGGAGGAGTGGAATGAAGGGTTTGGAGATCGAACGATCCTCGGAGCGGCAGGAAAAAAAAATTGCTCCGCACTTTCCGTCACGTCGGCCTCACGTACATATGTCTCCCACATATAGCGCGGATCGCGGGCGCGCGCGCGTTCTTGCGGGACGATTTTAATGGATCTCGTAATTACAACGTAAGCGACGACGAGTCGTAAATCTTTGGAGCCGCGAGAAAAGGAGGAACGGGAGGAAGGGATGGCGGGGGAGGGTGGGTGGGGGGTGTGGGGGAGGAGAAGAGCCATCGAACGCACGGGCCGTTCCTTTTTTCGGCCCGACAACATTGAGCGGAGGGCGGCGTATTTCTTTGTCAAGCTGGGACCGATTGTCGTTGTAGGTGCCACACCGTGGTGCCCCGCGAGGGGTCCGGACCCTCGCGGCGGGCCCAGCGTGGGATCAATAGAAATCATGGAGTCATCGCGATTGGGCGCCACTTGTCATTAATGACTCCTCGCTTTTCGATTTAATTAAAACGCGATGACGATCTCGCGCCACCTATACGCCCGCGGTGGGATCGGGGCTTTTTGTTCGAGCCAACGTTTATTTTCACCGATTTACCCCTCCTCCTCCGCCCTCGGGCACTCGGTTCTTTTCTTTTCTTTCTTTTTCTTCCTCTCTTTTTTTTTTTTCGTGAAATCGATTGATAGAGCGCTTAATACGAGCCGTGTAATGTTGCGCCGAAATAACACCTCCCCGATTCCCAAGTAATTCCGAACGCGCACGGCTACGGAAACGGCTTCTCGATATGTAGTGCCCGATATTATAAAAGAGAGAGAGAGAGAGAGAGAGAGAGAGAGAAAGGAAGAAGTCTTCACCGCCGCGCGCCGCGTCGGAGGAACATTTTTTATGCCTTTCCTTAACAAGCGAGGCTCAATCCTTCCTGCGAGGATCGTGTCAGGGCTGACAGCGGGTTTTACGTAAGCCGCCGCCGCCGCGCGCGTCTCCTTCCAACATGGCCGTTACGAAATAGACGCGCGGAAAGGACATAAAGTCTCTCTCACGCGAGGACGAAAAGGCAATTTAAGGCCGCGGCCGATGCGTAAGCGAAACTCGATACCCAATTACGCTCTCTAGCACCGAGCAGCACGCGCTAAATGGATACTTAATTGTATGGTTACCGATGCCTGCTCGGGATCGCATTTAATCAGGCTCGTTTGTCACTTTTTCTTCTCTACCGCCGCGAACGACGGGCCCCGTTCCTTTTTCCACTGGCGTTTGTCGCCAGCGTAGCAGAACGCGGCGAGCTTCTTTCGACGGTGCCGAACGTTGATTTATTAAGTGCCCGCGCGCATTTGTACAGCTAATTAGCAATCGGCACCGATCGCACTGTGTTTATGCGCTCGGAGTGCCCTCGCGATAATGACCATTCTACCGGACGATTTCTGAATCTTCGCAGCCTGGGAGACCAGGGTGCGCACGCTTCGGACGCACAAGACGGAGGCGCGAACTAGAAGCACCGCTGCGCTCCAGAATAATAAGTCCGCAGTGCTCGTGCTCGTAAACACGTCGCGCGCTATCGAGTCTCTGCTATCAACCGCGCCAAAGTGACGAACAATCCGGTTAGCTCGTCGACCGACACAGGTGTTACTCGCGTGCGAAGAGATGGAACGATAGCGTTGCAAAGATAGGTGGACAAGAGAACGACAGACGAGAGAGGGAGAGAGAGAAAGGGACAGATGTCGGTGTGAGGACAGGGTTGAGATTAGCAAACAAACACGTTCGATGAGTGTTTCGGTCTAGGCGAAACCCGCCCGCGATAGGATCGAGCTCTCGCGCCTCGCGCTGGAAGGCCCATAAACTTTCGTGTCCCGAGATAGGAATCGTCAGGTGCGAAAAGCGTGACGACGCTCGGAGGGAAAGCGCCGCCGCGCCAGTCCCTTCCGAGCAAGCGCTCTTACGAATGGCGCGACGACACGGAGAGCTTCCAGTCAAGAAACCGACGACCCACCGAGCCTTATTTTCCGTCCTCTGCGAATCCGCTGTCGCAGTTCGCCGCGCCAACGACCTCTTCCCGTCAGCGCGTCACATTCTCTTTTCGAAACTTTATTCAAACATCGTGCACCGATCCGTCGTCCGCCGCGGTGGCCGGCGCGCGGGGAACACACGTCTCGAGTAAAATGGAACGCGGACATATCGGTGGCGGCAGCAGCAGCTTGATGGATGCGAGTCTCATGAGGAAATCATAAAGCTGGGGCCGACTGTGTCCCCTTTTCGCATGCAGTCGGCATGCTAATGTCAGAAACAATATAACGATAACCGCGCCAGAAGTTGCCGGCATAAATAGGTGCGTGCACTACTGGTAAACAGTACCCCTCAACAATATTTACCAATGCTAATGCGCGTCCTACCGGAGGTAGTGTCCCAGTAGCACTAATAATAGTGCTGCCGGTGGTAGTAATAGTGATGCTAGCCCCGTGTGCAGGGTCAAAAGAAGTGGGGATACGAGCGTCCAATGGTAAGGGGAAGCCGAGTACCTACGAGCCCTAGGTTCCTCTACAGGACAACTGAAAGAGGGACGCAGCGCGACAAAGACGGACAGGGACGCGACTACCCGAACTGGAAGGGAGCGAAGCGAAGGAGTGGGAATGGAGGGGGTCACGTCTAACCCTCTCTTTTGCGCCACCACTCACACTACCGAACGTCACGCATACGTCAACACAACGCTTGTCCCCCTTGTATCCTAACACCGACGCGAACAGTAGTCGTGAGAAGTGTATACACGTTGCGCCGCTGACTCGGATGCTGGTCGCGTGAGGCATCGGAAAATTGGTATGACGGAAACCGTAGAAAGAGTCGTTGAAAAAAGAAACGACAAGCCTAGTTTATCGGATCCATGTAAATCGTACCTCGCCGGGCGTTACTTCGCGTTCCGGCCGTTTAAGCAACGCGACAATTGTCAGCAGTAGCAGACACTGACAGTATAATAGTACCTCGGGAAAAGCGTGCGAACTGTCGCAGCGCCGCCGATAAGTGCAGTCAGTAGCATGAGCCAACGTCAGCGTCGCGCTCGACTGTCTCGTTGCAGCAAGTAGCGCTTAAGCAGCGTCCGCGGGGAGGGGGGAAGCGTCCAATAGTCAAGGAAGAAAGGTACCTCGCAGCCAGCCCTGCGCTCCTCTCTCAACTTGCTCCGTCGTTCCTTCGTTCGTCGAGTCTAAAGACAGAGGGAGCGAGAGGGGAGGGCGAGAAAAAAGAGAGAAAACGAAGGAACGACCCACGACGACGACAACGACGACTACGACGGCGGCGGTGGGCACAGAGACAGCAGACACCCACGGACGAGAGCGTCGCGCGGCCTGGAAGGGAGGAAAAGTGAAGGAGTGGGAATGGAGGGGGTCCACTTCCCACCCTCTCTCTCCCTCTATCTCTCACACAGTTCGACTCCCCGCCGACACCCACACTGCCCCACACTAAGCCCAGAGACGCGAAAAGGTCCGTGGCCACACTCATGCAATCGGCCCTCTCTCTCTCTCATGTTCCAGCTCTGGCGCGACTGTCAAGCTTCCAGCAGCACCAGCAGCACCAGCACCAGCAGCAGCAGCAGCAGCAGCAGCAGCAGCAACATCAGCGGCACTCGACGCAGCCGACTGGTGGGGATGTCTCCGGCCCCCGTGCCCCCGGGAGGGAGGAGAGGAGCGTCGGAGGGAGGGCAACAACCGCTGGTGGGGATCCCCACACGGGCAAAGAGGAAGAGAAGGAGGAGAACCAGCCGGCTTCAGAGACTGTCGAGCCGACGGCCGCGTTTGACGTCGCATCCCTCGTTCTCTACGGCTCCCGCGCGCTGCCCATCAGGCTTAAGATCTTGCTCGATCTCTTGCTCAACCAGTTGCCGCACGCGCAAGTTACGCGTTTGCTAGCCGCGTTCGGCTGGACGCACGAGGATTACACACGAGGATACATACTGCAGGTGAGTCGAGGTGTTTCGTGATTGCGGGAGATGCACGCTGGGTGGTAGGCGTCGAGCTGACCTGTGTCGTGTCCGCGATCAACCCCCGCGCGTCAGGCCTTACGATGACACGAGCCGCTGCGATTTCACATCCGCCCCCGGTCACGGTGACATCGATGACAGGAGAGGCTTCCTCGAGGGGGGGAGAAGGACGTGAGAGTGCGTGGCCTCGAGCTCGAGAGATCGGGCACCACAGTGTGCGCCTTTTGTGAACCGTGCGCGGAATTCGATGCGACTTGACGTTTCAAGTTTTGCGCGGAGTACGATAGGGGGAGAGAAAGGGGGGAGAGAGAGAGAGAGAGAGAGAGGGAGAGTGGCCCTCGAAAGTTCACGGATCCACGTGACCGATCGTCCTCTCGAGGTATGGATTGATAGAGATCTAGAGCTTAGTGACGTGTAGCTGACAACTAGATGGCCGTCAGAAATCTTCAGTCAGTGTTGATCGTGTTGATGTTATAATGTTGCTCGATTCGCCGACGATCTGTTCGACGTGATGTTCGGATGCCTTCTTCGATCGAAACGCGACGGACACGTGACCTCACGCCTCAAGGTATGCACTATTGAAAGAATGATAAGTAAAGGATATTTGACGCACCACTTCTTTCGCTCGTTTTCGTGAGAAGAAACGTGACGGGCACGCGCGTGACCAGTGCTTCTGAAGTTCAACGTTTTTTGGAAAGCCGACAGTGTAAGAGTAGAGTACGTCGACGCATACCGGACGCGCGGAGGTCACGTTCGATCTTCGAGTCGCGAATGACAGATCAGTTCTAAGAAAATCGATCGAGAGACGACGAACATGCGCGACTTGTTATCCGCGACTATTGACAATTTTCGAGAAATATTTTACGCAACTCTACCGACGACGCGAACACGACGATGGCACGTGACGGATTTTCTTAAAGGATCGGTGGCTGCCTTAAATAGAACCATGACGTGTACTCGCGGACACAGATAACGATATCAAAATTCTTAAAAATTCGATACTTCGCACCGATACTCGATGTGGCAAGATTCAGTCTTTGTTGGTCGGTCGACAGGTTCTTAGAAGCAAGTGACAGTTCCTCCTTTGTCGTCTCTTTTCGAGTCACGATTAACACCGAGCGAATTCAATCATGAGATTCGAAGTGACCGGAGAGTTCGTGAAAAGGACAGTGATGAGAAATTTGTCGAAATATCAGGCGAGTGCAAATGTGACGCGTTGACATTGTAGTGACATCCGTCTCGTGGGATCGCACTACCGTACGCTCAGCGACGGTCGCTCGACGCGGCAGCTTCGGGATTCATACGCGACAGCGTGGCCTGCTAAAAAAAAACGCACGGTCTGTTGGAGAAAAAAAATAGACGTTCGCCGAGTCCGCGACTGTCAGTCGATGCAGTCCGCAACATTGTTCAGCGCCCGACGGAGAGTGAAACGACGTTCGCGAATTTGTCACTTGCGACGGGCACACGGCCGCGACTCGCCTAATGACTCAAATCGATCGTAGAAAAAATTGAATTGTCACATGCCGCTGACACATGCGCGAGAATTGACTCTAAAGAGTCGAGCCGACTCGATTAGAGTCCGTCGGCGAATGGAAATTCGGAAATGTTTGCCGCGCAGTATTAATAGATCGCTGGCTCGCGATTAATTGGGCGAAAAATACGTAACTGGCTAGCGATCATTACTAGAAAGTGCGTGCAGATCGTTAGCCGACGGCGAGCAATGGGCCCGCGCACCAAGCCGCCTCGCGATTATCGAGTGAACGTCAATTATCGAAAAGCGCGCACAATGACAGCGTCGAATTATTCAAGATCGAGGAACACTCGGGCGATTTCCACTGATCGGGCTCGCTTGAAAACTCATTCGACCGCGGCCGATATTAATTTGCTCCTATTAGCGGCGATAATTAATCCCTTCCCTGATATTGCTAAACGCAACTGGCAATTTGCCGACAGTTTGCGCGATAGAAATTAACGCTCGTTAGGCGATTAATCGGGGCAAACTAATCCTTAACGTTAACTTAGAGTGCGGAGGGAGACGAGGAGAGAGAGAGAGGGGGGGAGTTATGAAAATCGTCAACATGCAAGAAATCGTTTACGAGAATGGACTGTGAGCGCTGGAACTGACAATGTGCAGCGAGTGTCAAGTGGCGACCCGGAAACATCGATGCTGGTACTTATGGACTAGAACTGCAGAAGGCGATGGAATCGAGCAGAAACTCAGATGACATTCAGTGCTTCACGTGACAGTGTTTAAAAGAGCCACTTAACAGTGTACGGACTGTAAAAAATGTGAACTTCTGTTCCGAAAAAATCTGTCCTCAAAAGTGTGATCCGGAACCGTAAATGGACTTTTAACCCAGCCGCGAACGAAAACACGTTTTAAACTGCCATAAACATCAATCGCTAAACAGAGGGAAGTGCGCGTCGAAGTGAGAATTCTTAAAAAACAAAATGTGCCGCAGACAGTAGCCAAAGTGAACACTAATCTGACCCTGTACGAACATTAACAACGCTCGATGAGCACCGAAAACATTCCTACCCCCGCAAACGATAAAACCTCACCTAGACTCGTTCGGTGCATCGCACGCTATTTTTCCGGCTAATTTCAATGGGAGGAGACGTCGAGTTTCACGTAAGACTAGGTCGTGCACGCCTCGGACGACGGGTCACGTGTGCCCGAAGAGACAATCGGCGAAGATTCTCGGTACTTACGTCGGCGCGTAAAATTCATTGCGATTATAATTCCACACGCACAGCTTCCCGCGGAGAGGCGATCTCCTCGTGCGTACACACATTCCCCGCAGCTCGGTGCGCCGCGTGTGTACGCGAGCATCGTGCCCGTCGTCGGTCGTGCACCATCGAAACCGGTTCTCCATACGTTTTAATTTCACGCCAACATCGGCGCAATTCAGTTTACACGGATACTCCCCATTTTCTAACGCGTCCGCGTCCTCCGGAGATTAATGCCACGCGGATTATTTTTCTCTCTTTCGCTCACTCACTCTCTCTCTCTCTCTCTTTCTTTCTTTCTTTCTTTCTCTCTCGCTCCATCAACTCATTTAACCGTCTCCGTCGTTTTCATTCGGCGCGCATTTCTGGGATTCGACGAATCTCTTCGAGAATTCGTGGCAGTCAGATATTGTTCGGTAACTAATTTCCGATTCCACCTTCCTCGCTCGCCTTCGACACGAGGGTGCCTTAGGTCGGGGAAAAAACGTATGATTACTTAAAACGGCCCCTACGTGACCGGAATGCTCTGGACAATGCGCGCGCGCGCCGTTCATTTCATGCACAGCACGTTTCTAGTTCGATCTCCGTATGGTCCAACGGCGTGTAACTGTCTCTTGGAATCGGGATATTCAATGGGATCGACATCGCGGCGAATATCTTCGATGTACTCCCGAACATTACGATTGTACTAACGCGACGATAGCCGTCCGAATCTTGACTCGGGTCGTACGAACGGCGATAAAGGAAAAGTTTGCGACGGAAGAATTCAACATGTCCTCGTACTGTACGACAAGTACACCGACACTCGATCGCGCGAGACGCTAACGGAACGAAAGCCGTGAATTAGTATACGGCCAGCGGCCGCAAAACGACTTCCCAATAACTCCACGCACCCATACTGGCAAGAAGCCCAACGAAATTCCCACCGCGCGGCAATCATCGAGAAATCGAGAATGTAATTTCGTTAGACTCGGCCGTGGCGCGCGCCTCTGCCACCGTTGCCGGACGACATTTCGCTCTTTTCGCGGTCAGTTTACTGCCGACTGGCGGACGTTAGAAGTTGGAACGAGACGGGATTGTGAGTCGACGGCAGACGGGAGTCGCTTGAAAACGGTAAATCTCTCCAGCGGCCGCCAATTTCGTGGATACTCGACGGAATCGGCAGGCTCCGCGGAAAGGTGGATATGGAGAACGGAAGATGGGGACGAAGCAGAGAAAAAGAGAGGGAACGCGATGCATCATTCCGGGGCAGCCGATTTCGCGCGGAATTTCTCGTCCGAAGTTCTGGAGAGTCGAGCGGGGCTACCGGTACGAGAGGAGACGGTAAATCATCGCGAAGAAACTGCAGTTTCTACCCGGTGCCCGCGGAGGAGACAAAGGAGGAAGAGAGGAGAGGGAGGATCCGCAATTTCTCCGCCGTCGGAATTCCACGGCCGGAGAATGACAGACGAAAGCAGAAGTCAACGATGGAAACGGTAAATCATCGAAAGAGACACAATTTCTCGAAAGAATTCCACGGCAGTAGCCTGGAAGACGGGAGAAGAAAAAGGGAAAGAGAGAGAGAGAGGGGAGAAACGTGGATCCGCGGACAAGATTTACGATGCGCGCGTCACGAATCGGTCGCGAACGATAAAATCCCGCAGGAATCCTCGAGCCTGCTCCTCGTCGAACGCGGCGGCGGCAGCAGCGATATCGTCCTGCGCGCGTCAGGCGTGAAAGGGCCGGTGAGCGTGACGAATTTATCCCCGGCGAGAAGGGGAGAGAGGGCCGGAGCAACTCGAAACGAGCCGATACGAATGGAAAACGAAAGTGCCGCTCACGTATCCTGCCCCGCTCCGAGCTCTGCCCGTTTCCTCGCTATTGCCCAGCCGAAAGACGTGTGGCGTCCTAAAGACGTCGGACAACCTGCCGAAGTCGTTAACGCGTATCTATAACCCGTCCGCAAGAAAGTCAAACTGCCACTTAATGATTCTCTCGTTGCGCCGAATGCCAAGCTGCCGGCCGAGCTGAATGTAGAGAAATGACTGTTCGCAGTTTCATTCTGGTCCGCGGCGAGTGGAAGAGCGGAGGCAGTTTGCGCGGGCAAAAAGGGCAGAGGCACGGCCGGTCTTTCATCAGGAATTACGCCGACGATCTTTAATCGGCGAATGTCAATCGGTCGAAAATCCAACAAACCCGAAGTCGAGAATGGGCGAATGAAGGGAGTGGGAGAGAGATAAGGAGCGAGACGGGAGAGGAAGATGGTAGCCGAGCGCGCTCTCGACCTGTCATTACATGCCAAAACCGTAAATTACAGAAAGCCCAGCATCCTGCGCCGTTGAGGGATGGCTGGAGGTTGGGGAGAGAAAAGGGGGAAGTTGATCGGTCGAGCGGAAACGCGAAATCGATGCGAGAGATCGCCCGACGACTGGATTTAGGGAAAGGTGGATACGCTCAGAACGTTCGAGGCGATGAATGATTTCGACGGCGAACAATGTTCAGCCGAATATTTCGGTCCATTTCTAATATATTTCTACAAGCCACCGTCGACGCTCGCAAAAGCGAACCATAAAATAACGAACAGCACGCGAGTCTTTGTTACACCGCCGTAAGACAATACAAGCCGAATCCGCGGTAACGAAATTCTGCCAATTTGAAGTCCGCAGCAGACAGCTGCGATTCATTCCTGTTTCGGCAGAAGAAAAATTCCGTCGAACATCCGCTCGGGCGCCGAGGGCGCGCGGAAATGAAAAACTGCTCGCGCGCGTTAAGCGACGAGCGGAAGAAAAGAGTCACAATATTGGCCACAATCTAGCGTACCGTGTTTCATCCCATCCCGACGAGTGGCAGTACAGCACACGTCGTCGGTACATCGGCAAGCTCCAACAGTAGGCCACGCCGAAGAGTCCGCCGCCTAGAATAGCGCATACCTGCACCGGCAGCAGAAACCGACGGCGGAAAAAACTGAAAGGCCGCAAAAAGAAGGAGGCACGAAAGAAACCGGCACGCTCTTTAGCGGTTCTATATGCTCCTCGATATGACTCGAACGACGAGGCTCCTCAGGGGGAGAAAAAATGATGATCCACCGTTACTCCCGACGTGGATCAGGCTAATTGCCAGAAATTGGCCGTGATGTGTCTCTTCGTGCCGAAGCAGCGCCGAAGAAGCGAGTAAAGAGCGAGGGAGCGGGCGTGCTCGGCGAGAAAGGAAGCGACCAAGAGAGACGTGTTCGGGACAAAAAACGTGTTTCGTATGTAAATCGTACACGACGCGCCATGGGAAAGGAAGGCGTGCGCGCGCGCGCGCGCGCGATTTTGGAGGTGTATTTTAAGACGCCCGACGTCGGATATTAATGAAACGGCTAGCATTATTCGGCCGGCACTCGCTCGCTGCTCGATTTCGGATCGGAAAGAGATCCGGAGTAACGCAATCGACGCGTACGCTAACGAGACGGGAGAAGACGCAAAAACGAGTGGCGACGAGAAAGGGAAGAAGCGGCGGAGGGGGGACGGGACAGACGGTGCTGCGTCGGAAGATACGCACACAACCGCCGGCAGGTTGCAATCCAATTTAGCGGCGGATATCCAGCGCGAGATCTTCACGATTTCTACACACGAATAAGACAGAGCCCGCAGACCGTGAAATCATATGCGGTGTCCAGTCACGGATGGCATTGCCTCCGATTGCCTCTCCTTTCGGAGAGGGAAAAGCGACCTGCTCTCTCGTTCAGAACCGTGCCGCCAGGTGGCGTCACCTACCAGAACCGAGTGTCCGCACTGCACGGCAGTTTCTACTCGTCCGCTCCGTACTCGCGATACGCTGCGCGACGCGACAAAGCTTATCATTAGGGCGCATTATACACTTGCAAATTCGTCTGTTGTGTAGCATCTTCGCTGTTAATATTATATAATATTCTCTTGATATTATTTTAATCGTAGGTATATTTTTGGAACGCGCGGTCATGCGATTATTTGCGCGTCCTCGTAAAGGGCCGTAGATTCAGGGTAGAAGATGTGAAATGTTAGCAGGACGCGAGAATTCTTAGATCCGCAAAATTTCCCACGTATTTCGCGCTGCACTATGATTATCCGATTCAGCAGTGGCATAGGTATTACCCTGCAATCAGCCGTGTTCAGTAGTACGAACGTGCCGTAGAGGCCGACTGTTTCCCGCCAAATTTTCTCCTTACATAAAGCATAATTTCCATGATCCTGCGCGCGAGATCGCGCGATAGAGTGGACCGTGGCTCGCTCGTGAATATAAAACCGCGATTTGCCCGGCCTTCCGCAATTACGCATTGCGCAATGCGCTGGTAGGAGCGTGTGCGATTAACAATGTGTGTTTCCCAGGCCTGTCCGCGAGCCCGTGAATTACTGGGAAAACTTACAAATTTCCAGATCCAGAATTATCCGCTCGACGATTTCAATGATATTCACGCGCGACGTCAACCATGTTCTGCGCAATTTTCTGCCTTCCCTTTGGCATGCAACCTCCACGCACACGGATCGCGGCTAACGTCTCTATTCCTGATAACAACGAACCCCGAAGCATTTTCAAGCTCGCGCGCTCCATTCAAATGAAAAGCCCTTTTGCTTTCTCGTGACTGCCGGAAAGTTCTCCCACTCGCGCTTCCACGTTTCTAAACGTTCTAAACTCACCGATCGCGAGTTGAACTCGACGTAGAATGAGCTTGCCGCATTGGTACGTGTGCGTGCTGCTCGGTGAAAAGAGTTCCGCGAAGAGGCTAAACGTTTCGTCGTTTACGTGAAAGGGACTCCGTGTCGAGAGAGCAAGAGAGCAAGAGAGAGAGAGAGGCAGAGGGAGAGAGGGACCTAAACGGTCGTGTCTGAGAATGCAAGATTATTGCCGTGTGTACGTGTGTACACCGTGGGACTCGAATTTTAATCCCGGCACGCAAAATTAAGCGGCCGGAAGACGATGTTCCTTTAGCGGGCTTTGCTCGATTTTCGGTGGGAAGAACGAGTCTCGAATGACGAATCGGGAATGCGGTAGCTGTACGGTACCGATATCGGAAGTAATAACCGTTAAGAGGAAACAATTAATTGTGTCGACGGATTCTCCAGGCTCCATCATGCGACCGTCGAGCGATCGTGTGTAGTCACTCTCTGAGAGCGTACATTTTTCTCGGCTATCTTTTTCCGACCGCGCTACCGTGCGCGGACGCGTAAATCTGTCTCTTGCAGATTCAATTTCAGCGCGGGCAGACATTTATATTTGCCGGCATGTTAGTTTTCGCCGGGGATAGAGTCACGGCTTCTTATAAATTGGGGCCGGGCGGGCGTACACGGTGTTCAAAAGATCGACAATGCGAGCGCGCTAAATAATTGGATAGATTCGTTGGAGAAGCGGAAAGCAAATGCGGCTTTTGTATATCGGCGTGCGTCGGGCCGGGTGACCATAATTTCTTGCGAAAGTCGAAACTTGTTATCGGGAGCGGAGTATTTCGTGGGAAATTCGGGACACCGTGTACAGAAGTTGGCCCGTAAGCTTGTCTCTCGACCGTTTGTATATTTACGCATTCCGACGAAGCTCGACGTAACGCAGGACGCCCAGCGCCGCGACGCATTTCGCGTCCCGCGTGTATATTTCTTCAGCGCGCCCATCGTATACGCGCGCGCGCCAGGCACAGATCTCGGCGACCACTCCAAATTCGACCGATCTTATTTTTCGCGGCTGCGATCGAGAAGGGAGAGATATCCGTAACACGAGTCGCCGCGACTTTCGGTGGTAGTGAAAAAAAATTGTCGAAATGCGCGGGCCGAGACGTACAAACACCCACCCACCCCACGACACGGGTCTGTGTGTATGTCTGTCTGCCAGCGAAGCCTGAAGCGTGAAGAGTGCGACTAACACGAAACTTTTGCCCGATTCTCATTGCAGGACTCGCAAAACGGCCCGGTGCTGGACCGATGGAGCATCTGCTCGGCTGAGGAGGAGCCGCTGGTGCTTCAGCAGTTCCTCAGGTTCGCCGAGACGCGTCCGTTCGTGCAGCAGCTGCTGCTGGCCGCCGGTACGCCGGGTACGGATGCTATGTCACCGAGCAGACGACCTTCGCCGCCGACGATGCCTCTAGCACACCTTCCGCCACCTCTGAACCTCCTCCACTGCGGCCTGCCTCATCCACTGCCACCCCCGCCGCCCCCTCCCCCGGTCTCTCACCCGTCCATGTCGCCGAATCAGAAGCACTACTCGAGCCCGGCCACCGGCTCTCCGCCGAGGTCGCTCAACTCGCTCGCGTCGCCTTTGAACCGACTGCAGAGCATGCAGCCTTTCGACTTCCGAAAGCTGGGCACTCTCGGGCTGCCCACTTTCCCGCCCCTCCCGCCACCGCCGCCGTCGGAGTTCCAGCGGAAGAGCATGAGGAATCCTCAGAGTCCGCACAGTCACGAGAGCGCGGCCTCGCAGATGAGAAGTCACGTTCCGGTCGCGCCGGTCTCATCCTCGCTGACCTTCGGCCATCCACTCTCAGTGGCCGTGTCGTCCGGCGCGCTCCCTCCCAACTTCCCCACGCACTTCCCGCCGCCGATGGGCAAGAGCGCGTCGAGCATGATGGCGCAGGACGTGCACAGCGGCGGCGAGAAGAGCAGCGAGTTCGGCTCGGAGGACGACGAGGACGACGACGAGAATTCGGATAGTGCGCTCAATTTGAGTAGAAGGGACTCGATGTCGAAACACGAGAGGCACCACTCTCTCTCGCTGCAAGCCGCCCCGCTCGGCAGGCCACCCGGCATACCGGGCCGAAAGCCGCACTCGCCCGGCAAGCGTCCCGGCAGCCAGTGGGGCGCGGCCACCAACATGCCGCCTAATCTGGGAACCCCGTTCATCAACCCGACCACCGGCAAGAAGAGGGTGCAGTGCAACGTCTGCCTCAAGACGTTCTGCGACAAGGGCGCCTTGAAGATTCATTTCAGTGCGGTCCATCTTCGCGAGATGCATCAGTGCACGGTGAAAGGGTGCAGTATGATGTTCAGCTCGAGGAGGTCGAGAAACAGGCACAGCGCCAATCCGAATCCGAAGCTTCACTCGCCGCACCTGCGACGGAAGATCTCGCCGCACGACGGGCGATCGTCGATGGCGCATGCGCTGGTGCTGCCGCCGCAAGTGGGCCTTCCGGTGCCCGCCAGTGGCCTCAACCATCTTCCCTTCGGCTCCTTTCCTCTTCTCACGCCGCCGCCCGATCTGCGCTCGCCCGCGTCGCTCTGCGGCCTCGACTTCAAGCACCTCGACCTGTCGGGCCAGGGCAGGGCGTCGTACGAGGAGTCCTTGCACCAGAGGATGACCGCGACCACCAGTATGGGCACCACGACGGTCTCCAGCTTGCCAACCGCCGCGTCTCTTCATTCAGTCTCGACCACCATCAACACGACCAGCACGACCAACAGTATGCGCGGCTCCTACCCAGGCGCGCCGATCTGCGCGACCTCTCCGTCTCCTCAGGCGCCCAGTATCAATCCCGATGGCGACGACGACGACGATGACGACGACGGAGGCATCGTGGTGGTTGCCGAGGACGAAGCCAGCAACTTGTCCAGACTGCCCCGGGCCGGAGAGGCCGCCGACGACGACGAGCAGCCCGCTGACTTTAGTCTCGCCAAGCGACCCAAGCTGTACTTCGATAACGTCGACGAAGACCTAGTCAGTAATCCGGACAGCAACGAGGACAACGATTCCGTGAGTGGGACCGTCGACCAGCACGCGTTTTCGGTTAGCCAGCATTGCCTCAACTCGAGTTCCTTCCACTCCAGAGGTGTGCGCAAGAGAAAATCGCAGCATCCGACGAGATGCGCGGTCCTGTCGGAAGTGCACTCCTCGTCGACGGACGGCGAGTCGTCGAACGACGAAGAGAGGATTAAAGGGAGACGCTTGGAGATGGATTTCCAGAACCAGCCGGAGGACATGTCGATGTCGAGACTGGAGGCGGAGGAGCGGAAGGGGGGGTCGTCGGAGTCCTTCGAGAGAGAACGATCGTGCTCGCCGTCGTCGAACCCCGAGACAAACCTAGCCCGTCGGTTATCCTCCCACGAGCACCTGGATAACCCGGAGAACCTACCTCAGGACGAACCCCGTGACCTCAGCTCGCGAGCGAGCAGCGCGAAATCCCCCAAAAGGCAGCTAACCCCCTCACCAAAGACTCTCGAGAGCGAGACTCACTCACCAATGAAAACTCCTCAGAGGCAAGAGGAGGAGAAGAAGGCCGGAAGAGTAGGTGTAGGCAGCGGAGGGAGAGAAGGTGGAGGTGGAAGGGAGGAGGCGGACGAAGACGAGCCTGCGGAGGATCTGGATGAGGATGATGATGAGGATGACGAGGAAGAGCTCCGCAACCAAGAAGGTGAGCCTCCCGATGACCCCTCCCCGAGCTCGGTCGATAGTCGTCCGAACACAGTCGACGACCTCTCCCACGACTCCTCGATCAACACTTTGCGTCAACTCGAGTCCTTGTCGCAGGGCCAGGAGAAAGTTCGAGGACCGGCGACGACGACGACGACTTCCGGCAGAGACTCTACCGACAGCCCAACGAACACCACCCCCATTACCCACCAGGAGACCACCATGGACAACTCGTCACATGGTTCTCGTTCTTCCAGCGCTTCACCCTCCACAGCGGCCATGGATCCGGACAGTAGCCTAATCACCTACGCCAGATACGAGAACGGCGGCTTCGTCAGCACCCAGGAGGTGCCCCTGGATCGTGACAATCCGCGCAGGTGCACCGCCTGCGGCAAGGTCTTTCAGAACCACTTCGGCGTCAAGACGCACTACCAGAACGTACACCTCAAGCTGATGCATCGCTGCAGCGTCGACGGCTGCAACGCTGCCTTCCCGTCGAAGAGGTCAAGGGACAGGCACTCGGCCAACTCGAACCTCCATCGGAAGCTCCTGTCCACCTCCTCGAGCCCGCCGCTCTCCTCGAGCCTGCCGTCGAGCCTGTCCCCGAGAGTGGACGATCAGATGAGTCCGTTGCTGCACAACGAGTTCCTCGCGAGACTCTACGCGGACGCCGGGATCGGGCCGTTGAGCGCTTATCCGCTCACGCCTGGACTGCCGTCGGGTGTCGATCTGGCCGCGAGGATCCCACCTCCGCACCCACTCTTGCTACCACCGCATCTGGGCGCCACGTTCCCCGGACTCTCCTCCTTCGCCAGTCATCTTGCCAGCCTCAACGGCCTCACGCAGCAGCATCTCAATCATCTGTCCAGGATGCAGGAGCATCGTCGCTCCAACTCGCCGATGTCCTCGCCGAACTCCGAGGAGAAGAAGGACGAGGCCAGGTGTACCGTTCCGGGATGCGAGAGAGTCTTCGGATCGAAGGCCGTCAGAGACGCGCACTCGAGGGACCCTCAGGCACATCGCGATCTCCAAATTCTCTCGACCAGCAGCAGCGGGTCGTGACCGATCTCGTTCTGCGCGCGCGGACACGACTATTGTCCTTTACTGTGATGCCAAAACCTCGATCACATCTGATCTCGCCTCTTGCGAGGCTGACGACTTGACGAGGATCCTTGTGTCCCCGGAACGTGGAACGTGGAACGAGCATTCTTCGGGAATCCTCGCGGTCGGTGCTGATGTTTGGTCATGTTCCCAGACGAATGTTGCGGAAGCGATCTCCAATTCTTTTCTGATTCAGTGCGAGCCTGTGCAAGTTGAATATTCGCGGGCAGGGGGAGCTCCCTTCTCTCTCTTTCTCTCTTAATTTCGCATTCCTTTTCCATCTACCGACTCTTGTTTCCGAACTAAACTCTCTCCGCCGAGAAGTTTCAACTTGCGCATTCGTTTTGTGGCTAACGAAAATCATAAGTGGCGCATATTCGTTCCGTAGAAAATTGTATCTTTTTCTCCGACACTGTGCATTTTCCTGAGCCTTTCGCGTCACATTCGCAAGAACGGTCGAAAATTGGCCGACGAAAGGTTCCCATCGTCTGGCTCTTCTGTGACGAGAAACGGAGAGAGGAAGAGAGAGAGAGAGATAAGAGAGAAGGGGAAGGACAAAGAGACGAGATCAGGCATTCTCTGATCGAAAGAAGGGCGTCTAAAAGAAAACTCCCCGACGCGCTAATCTTATCATCGTTGTGATAACGTAACGTTAGCAGAATAACGCCACTATTTAATCAGTAACCCAATTTAGTACCGCTGTATATATAAAACATAGTACCTTTCGATGTATCGCGTAACACTAGGCTAAGCTGATAAAAAAGGAACACACGAGAGAGAGAGAGAGACGGGGGAGAATCCGCGGAATTCGATGAATTCGATGGAAATGCTAATCGAGTCCCAGAATGCGGAAATTTGTTTTGTAAAAGGCTAGGCGAGCGAGGAGAAGAGGAGATATCAAAATAGGGCAGCTAGATAGAGACGCAATGTTTAAGGTTTAAGTACGGAGTGAAAGTGGGATGACAGAGAGTAAGAGACGACCGATTACATTGGACAACGTGACTCTTCCGCGCAACGTTCGCTCTTCTCACCCGGAATTTTTCCAAAAAAAAGTCCAGCTAAAGAATCTCAATTCTTCTTTCTTTTCGACATTATCGATCAGCTATCGTGCAAACGTCGTTACCTTGCATCGGCACGCTCGAAGTCGGCAGCGAAAGGGGCGCGAAAAAGTTCACTTCGGTCGCCGTGGCGAAGAAGAAAGTTGTCGAACTCTGTTGTCCAGCGTGAATCGCGGGCGAATGAGAATAGATAGATTTTATTTATTGTTTCCTAGAGATCCTACACCAACGACACGCACACACTCGTACCAGCGGCCAGTAGCGGGCACTGCCGCATTGAACTTCCTCCTGTTAGAGTTTAATCGTTTCTTTCAGCGCCGTCGTTCTGTTCGCGTAAAGAGGACGACGGCGCCGAGAGCGAGAGTTGTCCTCCGAGAATCGTTGCCCACCCCCCCTCGTCTACTGGCACAATTTTTAATATGTCACGTGATATGCAGCTAAACACTTTTCATTTTTCGTCGTCGCGCGCAAAACAGAGGACGCAAAGTATCTAATATTCATGTTTAATTTGTTCCTAGACAAACGAAAGACCGATGTCAGTTAATGCAATGAACGCGGCGGGGGGTGGCTTTTAATATTGCGGCAACTCTCGCCTTCGCAATTCTCGTTGTACATATATTTTATTTTCATAAACGAGTACGTATATCATTTTCCTGGCGGCGTCGATGATCGGATCGCGAGGTGTAAGAAGACAGTCGGCGACGATTTTTCTACGCGTCTCAACTCCTTAGGTTTCACATTCTCCCGAAGCGAGCGGATGGAAACTGCGAAACGACAAAAAACACACAGGCTCACTCCTCCTTCACGCGACACACGACGAACCCACTACTATTACACGTTAAGGGCGAACAAAGCGAGATTTACAACTGTAATTATGTATAAACCGAATGCTATGATGTATATTATAGATCGATTATAAAGAACACTCATCATTACGAAATAATAAATACCTATGAAAACTTAATTGTCTACTTCCAATCAGTCCTCGACTCCTTCACGTTCGCCGAGTTTTCAAGAGACCCCAGTACAGGTAAGTTCGAGATTGCATGGTGGGAATATCGAACTGGAAGCCTCTCAGGCCGACTCCTTTCGCGAAATTCGAAAAAACTGACCCCGCAACATTGTACCGCTTCCGTGTCCTCTCCCGCTTTATAATACCAGTCCGTGGACGGCCACGTTCGGCGCACACTCTCTCAATCTCTCACCTGGTCCTCCCTTTTAATTCCCTCGCCCATTAAGGGTCGCCGTCTTATTTTCTCAAAATCCGTCGCTGGACCCTCCCTCTCTCTCTCTCTCTCTCTCTTTCTCTCTCTCTCTCTCTGTCGACCGTTATTAGTCGGACGGAGGGGGTCGTACGTTAAAATCGAAGGTGCTAATCTAATCTGGCCTGGCCGATTAAAGGCCGGCCCGGCGACTCGTGAAGCGCAGAAACGAAAAAGAAGCATAAGCCGAGCGAAGAAAAAGAGACGCGCGGCGTAAGGACCGCAGCCCTACGTGTAATTAAGAGTCCTTACCCGGAGCACTAATTACCATGGCAAGCCTCGAGTGTCAGTGCACTTTCCTGAACAAAACCTCGCGAGCGACGTTCCACGGAATTGAGCGTAGAATCGAAAAGGATGCTCGTGGCCGGACGCGGTTCAGTAGGCGTGCGGCGTGATCTCTGATAAACGAGTCCCTCATCTCGTGCTTTTCTCCTCTTTTTTCCCCCGGCGTTCCCAGAAAACGAGGTCGACTTCGGTTGGCGCGTAGGCGGGCTATAACGCGCTCTTGTATTACCCTTTTCTTATTGCCGCAAAATAGCGTCGCTAGTGCGGCACGAGATATACGAGATGTTCGGAGATTTTTGGCGGGACTCGTTGCCGAGGAGAGCCTTCTTACCAGCTCGTATCGAACTCGAGGCACGTGTGCGTATTATGAACTCGCGCGGATAAATGGATTTGGCGTGACTCCCCTCTCTTCTTCGACAGTCTTCCTCTCGCTGCCTCGCACACTCGCTCCCACATACTCATGCACACGACAGGTGCAGCGTGGGAGAGGAGGAATGGATAAGACACAGAGGGAGAGAGAGAGAGAGAGAGAGGGTGGAGGTGGTGGAAGGAAGGAAAAAGAAGAAAATGGAAGAGAGAGAAGGCGGTCTCCGGCTAGCTTGGCTCGCCCATCGATCCCCCTTGCATGCCTCCGTCCAGACCCATGGTGTGTGCCCCACCATGTACCTTGGTCAACTTCAAGATGCACGCTGGACACGCTCTTGACAATCGGAAAACAAGGCGCGATCGAATTCAAACTGGCTAGTACGCTCGTAGAGATGCATTGCAAAGATTCGGCCAGACGTCGATCGTGGGCTGGAGAGTAATTGGCGCAGAATCTGGACGCCTGAGCCGGTGCTTCGATCAAACGCACACGAATGCCAGAAACTCCCTAATCGAAGAGCAATGCCAGCCGGCTATCTAAGCGTCGTGGTACGGGCAGGCACCGATTACTCCCTCAATTTCAGGCGTACATCCTCGTTGCCCTAAACACACGTTACACTGCGTACGATCTATCTCTAAGCGAATCAATCTCCAGATCCGACGTCGCGCCGAGTTAATGTACCTGCCGATAGAAAAGAATGAATCTTTTTTTTGGCAAAACTCATACTTTCGTCGGAAACGTTTAATAATCCTAGCGTGTAGATGTAGACGCGCGGGGACAGGAGAAGGAAGAGAGAGGTAAGGTTAATCGGCCGGCCACCGGGTTCCATGTCCGACCATGACTATCGGCTGGCTCCATCTCGACTCGGATAAAAATCGCTAATTTCGGCATCGCGCACATGTCGCATCCGGTCCCTAACGAAATTAGGGATAAGTAAGGCCTAAGTAAGACGATCCACGGCGAAAGAAGGACACGGACGTCTATCCACCTTTATTGCACCGGCTTATCGTTCTCATCGGAACGCCACTCTCCGTTACATTGTCGAATTTGAGGCGCCCGTTGCATGGCGCTACCGATTACGTGGGCAGAATTTTAGCGTGCCATCACACGTGAAGGAGAGCCGACCGACCCGATGCGCTCACTTTTTCTGTCATCTTTGTCGATACGCAGAGTGGCAGAGTTCGGCGTCTGGCCGGATAGAATGGGAGAGTTTGTAAATTGTTTGAGTACATTACCGTGCTCAGAAACGCGGGTCGGCTTCGGAGATTATGATTTATTGCGAAATCGAGAGAGAACGTCGAAGGTGAACTGTGAAGTTTTCCGAGAAGCAAGAAGGAAAGGTATTAGTACAGCACGACTGAAGGGACGTCACACGCTAAATGTCGCGTTAAGTGTAAGGAATTTTCATCTACTTTCGACCGTGCCTTCGAAGCAATCGCGGTCAGGACAGCAGGATCGCGATGCTTCTGGGTCTGCTTGAATTAAACTCCGTTTCAAATAATCTGATCGAGATAACGCGATATGTAATGACGTCCTTTATCTTGAGCGGGACTGTACGATCGACGGATATTAGCAAAATCTCGAGGAATCGATCCTTCGACTCGACCGCACCGCTTCTTTAGGCGCAACCTCACGTCAGGCGAGAGTGACACTGCACGCGATGCTTGGCCATCTGGCAGCGACGAACTGCTAGAATCGACGCGACAAGTTCTCCCGCGACGCAATTTTCGATCGCCACCCGACGCACGCAACGTCGCCCGAAAATCGCACCCTTCTTTTCTTCGGCCAGGATACACGCGGCCTTGAACAGTGTCCGTCTTTCAAAAGAATCGACGACAGCAATCCGCTTCCGCTGTTGCGCCCGCAACTCGCATGACTCTCGAAGTTTGCGTAATGGGTTGTTGAAGAGTGGGCATTAAACGGTTAGTAGTTGCGGGCTAGATTACACGATTTTCGGCCACCGGCAAGTGGACGCATACACACAAACAGCGGGGCTCTAACGGTATTTTAACACGATACTTTTCGCGCACTTACATCCGCGATAAGATCGACCCTACAAAAAGGACTCGGATGCAATTTTACCGTCACACCCGTGCACCAGCGGTTGATGCATTAGCACGATTACGGGGGCCCAATTTGTTGCCGCCGCGGATAGGACTCGTATTATCAGATCGAGGGAGCAGACAGAGAGCAAGAAATAGACAGAGAGAGAGAGAGAGAGAGAGAGAGAGGAAGGGGAGAAAAGGACAGAGGAAGGAGTTTCATGCGCCCGGCACGAAACCGAACGAGTTACGCCACTGGATTCGCCGCACGATTACGTTCTAAGCGTTCGGCCGTTGAATTTCTTTCGCGAAATCACGCGGCACCGTCCGCTTATCTGCGCGAAGAAAGAGCATCGATCGCGAATCTTGAGAAACCGCCGAAGACGGCCCCGCTCTCATCCCGACGACTGCGACCTGGCCGACAGCAAGGCGACACGAATTTCGCTGGATCGAGTTTTCCGCGAAGAGAGAAGAAAAAAAGTGGCCGGGCCAATCGGGCGGTCCTTCCGGCGAGAAAAATGGAAGGAAATCATTCTCCCTCGTCAGCTGGACAGGATCCTCGCGCGTACGAGCAGAAGGAGGTAGAAGGAAGTGGCCTGGCACGCGATCGCGAGATTAACGCGATACTCCGGGAACTTCCAGCCTCGTGCGCTGATAGAACGAGCCCGCAGATGCGTGCTCGATAGGAAATTAAAGCGGAAGGACGTGAGTGGACCTCGTGACAAGAGCGCTTTCGGCTTGATTATCGTCTTCGTCTAAGCCGAACATTCGTTTCGACGTTGTAATCGCCGAATCGCCTGTGCGGCTAGCCTAACGTCTAAATGTCGACGGTCGTGCGACCGCGAGAAGTCTAATTGCGGAGGGGGCCGGCAGATTTTTCATCGTCCCAAGTCTCGCGGCTCCGGCCAGCGTGGTGGCCGTTTATTTCTCGGCCAGGTTAACGCCTTCCACTCGCCATAAACCGGAAGGTCACGCGTCCACCCCTCATTAGGCGTAGTAACCATTATCCGGCATTACGTTGTGTGCGAGGTGTCGATTTTCAGCCTCACCTGTCCTTCGATAAGAATTCAAGAGAGAAGCTGGCGAGAGTGTAGGGAAGAGACTGAATTCGCTGTAATAGGAGAGAAACGGAGCCGTTCGGCGAGAAGGAGAAGAAAGAGAGAGAGAGAGAGAGAGAAAGACAGAGAGGCCTCTCTTCGGTCAGCAGGGCCAGCCATTATATAGTAGTAAATATCGTAACGACTCCTCTTCTCCTCGCGCAAGGACTAACCACGAGTAATTATGTAATTGCCGAAGAATTACTTACAGAGCCGATCCCGCAGGCCGTCATTCAGTGACATTCCCGTCCTTTTTACGACGGCCTGAGTGGCGGGTCGTTGTCTTCAAAACTCTCCTCCCACTTTCTTGCTTCACGACCTTTTCGAAGACGGTCTCCCTCTTTTCGTCTTTGCGCGCCGTTTTCGTCCGCATCTTCCTTCGCGTCTCATCTCGCTTCTTCAACCCCCGACTCCACCTCGTGCTTCATCCCTTTCCGACCCTCTCCCCACTCTCACCGCATCGTCGCTTTCTCTCTTTCGCTTTCTTCATCCTTGGCGCAGCGTGCAGTGCTCGCAGCTGTTCGGGCACAAGCTATAACTAAGTCGTTCCCCCGGTTTATCACCCATATTTTTCTAATTTCGGCCGCGCAAGAAGTGCGTGAGAGTTGACCGTGCCGTACGGCACGACTTTTGCCCGTGCTCTCGATATCGGCACCGTCTGGTCGGCCCGGGCCAAAGCCGCTGCACAAAAGACAGGACCGGCACAGTCTCGCTCTTGACTACCAGCGAGCGAACGTTCGGACCAGCCGTTTATTTAGAAGTCGCCCACTTTTTGCTCGCCCTCCGAAATGACTCACGCGGCGGGAAGCGAGAGGAAAGAAGTGCCGCGAATATCGAAACGGCGCGTATCCCGCCTTCCCAAACATCTCCTCGCCGCTTGCCGACGAGGACGCAAAGGTCGCGGTGCCTAATTGCACCTGCGAGAAATTCCGAGCGGAAGCTTGACGATCGATACACGTGCAAAAAATTGGCCGAAACGCGATCGAGAAGTCGCGTGAGCCAATTCTCGCCGGAGCCAGCCACGCGGTGGGCCACGGGTGCGTGGATAGCCCTTTTGCACACTCTCGCGCACGCACACACGCGCGCGCCGGGCGAATCTCACGCGAGCGTGCGAGAGTCATCGGCGATTAGTAATTTGCATCGTTAACCGGCGTCATTCCCACAGTTTTCGAGGCCGTTCCTCGATACTCGCGCTGGCCCCCCTCCCTCTCGCGTCCAGGATTCCACCCGAGGGACCGTACCGGTCCGTGGAATCCTTCTCTTCCTTCTAACGACGACCCTCTCTCCCCGCCACACGCTTCCCGGCGAGGCTCGCGCGGAAAAAAAGCGAGGCGCGCGAAAAAGAACGAGCGCTGCGACCTGTATTTAAGGCGGTTTTCGCTCGCCGAGAGACTTTTTCGCCCTTATTGGCCCCGCGCACTTCCCTCTTTCCGCTTCTGTCTTCCTCTATTTTGGACGCGCGAACGTGAGAACCCGCGCCCTCCTGTCCTATTACATACTCGCAGGCCGAAATGTTGGCCGCTTTGCGAGGGACGCTCGCGCGGCCGACTGTCCGAGAGTCCTCGGTCGTATCGTACGTATGGACGTTCGAACGTCTAAATTGTTCCCGCGTTTAATTACAGGCCCGCCGAGAATGCGTCGGACGTCGGAGAGTTCGGTGCCGATACGCAACGAGCCGATCTACGTGGAAACATGATTACGAGAGTGGCTCGGGTGTCGGGAGTGCAGCGTCGGATGAAAAGAGAAAGATGGAAAAGTAGTCACGACTCGATTCTTTGCCCCTTTCGTCTTTCAACATCCTCTCTCCCTCGTCCCTGCGATCCTCTCCTCTCGACCGCGCTTGGACCCCTTCTATCTCTCTTTTCCACGCGAAATCTCGGCTGCCATTAATTCCGACTCCCGACAGGTCACTCGAGTAGAACAGCCCATTACAGATATTACAAGCGTAAGGCCCCTTTCTTCTGCTCGCGACTCGTATCAAATAATTATTATTGTTGTTTGCTTTGCCAGCCAATCGCGCGGGCTTCGAGACTTCATCCTCTCCTTCGTCGGGGCTTCGCCTCCCTATTATTCGTCTTTTAAGTCTCGTTGCTCTTGCTCTCTTCGCGCCTAGCGGGGTGACCGGCAATTTGTTTCTAAATTTATTACCGATGACCGATACGACCGGGCCCGACTTTCTTCTCGGGGAGGGATCGAATTCGGTTCGATCGTTTATGTGTGTATGCTTGTACATTGATTTGACGGACGTACCCGTCCGATGGAGACTCTGACAACGGATGCGCGCCTCAACATCTGCATTTTTCATCGTGCGAAACAGATGATTTTGTGTGTGACTAGACTTTGAAATTACTGAATTCATTTCGCAGGAGTTACGAGTTTCACGTTTCGACACAACGAAGGCTCATGTTTTGAGTCATTTTATTTTCTGCAATTTCCCAGGACTGTTAATTGAAACACACACACGTCATCCATATACAAAAATTCGGCAAAAATTTCGACTGCTCGGTTGTCCTAGTGTCAAAGAGAGCAACCGTTCTGTCAATAGACACCTCACAGTCGTCGGCTACTAAGGCCCATATCGTCGAAGGGTCCCCATAACTCAAGCAACCGTCGCAGTATCACCAGCGAGGTATCGACGCTCCGAAAAAAGGCGTTCATTTATAAATCACGAGTATCTCCTCGCGGTGTATTTACGATCTGAACGAAGCGCGAGAGGCCCTCGGGCATGTTGCACGATCCGCGATTCATCTCGCGTGCGATTGGCTGCACGCGACTCCTTGCGCGCGCGCCCGCGCTCAGGATTCACTCGCGGAAATCATGTGTGCCAGTAATGACCATGAGCGCATAATGAGTTGCATGCCGACATTGTGAGACTTTCCACCCCCCCCCCCCCCTCTCTCCCAACAAAAATTCTCGCAATGTAAAATACAAAATTTACGTGACTGCGTGTCAAGAGTTGCACGGAAGTATGTCCGAAGCCGTTCTTTACGAGGCTTCGTCAGGAGGGCCACTCAACGACTCGCCGATATTTTCCCGCCGATCCCGTTCGAAAGATTTCCAGCCCTCGGCCAGACGGGACGACGTCTCGGGCCGTAAGAAGCGGACGAAAAAGGTCCACCCATAAAAATCACCACACTGTCGCAGAAACTCAACGTTTCGGCCGGCCAACCTCCTCATTATCATCTCCAGCTTGACCCAGGCTAACCAAGCTAAAACGCCGAGCTAATCTCGTTTTAATGACAGGGTCCCACGTGGTCGGGCGAATAATGAAGTGTCAAATCGGTCGGCGGTGGGCGTCGTTTTCCAAAGTCCTCCCACTCATTCCACTCATTCCACCCCTTCCCTTCGCGCTCCCCCTTTCGCTCGCCCCTTGTCACTCGTTCCTCTTCTGCCCATTATCTCCCTCTCCGCCGCAGCGGGCCGCAGTAATGTATTCGAAGATTTTAATTACACTGCGGTCCCTGTATCATTATGTACTCCCGACGCACGGGCCATTTTGGAAAACGAGCCCTGCCAGATGGCGGGACGCTCGTCACGCTTCGAATCGAAAGTGTTTTACTTTTACGCTTCTCGTTCCTTCGGACGCGAAGGGGTGTGAGTGTGGGGGGCGGTTTGAAAACAATTCTGCCTGCTCCGCTGCCGGCAGAAAATGGCACTTGATTATCGGGACTCAGGTTGATCCGTCGAGCAGCGCATGTAGGAGGAATAACGATATCGCACGTCGTCCTCGCTCAGTCCAATCCGGCGAAACCGAACGAGGGTGGGCACGCACATGTAAAGTGCATACGTAAATGCCCTCGTCGACGTTCGAGTGCCATCGGCGGTGGGCTTACGGCGGATCAACGTCACAGGAACGCAGAGTCCACTCCTGGGACGTTAAACGGTGTAAAACTAAAAACGTTTCTGATAGCGGACTCACCGATCCTGATGCACGCTGACGGCCTCGCGTCTTGGATAATGGGGTAGATTCTCGGTCTCTGAAACAAACGAACGAACGTTTTGAAAGCGTCCTGACATGTCGGTTGCTTACTTGAGTACAGATTATGCATAAGTTTTCGATTAAACATTCGAATAGATACAAAGATATATTATTCTTTGTCCCGAGCCTTCTAATGGTTGAATTTCGATGCGTCGAGATGTTCTCTTTAGATTCAAATAAAATGAATCAATAATCACTCGAAATAAAGGATAAAATAATAATGACGATACGACAACGAATTAGACGAAGATAAAAATAGAAGCAACGCTTAATAAAGTTATTCGATATAGATCGCGACAGGTACGAGACCCAAGACGCGTCTCGCCCAGACTCAAGCCAGACCCAACTGAAGCCGAATGCTTGCGGGGGACAGTTTTGCGCTCTCAGCAACCCCGACGACGCCCAGCGCATCGGTGAGCGCCGGTGGTGTCGGTATTCCATTTTTTCTCTTATTTTGCGAAAATGAGAGTTTACAGCCGCCGCACGGTGCGCGCCGGCACCGAGAGAAGAGTGCTCCTTTGTCTCTTTATGGTCTGAAAGTGGCCCGTGGAAGAGGAGGCGAGGGGCATTCTACGTGGCTTCGCCATCTTCTTCTTGGACGGAAGAAGTACGGTCGGATAATAACGAGTTTCTGTCGTCCCTTTCGCCCTTCGCGAAGCCAGTCGTAAAGTCCAGGGAGAGAAAGAGGGGGGGACAGAGTTCGGTGGAAGAGAGCGAGAGGGGAGAGAGAAAAAGAGAGAGAGACCCGCCATTTGCCTCGGCCGTTTTTCTTCGAGATGTGGACGATGGTGTCAAATTTTTATTGCGCCAACGAGCCTGTCTCGAAGGATCCCACACTCGGGATTCCTCTTCGGCATGGTCGAGAGGCGAGCCTTATACGGTGCCAGGACCCCAGGGGAAGTCGCTGCGGGAAAATTGTCGGCAGTCGTCTGCTTCGTGCACCGGCGCGACGCGAGACTTTGTTGTGCAACTGAAATTGCTACCAGCACTGCCGACAGTCTCTCGGTCTGATATCGAGGCACAGCGCCACGGTGCTTCGTGTTGCGAAGAGTTCATCCAGGCTTCGAACAGAGTCCGGTGCCGGTGGCAACGACAGGTTAAAAGATGTCAGTGAACGTTGACAACGGCATTCAATTATGAGTGACTTCAAGTCCAGCTTAGAATAACCATAACCTGAAGCAGGTCCAAATTCTTTCCGAAGTCGACCATAACCTGTTTCTATCAAAATTCTACGTGATATCAAAAATGTTTCCGTCGTCATTGCGTCGAATGCTAAGAAATGCGCGCAGCGGTAAGTAAGACGAGTATCAGGAGACTCTTAGTGTCTCTAATGCCGTGAATTAATATCAGCAGAACTGAGATACTACAGCTGCGAAGGCCCGACAATCTTCAACAAATTTCAACGCGAGAAGCTCAGATACCGGACAGAGAAGGGTTATTACGAGCTAATCGAGGGCCAAAAGTCATGTGGGAAGGTACTGCGCGACGCATCGGAGATGAATGAAGTCACCCCTGAAGAGCGCAAGATTCCTGGCATTCAAAAACCTAAGGACTGGAGCAGCGACGGACTATAGTTCTATATAGTTCACATTGATATTTCGAATATGCACAGAAAATATCGAATCTGCACAGACTTGACACTGACGCAATTGCGAAAATGGTCTTCACGTTACAAACTCAACGAGAGCGTTTTATCCTCTTACACGTGATTCGCTTTACAGAAGACAAGCAACCAAAAAAGGTTAAACTCAGAGAAAACAGGGACCACCTAGACGTACAGGGTGTTCCGCCAGACATCAGCAGAACACTTTCACGAATATGCGTCATTGAGAAAGTAAATTTTTCCCCATTTCTGCCCGTACGTCGTCACCCACCAAGCTTCTACCAGGTCTAAACCTTATCATTTCGACAAAACCGCGCATAACATCTTATTCCTATCACAAGCCGATAACGGCGTAGTACAAACCCATCATATATGTATACATGAGACTCCTCATGCATAATGACCTGGTGAACACTTCGAAGGAGCTTGTCGCGTACCTTGCGAGACACCCTGTATACACTTGTATACATAAAAATATACATGCGCGCGTAGGTGTTCGGGTATATAGGAGCAAGACGCATTACCAGATTGGCTCGCGCCGGCATTCACCAGTCTTTTACATTCATGAAGCTTTTATTCGGTTGATTTGACTATGCGCTCCCGCATTCACGGCTCTCGATTTGATTTGCATTGATTGGAGTGCCGGGGCTTTTCCTTTCCCATGTGTGCCGCTTTCGGTATGTAACGTTATAGCCTATCGAGTGTACCGCTCTCACCCCATGGCCAACATCACCGATATCCCGCGCACACCTTTTTTACGCCGGTCGAATGACGATTGTACAAGGGATGCGCGTTTAGCCGCGGTAATTTTGGCATCGTAACGAGAACCGTAACGGACACCGTGTTAGGGACACTTTTTCGATTTTTCGGCGATGATATTCTGATATTGAACGGTCTGTATCTTTGAAAGCTCCGATAAAATGGCTAGATATTAAACAGCGACTACAGCATTTACAGTAGACAGCATTTCTAAGAAAGATTTGAATTAAAGGAAAATGTCTAACAAGTAACTTTGACTCTCCAGTAATTGTAGAGCTAAACGTTTACGATGAAATAATCGTGGGACGCAAGCTTTCATTTTTAACCTGTGTCAAGGATGTCGAATTTAGCAAAAAAAGGTGACGGATGAAATGCTGCAAAAGAAAAAATGCGAGTATTGGACTGCAGAGACAATGGCGCACGTGCGAATCTTTTTTCGCGCAACAACAGTAAGTGGAAAGTACAGCGCGACGTCCAAGGATCCCTTTCTAAACGTCCAACCTTGTTGTTGCACGTTTTCTCACGTGACTATGACGGCATCCATTACGTCACCGTGCGGTCGAATGATTAATCGATCGAACGTAGCCCAGCGAGAGTTATCCTGGATTTCCTGTCGGAGAAAGGGAGCCGACGAGCGTGTCAAACGACGATCGTTCACGTCAAAAGTGTCGCCCGGAGAATCCTCTCCATCAATAAAAATCAAATTATTGTTAGGGCGGCGAATATTCCCACCCCAGAAAAAAAGAATAGAAAAAGGAAAGCGGTCAGCGATAAAGAGTGAAAAGCGGGGAATTTTTTTAAGTCTAATGGACCCGAAGTGAGTCAACTTTTTTCTTTTATTCAGGAACGATCAACCCTTGAAACTCCTGTTACACCGCGTACACCTTCCACAGTGACAGTTATATCGCAATGAAGAAAGAGATTCACTGTGTAAGCTCGTTAGTAAGCCGCCGGCTTGTATACAAAATACGGAGCACAGAAGTGTTTCGATAATCGGCGGTGGATGACGGTGGAACGAGGTACATGTTGGGTAGGCGAAAATTGAGAAATTGACGTTGAATCGTAGCGCGGTGAGTGTGAACTTTCCGGCGAAAGGGCCACCTGCGAATTTCCCATCGGAAATTGATTCGTACGCGCTTATCTCGCGACCACGTTCCGTGGACCGTGCATCATTCATCTCGGGGCCCTGGTGTGCTATTAGTACAGTTATTTATGGTTAAAAAAGAGTATAGATCGCAGCGCCTATTATGTATCGGGACCAAGCGAGGTCCCTGAGTGATTTATGCCTCTGCAAATTGCCGCCTTGTCCTTTTATAAGATCCCCAACTATCTCTCTCTCTCTGACACACTCTTTCTCCCCCCCCCCACTCTCTCTCTCTCTCTCTCTACCTACCCCTCCCCCACTTGTTTCTCTCCACGATTAAATCCCTTCTGATCGTAATTTAACGAACAGCATTAAGGTCTCATAATTGAGAGTGCTCTCGTTCTCGGCTTTTTGCTCGATGCTTTTGCAACAGTTTAGTGCCGGAGACGTTATGCCAATGGATGCGATCTCGCCTTTTCTTGCGATCGAGTAAATGTTTCCCGTTAGGCCTAAGCGCGCGAAGACGTAAACGTACGTCGGTCTTAATTCAACACAAATGCTCAACACTTTAGCGGGCAGCCCTGATGAACTGGTTTGAAATATTGTAGTTCAGGGTATCTCTTCATTCGCAACAACTCGTGCTCCGTCTGCAGCGCCAGCAGTTCCACGTAATTGTCCTGCAGATTCTTTATTAGATTGGACCGCCTCATGATAACTCGCCTCTTCCTATCAACGAACTGCCTGTTCCTCTCCTCCGCCTCTTTGTCCCTGCTCAACTCCATCTCGCACCTGACGACGTTCAGTCTAACGATCGCCCTGTCCAGCAAGTCGTTGCTTCGTCTGAGGGCTGAAATTCTACCCTCCACGTCTTCCAGTCGCTTCACTTTGTCTCTTAAAATCTTCTCGAAGCTCTTCTGCATACTCTCCATCTCTCTCTCCAAATGCTGCGGCGTCCTGTTGTCCTTCAAGCCTCTCGCCTTTCTCTTCAGATGTTCCTGAATATCGCGCGTCACCGGCATTTTCGATATCCAATGTAAGTCCTCCTGCAAATTGTCCAGCTGCATCTTCCGACAGCCGTGGACCCATTCCCTGAAGAGCGTGCCGCGACGAGACTCCACGGTGCGATTCAGAGCTTTCATCTTGCAGTGTGCCGCGGCTAAGATCAGCTTGTTCACGTTCTCGATTTCTTGCCGCGGAATGAGAATGGCATTCGCAGTGTCCTTCCTTTGCCCGTATAAAGGTACTTCGATCTAAAGAAGGGCGCGCGTGGACGGCAGACGTTTTTAAAAAATTTCAATAACGCGAGATCCGTGAATTTGGATTATCAGCGTGAATTAACTAGTCACCTGTCCCATCTTGAGGACGAACTGAAGCTCGGCGTTCTGATCGTCGATCATTCTTTTTTCCCGGACGTCGACTAATTCCTCGCGGAGTTCATCAATGTCGGACAGATACTTACTAATTTTCTGATTAAAACGTTCCATCGCAACGTCCAGCTCGTCGATTTCCATACTCCCAGCTTTAATGCGCAGATCTAAATCGATCCTGTGACGTCTAAGCTTAACGAAGTGCTCCCAATGAGTGTTCTCGATTGTCGCTGGCAAAGTTGTTGGCTTCAAGTCGATAGCGTCTACTTGTCTTAAATATTCGATACATTCCGGCACGTGGTTTACCGGTCTCGACTGAGCGACCACCTGCTTGCCAAGCTCAATCAGATCCATAATGCCGACATTCTTCAAAGAAGCCCTCGGCCTTCGCTTATAATGCTTTTCCAAAGTCTCGACGTTCAATCTGCCCAAACTGAAGAATTCGGTCCTGAATCTCTTGAGCAGCGGCTTCTCGCGCGCGCAAAGCGCGTCGCAGTGATTCACAGTTTCCTGATGAAGATTTCGCAAGACCTCCAACTGTTCCCTGAACGTGACTAAATAACTCTGCTTCGCCGCAATCTGTTCCTTTATACGATCATCCTCCGCCAACGATCGCACTCGCCAATAAAGTCGAAAGCAGCCCCGCACATAACGTAAATTCAGTTGATTCAGAGCCGCTTCGAGCTTCATTCTCACCTGAAATAAATTCGGGCGGCAAGCTCACTCGGCGCCACCAAAGTGTACGACTAAATAGCAAATAAAGAAGCCGACCCAAAATCATCTAACGGCATCGAACCTGAAAGAACTCGTTGAGCTTGGCGTTGAACTTGTCGACAACCTCCTGAAATTGGACGGCCAATTTGGCGTAGTCCGCCTCCAACATCCTCTTATACCTCCCCCTCTCCTCCTGAAGCAACAGCACGTCATTCTCGTACTGCTTCACCGCCGCGATATCCTCAGGAGTGAACTGTGCCGGCTGCTTGTCGATCATGCACCGCGGCTTCGGAATGTCGATTTTAATAACGTCCTCCCATCGCACCTCCAGCACGCCGTCCATCATCGCCATTAACGCCCGCTCGCGAAAATCGTCCGCCAACAACAGCCGCCACAATCTCTCAGTCTCCGCGTGCTGTTTGTCGATTATATCCTGCTGCGACGGCGAAATGTACGGCCGCGACTTCACCTCATGGTCCAGCACCCTTATGATACTCTCCGGATTTTCCTAACGGCGCGCGCTCTCGATTAGACTGGATTTAAAGTGTGCTCGCAATTTTTTTCGCGCTCACTGGACAACTTAAGGGTCTGGCAGACTTATGTATATATTCTGGCTGAATAATTGTAAATAAATGTCGTGTCGTGCCGGACGAGTGTGCGCAGCTTCATTTATTTACATGCATTCAATCCAAACCGTTTTCTGTCGTGTCGGATAAGTGTGCAAGGTCCTTTATGGTTGCACCGAGAGTGCCGCGAGAAAAGTATGTCGCACGCTGGCAGGGCCGTTAATACCTTCGCGTGCCATTCGGGATCGGGAGGAATATTGGCGACGCTTTGCTCGAACATCGTTCGTAGTTCCGCATCTATATAACGAATCCTCTCGATCCTTTCCATCAACATGGCCGTCTCTCGCTCCTTTTGCTCCGACATGTCGTTGAACAATTTGTTGAAGTAGTGTCGAAGCTTCCGGCAGTCGTCGGTGAGCAATCGATTGTTGAGCATCACTTGTGCGCAGCCGTAAGTCTCCATTTGGGAATAGTAATGCGAGGATTGTTCGACGAATCGATAAGTCGTCATGCCTTGAAAGTCACGAGGAGAGGTAATATTCAACGTCCACGTGCACGCTGATCGACGTCTTTGTCCTTACCCTCCATAGCTGACAGTTCCTCAAAATTGTCCGCATTGGCCTCCATCTCGTCGTCTTCCTCCAACAAAACGGTCATCCTCTGCCTCTCGTCGTCTCTGTGCAACTTGATCGGCCTATTAATCTCGAACTCCAATTCCGACTCGTTATACAGCTTCCACGGCACGAAGGTCTCGGTCTCAATAATTCCCTGCAGCGACTCCTTCGTAAACTGCACCCATTTCACGTGGTCCTCCAGATGAGGATCGTCGGACACCAGCGGATAGTTCGTCACCACGGTCGGTCCGAAGAACGAGTACACTGCCTGGCCAATGACGGTCTGCGGATCCCAGAACGTCGTCTTGATGTAATTGGCAACGCGGTCCATCGAGTTGCAGTTAGACTCCAGCTCCAGCCTCACGTCCTCGCGCTCGTCTCGAGCGATTTTTATCCTCTGATCGCGACCCACTCTGTCCAAATCAAATTCTGATATCGGAAGTCTCTCGATCTCCACGCCCGACTCATTATCATTCAACAACTGCACCAGCTCCGACTTCAGCACCGCAAAGTCCTCCAAAATGGCGGCTCTGTCTTCCGCACACATCTCTCGTTCCTCGTCGACCATCCGCTCTGCCTTCCACTTTGTCCACGTTTTGTCCTGCTCATTGCGCGCCGTGCCGAATCCTCGTCTCGGTCCCGAGAGCCATGCCGACGTGTCGGAGTCGAAGTTCATGTAGTCCTGAAGAATGCGAGACATCTGACGATCGTACTTGTTGAAATCCACGCGATAGAGAAACGGCGTCTCATTGCCGGTGAGAGAACCGTGGCCTTCCTGTTGTAACGAAACGTCTGTCGGTTCTTGGTGGGAGAGTGTTATATTCGGGAGGCTGGTAAAATGCGCGGAAAGAATTGTACCTGTTTGTCGGTATGATGCATTTTCATGGCGATTAACGAACCCTTGTGTCCTAAAGCGACAACTAAGTCGCCGTTCGAGTTGGTTACGGCTTTTCTTGTTCCCAAATCGTATCTATGATGCGGCATCAATACGGTGACCACGTGTAATACGGTCTTGTCCCTGACTATGACTAGGCCGTCGAGGGAAGAAGTCGTGATCCAGTTGTGATCGGCGAAGATGTGAGGACGTCTGACGTGATGGCCGCTCAAGATTCCCTCCGATATCGTGATGTCTCTCAAGGCATTCATTTTCATTACTAACAATTGTCGCGTGATGTACGGCGTGCCGAGTAGGGTACTTGAACTGCCGGGAACTTGATGCAATTTTCGGAAGGGGTTCAAAAGATTGATAGATCCCAATTCCATGGGATCCGCGGATATCTCGAATACGTGCAATAGCTGGCCGATTGAAAATTGTTTAATCCCAACTTGAAGCAAGAGTGCTTTCAGGATGCCCTGATCTTCGTGCAAGAGGGCGTCTGTGATTCTCTTCATTGGCTCAAGCCGGCATATTACTTTGAAGGAGTGCGCGCCGTTGTGCGTATTGATCACGTAGCACGTGCCAGTCTGTTTTTCCCCGACAATGAGGAATCTGAATAGAATATCGAGTGTGGATAGTCGCCGCATGAAGAAACCAAACATTTCTCACCTGCCTGATTGCGAAAATCTCGCGATATCCAAAGGCCCTTCTTGCAGATACATTCTCGCGACGACGTGCGGTTTTGCAGGCTCTGTGAGTCCAACGATTAACAGTTCACCCTTCGTACTGATAATTACAAACATTGGCCAACACGGATTCGAAGCCTGATCCGAAACGCTTCCCTTGAATTCCGTTGCCAGCCTACCGATTTCCATTCCGACGCAGCACTCTATCACAACCAAGTCTCTCGCACGATCGATGGCAACCAAATGATGGCACCATGGATATACAAAATCGATCGATCTATAGCTACTACCCTGATGAAGAAGTCGTTGAATACTGGGCGTCTCTGCCTCATCAGCAAAATCGATTCGCATCAGATTGCCCTCCAAAGTGTAATAAAATAATCTGTCGTTCCTGAAAGGATGGACGACTAAAACGTACGGCTTCCAAACTGATTTGACGTGCC
The DNA here is from genome assembly GCA_963942575.1 of Priocnemis perturbator. Taxonomy (NCBI): domain Eukaryota; kingdom Metazoa; phylum Arthropoda; class Insecta; order Hymenoptera; family Pompilidae; genus Priocnemis; species Priocnemis perturbator. The sequence goes on from OZ012652.1 coordinate 4,923,784, forward strand.
ACTCGTTGTGCCAATTATTCGTTTTCGGACTTATCCTGTAATATCGAATTTGGCAAAATGTCGTTCTCAGGACAATTCCGTCGCGGAACCAGCAAATGACTGGGACCTCGATGTCGACGCAAACGTTGCAACGTTGGGAGAGAACGATTCGATGCAAGTTGGTGCCGTCGAGATTGCTGAGGTATATGTGACCGTCTTTGTCGCACACGGCAAGCATCGGCTCCGTCGAAGTCGGACACCAATCTATCGAAAACACTAGCGCTCCTTTCGGCAGAATGATTTCGTGATCTGTTCGAATTACGGGAAATTAAATATAACCTAGTGTATCGGTGCGTGTCATAATTAATACGCTTTATCTCAGAATTTATTAATTTTCGAAACTCATAGAGTTCGCAGTGTCTCAGACGAACTCTGTCAACTTCTGTCTCTACAGACATTCCACACTGACAAATAAAAAGGACTAAATTTCATGAGCAGGTGGTTTCATATTTAGACAACTACAGGTAGTACACCACCAACCCAGCAGCGCAGTGCAAAATAAAAAACAAATCTAACAAAAACTCATTCCGCGTTCATGAAATACCACAGGAATGATTGAACGACCTCTTACACAAGTACCTTTGAACAGTACAGTCTTCCTAACGATCTCCAAATCCCAGGTCACCAACTTCCCACAACTTCTTCCCATCTGCGCAACCACAATCGGCCCCAGATACGTGGTTCTTAGAATCTGTCCGACATCATCATGGATGCCAGTGCTCATCGTCGCGATCTTTTCCCCCGTCCTCCACGACCAAACAGTCATCGTAAAACTTTCATCGAAGCTGATCGAGACCAAGTGATCCTTCGACGTAAAGGCGGTGGCTATATAACCGTTCGTCGAGCCTTTTACGCAGTCCGCGATCTTCGCGAAGGACGGATACGCGTAGATCAGAATGCGCGGACTGCTGCACTTCTCGACGAACGCGAAGATCGAGTGGAAAGCATGACTGGAAATACAACAGGCACCCTCGCCAGTAAACGAGGTCGAGCACCAGCGAATATTCATCCGTCTTTGAGTGACATTGAAGAAGACAATGCAGATACCCGCGCACCACGCCAGAACGTCCTTTCCTATCAACACCATATCCTCTATTCGCCCGCCTTGCACCCAGTAAGGTCGCCAGAAATGTTTCGTCATTTTTCCTCCCAGAGTTCGATAATCAACGAAATAAGGGTTACCTTCCGAGAATTATAACCTCGCACGCGCGACACGAGAATCGACGTGGGTCGTGCGAGAACAATTGAACGGTTTCGTTTGGCGTCGGATGCGTGGAAAGTCGACGTGAAGTCGACGTGAGACGGCCGGGGGAAGTTTACGAGCGAGGGTCCTAATCATAACCAACAGATTAGCACTCCGCGCATTCGATCTCATCTTCCCACAAACGGCGAAAGTCGAGCTTACCTCGTCCCTCTCGCTCGGGCCTTATGCAAATACAGATCTCAGCGGGTATCACTTTAATGGGTTAGTCCACGGGTTCCTTCAAACTCTGCGGAGAGAGCAGAGAGTCAGAGGACTGAAAGGGAAGACAAGGGAAGTCAGTCAGGGCGGTCGAGCGGGCTGCTGAGAGCGAGTGAGATGAAAATGGAGAGAGAGAGGGGGAGGAGGGAGAGAGTTGGCATGGGCAGTATATCACGTGGCAAGGATAAGTTTTTGATCGGGTATACGGATGACTCCCCGCTGCTTGACCTCATCACGCCACGCGATGGGGGTCTTTATAAACCACCATCGACTGCGTATCCTAATCACCTTTTGTCTTAGGAGTGCCAAACTGTACCGACGAATTCGACGGATGGAAGGCGAGAGACGCGTCCGGGGCGCTCGGAGACGTCTGAGGCCGCGGCGAATCTACGAATTTGACAAACCCTCTAATCCGTATACGGGAAACGGCCCTCTCGAGTGTGGCCCGCTTCGCCAAACAACCCCGTACGGCGTATCCTGCATTTATCCGTGACTGCGGATAAGAACGGCGAGACTGGAAACGGCAAAAAAGGAAATCGAGGGGTGGAGCGGGCGGAAAGAGGAAGAGTCAATGGGGGAAGAGAGAGAGAGAGAGAGAGAGGGGAGGCATCTTCCCGAAGCAGCTGCATTTTGGCCGGCTTGCATGTCCGAACGTTTGAGAAAAGATTATAGATGCGATCACAGACAAACGTTTAAATCGCTAAACGTCAAATTACACGCGGCTCCTTCTTCCCGTGGGCCGACCATAAAAAATAATAACACAGTGCGCATCATAGATTCGACTAGCTCCCGAGTTCGTCCGGTCCCCGCTGAGACAGCTGCGATCTGCGGCGTCTAGAGGAAGCAGAGCAGCGGCGCTCGGACCTCGATCAAGTCTATTCCATATTTCCTTGCTTCCCACCTTCCCAGCGAAGCGCTCGACGAGAAAGCCGCCGACGTGACAACGCTAGGCCCATTCTGTCAACTTGCTTTTCAACCCTCCCGTACTTCGTTCCCGTCCCGACCACGCCGGCTTCTTCTCCCACCGCGACCGATACTGCGAATCTAATTACTGACAACTCGACGTACGCGGAATCCGCCGGCGACCCGAAGCTGCGCGCCGGCGAAAGGCCGACGAGCACTCGAGATTTCTGGCGAAGTACCGCGAGCGCAAATGCGCAATACTGAAATAACACCGAAACACAGCGCTACGCGTTCCTCGAGTGTATCCTCCTTTTTCCTCGGAGCATGATTACCGGGAGGCCTCTAAGCTTCGGACAACGGACATCTTCGTGGAGGTGGTTCGATGAGGGAGCGAGTGAGATAGAGATGAGCAGCAGGAGGAGGAGGAGGGTGTACGAGAGCAGAGGTTACTTTTAATGTCTCGCGTCACGCAGCCCAAGGCACCCAGGCCTCGCCTCGTCCTCCTTACTAATTTGGCGCCAATTTCCAGGTAACCTCCCGAGCAAAAACTAACCGAACCATATACCTTCTCTATATACATACTGGTACCGTGCACTTCGTGGGCCCTGATTAAATGCTGCACGCCTTCTCTCTCTCTCACTCTACCCCCGTCTCACTCTTACGCACACGTACTCTCCTCTCTCTATCCCTCCGCGCCTCGTCCCTCTCTCTTTCTCTATCACCTTTCGAACTCGTTCCCACACTCGACTAACGCGTACTGTACGACGGGATGCAGACGTTGCTGAGTTTTGCTCCCGAGGCACGCACATGCCGCATCTATGTGCACGAGGCGGCGGCGTGTTGGTGGGGGGAGCAGAAAATTTGGGAGGCACTTTCGCGCACTTTTCTTTTTCCATGCGCGTGTTGGTTTTTTTTTTTTTTTTTTTTTTTGTAGAGAGAGAACTCTTAAACTCTGCGGATGCACTAATTCGTAGGATTTCATAAGGCCTAAACGGGACGGATGTAATCGACGAAAGGGGTGAGAGGGACCGTGAAGTACCGAAGGTTCCGTTCAAGTTCCTACGCCGAGGGACCACACACGGTGACCATGTTGGTAACATCAATTAGCATTCGCTCGCGCCTTTACGCTTGTCCAGCTCGCGGCGCGAGTTAAAGAGCGGAGGCGCGCGGTGGAGGCAGAAGCGTCGCAGAGTCAATCGACAAAAGAACTCGAATCTGCTCTCAGGCGCGGCCGGAGAGAAAGAGGGAGCGAGGAGTAACGTGGCACGATGACATATGAGCTACCAGAGCCTTTGTGCCGGTCTGAATACGTCTTAAATTGGGGAGAGAAGCTACTGAATATCTCTTGTCAAGCGCGATTTATCAGCTTTACGACGCACGATGACGGCGACGATCGCCGTCGAGTTACGAAATCCGCGCCCTCGATCCCTCGGATCGCGCGCGCTCGATCCATTAACCCTTTCAAGCCGAGCGACGTGCATACGTCCTCCGACGAGTCGAGTCCGAGAGGAGCCGAGTTCGATGAAGTCTAGTCGCAGCGATTATTTCACGTACGTTACGTGTGTATGCTAAATCATCGGTTTGTAAATCTCGGCCGCGATATCGTTGTGGGTGGACCGAGATTTTCAGAATCGACGAGCTGCATAGACGACGACGACGTACTACGAAATCGGAAAATCGCAGGAACGGATCGTCGTACAAGATAATGGCGCGCGAAACGAAACGAAGCGACACGCCCGATTATAAATCACGCCGTTTGGCGGGGCCCTTTGACGATCCGACAGTCACATATGACGCGTGTCGGTGAGCGCGGCCCAACACACGTCCGCGAGGTACGTCCCACACGTACGTCTCTCTCCTTGCTCGTACATTTATTTCCGCGCGCGCGCTCGCACGTACTCGCTCCGGCACCAACATCATCGACCGAGAGACGTTGGGAGCGCGTAGCACCCGGTCCATGCAGGCGTCCGCTTCTTTTCTCACACACGATAACGCCGGACACGCATGTATGACATAGAGGGAGGGACGAGAGTCCTCATTAACCGGTTATTAATAGCTTCGCCGGCTCATATTAATGACAGACGCATCTGCTTCTTATATATCTACCTGAAGCACATCCCACCTTCCGTGCCTCGAGTCCACCGTGGGGCGATCGGGATATTTAGATATAGACGTTTGCCGATTATTCCCGTTTAACGAGGTTCGCGAATCGGGGTGGGTTACTGGGCTAACAAGTATAAACCGGGGAACCATTCGAATTTCACGATTTCCAGAATATCATAAACTTCTAAAATGCGCCTCCTGCTTTGCGTTTACGAACACGCAGGATCGTCAATTGCTCCCATATACCTAAATACCTATACGCGATCACGGACGATCGTAATATACTCTGATCCTCAACAATTACCCCGGACTTCACCCGACCGTCAAAGATCCAACGTCCTCCGATATTCCTCTACGTCTCTCCCTCCTTCTCTTTCTCAAAGAATCCTCTCCATCCGATCCAGCAACGGCGCCAACGTTTCGAAGCGGGAGAAGAAGCACCGGGAGAGAGAAACGGAGAGAAAGAAGGGACGCGAAACGAGAGGGAGAAACGAGTCAGGGGCGTGTTGAAAATGCTCTCACGGGCTCGAGCGTGGGCCCTGCCGTGTCGCGGGATAATTGGGACACCGTGTATTATCGCTTGCGTGCCATACGCGGTGCGCAGTGTGTGATTGGATAGGCGGAGATGGGTCGCGCGAGATAGCTGACCCTAACTAAGGTGGAAACGGAGGGTATATCTTCGAGGACCATCTTCTCCATCTGCAGCCAGCGTTGCCTATCTGCGTCATGCTTGATGCATGGCGTGGGCGTTCCTGCAAGAGTACTCAGGGGTTCTCATTTAATTACCGAGGACTCCCCTCGGCAAGGGGGAGTGCGCTGTCGCGGGGTGGACAGAGAGTTTGATGGATAAAGAAATTTGTGGGCCCACGCCAGGCGGATTTTCGAATCGACAAATCCGTACGCCCTGCCCCAACGACGCTAGACAGCGAGAGTTGCGGAGGATTCGATACGTGTCCTAGACACGGGCAACTAGGGTCGTTCGGTATTGATGCTTTGAGGATAAATAGTGAGCGTTTGAAGTTGGAAGCTGCCCGCGTAAAAGTGCATCGGAAAATATGAATGGTCTTCCGTTCGATCAAACGAACCCGTATACCGACGCGCACGGCACGCCGCCGCGTAGCCCTTGCTTAATTTTGAACACGCCGCGCAGTATATTCGGCCGACGATTCAACAGGGGTGGAATCGAGTTTCGGCCCGGTCCCGTGCATAGTGTCAAATTTCGCATCCCCAGCGCCGCGATATTTTCGGCCTTCCGACCTTCGTCCGCGCTCCAAATTGTGCGCCCCGACAAAGCGGCCCGAATTTTCGATGAATTCGGAAAGTAACGAACAGGGTAACGCCGGGGGGATGATATTTCATGCTGACCCACAGAGCGAGTCTTCGATGGAACGAGTTAGGGAGGATTCTTGAACGTTCGCGCTCGGACACTGGCGACGATTGATTCGAAGGTGTTACGACAGTCCTGGCAATTGCGATGAAGGTGGAAAATGGTGCTTCGTGCTCTCGGCAGTCGGCGCGAGTGAAACGCGAAGAGCGTGCCAAAGCGAGGCGTGTAATTATCAAAAGACGCGATGGAGGTTAACCACGCCTCTGTCCCCTTGGGCAGCCAATCCTGGCTGTCCCTGGTGTCGCCCTGCGGCGCAGACTGGGGACGACGACATTCCGACTCGACAAGGACGGAAGCGGCGTGGCGAGGCGGAGAGCCGACACGAAAACCCGTGTCCCACCGTTGGGTACGAAATGGTCGACGTTGTTCGCCAGCCAACTTCAACTTGCCAATCCAACGAGATATACTGAGAACCTAAACGAAAAAAAATTGGATAGAAATTTCGAAGATTCTCAACAATTATTGACGTAAAAAGTGACCCAATTTATGTACGTCGTATGAATCGTAGATATCTTTCACGACTACTTTAAATGCTGCGGTTCGAGACTACCGAAAACCTTAGGAAGCAAACCGGCAGAATCCCTAAACCATTACCTAAATTCTTTCATACAGACACATACGTCACGTAACTACAAGGTTTCTCAACGTGAAGAGTCAAACATCTTATCCAGCGACAGGGGTTGCAATACGTCTTTCAGCCATACTCCCTACTTTCTTCCTCCCAAAATTGACTCCCGATCCGAAAGAAGCCATGAAACGAAAAAACACATGTCACTCCGCATCCAGCTGATCCAGCGAACCGTCTCAGCTCACCCCCAGAAAGTTCCGAGCCCCACCCAAAAGGGCGGCAGCCAGTGAAACTCGTGTCACCAGACAGAGAAACGTCACCCTCTCTGGCAGAAACTCCTCTCGGAGGTCTCTCCAATCCAAATCGAGCAAAAAAGGACAGCCAGGGACAGCCGGGGAGGGCTCCGGTGACAAAGCGGAGGACTGTCACCCCCTGTGCTCGACGAATCAGAGCGTGGCTCCGCTGAGGACAGGAAAGGACCTCATCGCGCTTGCGCCTGCGACCCGCTGGACACGCGGCGACACATCGATCCACGGCTCTCACAACCTCCAACCTCTCCTACTCTTCCTCTCCGTCCTTCTCCTTCCCCCACTTTCCACCTCCGCAGACTTTCCTTGATTAAACCGCCCTTGTTGCGTCCGGAGGCAAGCGGGTGTCCTTTCCGGCTGATGACCCCGTGTGCGGCGGAAAAGGGGTGGCACGGGCTGGCATAGGGGGTGGCGGCGGAACGGAGAAGAAGGAAAAGGGGGGGAGGGTGGAAGACGATGCGCCAGCGTGCGCTGCTTTCTTCGTCGGCGTGCCGCTCCGAAAAGCCTCGTTGCTGCCGCGTCGCGACGACCGCTCGTCGAACTTCGCGTACGTATGAAGGAGCGCGGGACGGGGGTCGATATGCTCGTTTATTCTCGTCAACAATTTTCCGTCTAACTTCCGAGACGTCGGCAGCGCCTCGCAGCCCGGCTGCGAAGAAAGAGTCAGTCACTCATTGTCAGCGTCATCGAAAGTTTCGCGGGGGTAAAATCGTGTATCGCTGCACGCGTAATGAGGCTTCTCGCGCGTCCACTTCTATCGTATCCTCCTTCTTCGTACTATCGGAATGAGCGGAGAGCGGACAATGTTTCAGAAAAGCGAGACACGTACCCGAATTCAAGATACGCGGTGAATGAAAGAATGTCACCGTAAAACAAGGCCTCCCGCTCGCGGATATCCGAAAAGCGCGAGCTTCCCAGCGAGAGCACACAGTACGCGCGATCGTGTCGAAAGTCGCGGCGCATCGACGTGCCAAAAAATCTCTGCTCCCTGTCAGGTTCGGCCCTCTTCAAGACGCATACGCGCGCACACATTCGCGGGACCTCGGTTTCGAGTGCACACGTACGCCGGCACGTAGGCGTACATGCGAGCAAGAGTTTCGTGTACAATGTGGATAGCGAGAGAAGAGGAGGGGGGCGTGGGGGCCATTATGGAGATGGATCTTCCTTCGAATAAAGCTCGGGGAGGAGACGGGAAGGGTTTGAAGTGCCGACCAGGGGATGGAGACGGGGCGCGGGGGTGTGCGAGAGAGGGAAAGAGAGGTGGCGGTGGTCCCGGTGGGTAGTTCGTGGTAATATATCACCCTCTTGTCGTCCGTGAGACGCGAGTAAGCCTGTCGGCCAGTATTTCCCCTCTCTCTCTCTTCTTCTATCACTTCGTATCACTGTCTCTCTTCGTCTCCCTTTCTACGCTCCTCCGCACTCCTCGTCTCTGTCTCTCTCGCGCGCCGTTCCCTCTAGCCTTCTCCTTTTAACCTCGACGACGCCGGAAGGAGGTGCAAGAGGGAATCGATACCTAGGTACACCCACGGCCAACGCCAGCGACGAACCATTAGTGCTTCTTTTCTGTCTCACGCTCGGTCTCGCCGCGCTCGAGAATTTTTATCATCCCGAAAAATTCTCTCCCGGGCAATCCGGGAATTTTCGAGACGAAATCAATGGCATCCGGATAACTGTCGCGTCTTACTTGTACGTGCGTGGGTTAGTATGATGTGTGTCACTGAAAACGAGCGATTTTACCAGATTGTCTCGTAGTTACGCGGACGATGATGAATCTCGGATTTGCACTCTGGGGAGAACGTCGGGACGTCGAGTCTTTCGTTCGCTGCGACGACGCGAGGATGGAATTTTCGAAGGAGCGGCAAAAAAAAATTATGAAAATTCTCGCGCGCGCACCTGCCGCCGCCCCCACGGAGTTTTCCGGGGCGCGGGGATTGGCGAGTAGAAGCCTGGCGAACAGATTAAGCTTAGGAAAGAGATTTATGGGCGAGCGTGTAACGAGCAACTTTTTCATACGATATGCGCACGCCGGGGTTAGCCTCGGGGGTGGGATTAGCATAAGATCCAGCAGCTGCAGACCGTGCAGGGGACTCTCCTCCAACGACGGGCTCTCGTTTTATTTCCACAGGGGTACAAAAAAAAAAGAAACAAGCGCACGCGAAGGATGCGCGGCCCGATAGCGCGACGGAACTTTGCCGGACAAATTTTTTCCCTCCCAAGAGAGAGCGTCTCGAGCGAAAGAACTGCGCGCTGCGTCCTCTCGCCAGCACTGCCTCTTACGAGATGCGCGTAGCGTACTAATGGAATTATCCGGCGAGACCCACTCCTACCGAGTACATTCTCGTGTTATTTGGTATCGTCGGGATTTTTCAGATTTCGGCGCGGCCGAAAAATCAGCGGAACAAGATTCTGCGGAATTCCTCGACCCCATCCGCTGTCAAAGCAATTCGAGGCGGGGAGTGGAAAGGGAGGAAGCGAAAAATGGAGAGACAGAATGTGTGAGAGAGAGAGAGAGAGAGAACGGGGAGTAGTGAAGTAGACTACAAGGTGTATGCCTAGAAGGTACAGAGAGAAAATGGTAGCCAATGGCGTTGGCCCGGCGTCGTTGCTACAGTATTGAACGTCTCCTACGTGGGGTCCAGATCTCTCTCTCTTCCTCCGTACGTCCCTCTCTCTCGCCCTCTCTTCTCTCTCCCTCCCTTGTTCGCTTCTTTTTACCCCTCTCCTCCTGTGACCTCCCTCCACCTTCGTAGGGTGGAGACCAAGAGAAAGACAGAGACGCTGAAAGATAGGCGGACGAAGATAGGGAGAGAAAGATAGCGGCGAGTGGGATAGAACGAAAGAGTAAGAGAGGGACCCTCTCATACTTCCTCCACCGTCCTCGTCCTTCCTCCTTCTCCGGCGAAGGCGGAGGTTACCTCTCTCCAGCGGGTCCGGAGTCTGCTGCCGAGATCCGGAGTGGTGTGAGGTGGACGCCTCTCTATCCTCTCATTAATATCCAGAGACACGACCTTAGGAGGTCCGAGACGGGCCATTGCCGGCGAGAGGGATATTGGCTCGAGTTTTCGCTGCCTCGCTTCGCTGCGAGGCGTTCGTTGATTGATTCGACATTTTTACTTTCTTTCCGGCCGAACAACGTATCGATAAAATCAACCGATTTTTCAGCCACCCTCCGACGAGACTGCCGACGTCTCTCGCGAGTGACAAGCTGAGGACCTGCGTTAAATACGCGCGTTTGCGCGAGTCCATGCGAGCGTGCTTTGTGGACGAGATAATAGGTACGTGGTCGGTATCACTGATTGCGAGTCCCCTACCAAGATTTGAGACACAGCCACCCGTCTTCTGGGCTATCGGGCAACGTCGGACGTCGCTCTAACGAGGGGACCGTAAATCTAGCGCCGCGAAAAATAACGCGCTAAGCAATGACGGTCGTTACATTACGAAAGTCCGGTTCTCCGGTGTTCTCCCGGTCGGTGAGACAAAAGGCGGCCGCCCGTGGATTCTCCCCGACTCGATCACCGGGAGAAAAATGTCGGAAGACAGAGAGATCGAGAGGCAAGGAGGAACTTAATTGAATACTCGCCCAACGATTGATGCGCGGTGTCAGTAGCCGCAGTCCCTCTCGTACGAGCATGCATTTACGTCTGTGTACGTGTGCACTGCGCGAGTACGGTAATCGGCGTATTACCTGTCTTTACGGCCAATCACGCTCCAAAATCGTGCGTGTGCGCGTGTTGCCAGGAGTGCACGTGACCTCGCCTAGCCGGGCACGTACGGTGCGCGCTATCCTCAGGATAAATGCACCGGTCGTTCGAGGGTTGCGTAAGCCTAGGTGCAACTTACATCGCGCCTCCTTCGAGCTGGAGCCCGCGGAATTTTGCCCGGCGATGTCGGTGTAATGTGAATGCCGACTTCTACCTGCGTCCTGCATCCGTAATCTGTCCTAGGACTCGCTACGATGTGCAACGTTTCAGTCTTGTTCAATGACCAGCGCAAACTTGGTAGCTAGTGTGACGTACGTGAGGCCGAAACGATATGCTTTGAATGTTCAATAAATCCCGCTATGATACTACTACTAGTACTACTACTTACAGTACTTACTCGCGATGATTTTATTTTACCTGGATGCTGCTAAGGACTGAAAGACCGTGTCGTAAAGAGGGACACTTAAAATGTTGTACCCATCTACCCATGTCGGCATCGAAAATCGCTAAATTCGACTAAGTCGAGTTAGGTGCCCTCCCGTCAGCGAAATGGCGCCGGATTCGATAATTGCCGCAATCTCGAACGTTATTCCGGCCATATGCTGCCCACCCTGGGGCTGAACTACCCGCTGTAAAACTTCCTCCTGAACGGCGCCACTTTTTTCCCCTTCCCTCCCGGCAGCGTAAAACGCTCCTTCGGACTTTGCGAAATTTTTAACGTTTCGGATATCGCAAATCGTCAGGGATCGAGGAGCCTTCGAATTCAACCCGCCTCCCCCTTTCCAGCCGGACGTGAGGATCGAGGTGTATTCGATTGGCGGATCATTATTTTCGCGCGAATTTTTTTGAAGAACTGACAGATTTAAAAACGCGCACGGGTGTATCGTTCGTCATCCCATTCGAAAAAAAGAGAGACGGGTGTGTATCAATGTGTGGGTATATATATATAAATGCATTCGCGTTCCAGCCAGAGGATATAGAATAAAACTTTTATCATAACTATTTTATTCAACCCCGTGCACGCTTCGCGGAATGCAATCCTGAATTCCGCGGAGCCGATGTAATGAATTAACCGAAACCTCGAACGTTGGCCCGTAAAACTTTTGAAATGTGAAATGCTCGAAATGAATCACAATACTGAAAACTGATTATCGCTGCGGCGAGTAAAATAAACAGATAGCAAAGAGCGAACTTTTCTACCTGTAAAAGTGCGCAACCCCGAGAGCTTAAATTTGTGACTAATTCTATCTCGATCGTAATCGGACCTCGAACGAATTCTGTCGAATTAAATTCGTCGTGAAAGAACCATTTCACCGAATAAAAGCGATGGAAAGTGACCAGGAACGGAGTAATTCGCCTCGGCACTTAAGTATCTACGTTAAATATAAACGCTTGCCTTTATTTTTTCGCTTATAAAAATTTAACAGCTATAGGTACCAATTTTGACGTAATCCGTGGACGCTAACGTGTACATATCACAAAGATCGCACGCGTGCGCGAGTTTTCGTTGCGTAAAGCGGAACGGGCGATCAGGGGCATAAAAAGCTGGTCCGAAAGATATGCTAACCCTGCTCAGAATTAGACTATTCTTAGACATACAACGACATACTACAGGTAAATAGTATCAAAATGCTAACGAATATTTCGCCCTGCGTCAACGCCGATATATAGGACACTTTAAGTGATCAGTGTAACGTGGCTAAGAAATATGTATAAAAACACGACACAGGAACTCTCACTTGTCGACGTCCATCGGAGTCAGAATGATTCTTACCTCCTTACAGATATCGTTTTCCGCTCGCATTTTTGCGATATTTTTCGAGCTACTTTCCTTCATTGTTCCGGATATATTAAACGTGACTTTTTTGTCTTTCTGAGATTTTCTCTCTTTTAAGTTCCAGCTATCCGCGTCGTCCTTCGCGTCGTCCTTCGCGTCGTTTCTAGTATCTTTCACCGCAGAGATCTCATCGGGATCATCGTCGACGTTCGCTTTCACCTTTGTCATTTTAGTGATGAACTTTGATAACAAACTTTCACCGGAACTTTTCGGAAGTTGCTGATCTCTGGGGACGGATATTAGTTGTACACGTGTAGGCGCCTTTTGTTTAACGGTTTGACTAACAGGTCGTTTAGTGGATTGATTAGACGACTGACTAACAGGCTGATTAACAGATTGATGAGTGGACTGAACGACAGGCTGAGTTTTCGGTGCCATTTGTTTCTTTAATTCCTCCGGTGTAATCTTTTTCGTAAACTGTGTAATTAAAGGCACGTTCTTCTTTTCCTTCTCCTTCCCCTTCTCTTTGTCCTCCTTCTCAGACTTCTCCGCCGACTCTGCCAATTCACTCTTCCTACGCGGCGTCAAATTGTACGACCACGAATTCGGCAACGACAACGGCTCCGTCAAATACTGATTTCTTGTCTCTTCGGAAACGTACCAGCAGGCCTTCAGATGTATCGGTCCTTCCTCAGGACATGCCATCCAACGGCCGATCTCACGAATTTTCTGACCAAGGCCCACCTTCGAAAGTTGCTGCCCGCCAGGATTTTTTTTGCTCAGGAACGTCATGAACTCCTTTATTAAAAATCCTCGACCGTGTGTGTTTCCGTGGACGAGCCTTATCAGGTCCGGTAATGCCTCCTCTGGTAGCCTATTCATCCGTCGCCTTCCCGGTTGTGGTGCCGGCGAGTTCGAGGTCCTCGCTTCGTTCGACGATGCGTTGCTCAATACGATCGGAATTTGATGAACCCACGCTTTGCGTGCCGATATATATTCGACTACCTTCGGTGGGACTGAACAGAGAAATTGCACGGTTACGGTATCCAGGCTTTCCAGCGTTTGGTTTGACAACTTCCCGAAGATTTCGAGGTAGTTGGATGTGAATTTTCTCAGAGAGGAATTTGATGATTCTTCGGACGGTAGCAAGTGCAGGATCATGTGTGATGGGAGTTAATGGACATTCTGCTCTTTGAATTTCAGACAAGACAAAGTCTAGAAAAACTCCGACACGGAGACGAGCTAAGCTGCAACGAAACTTCGAATTCTCTGTTCGAACAAAAATCTACACTCCAGAGGCTACCTCCAAAATTTCCGAGAAAAGAAACACGACTGAACGACAGGTCACCAAAAGTATTGTAGCAACAAACGAAAAGTGAACGATCTCCTACTATCAATTACGCAAATGACGTACCTGTACTTCGCAAATTCGAACTACCACGCAACAGTACGTTATCGCTCTCTTGTTCGAATTGATCGGGATGGAATATGAAACGAGGCAACGGCAGATTGGAACTGGCCTTTCACAGGATTCCGAGCCAATAAAGATTGGATAATCGATTGGTAAGGAGCGAGGCAAACGGTGTCAGGGAAAAATTTGTGTAAACATAAACTCACGGCTCTCTGGAAACTCATTATCAGGTCCCTGCCAGATGCAGCCAATTATCTTCGGCTTCAATCTCGACGTCTTCGCGTTCATCTCGGCCTCGAACTCCTCCCCCAGCAACTTCAGTTTGTACTTCTGCGTTTCCGGGGTCTAAATTAACAGAAGATCGAACAAATAAACGACGTCGTCGAAACCTGCTCTCAGCTCTTCTATTCCCGAGGAATTGATTGCCGATAGTTACCATGTCCTCTTTTTCCTCTTCGTCGGCCCTCGCTTCTTCGTCGGATAAATACCTGAAAATCGACATTTTCACACCATCAGCATACTCCATTTCTTAATCCATTAATTCTTCAACACATTCACTTCCGACGTGAAATAATAGTTTTGAAACTTTCATTTTCAATCATCTTGTACAATAAATACACATATATTCCACGATAGCTTCCCTTAATATGTTAAAATAAATTTGATATTTTAATCAAACTCTTCAATAGCACGTAATTCTTTAACGAATAAACTTCCCATATGAAACGTTGCTAATTGCGATCTGATTTGCTAGAAGTGAACATACCCGTGAGGAACCATGAATTCATTGTCGACGTCGTATTCGTTGTCCTCCGTATTGTCTTCATCCTTCTCGTCATCGGAACCACAAAGAGATTCTCCAGGTTCCTCCTCCTCCCATTCGTCATCAGAATCGACGTCGTACTCAAACCATTTCTGAAGCAACAAACCAACTTCTACATCCTCCAGCCCAACACTACACGTATCAATTTTCAAGCCGTAGAAATTTTCCGAATTTTGTGCACTTGACCATTCAACCAGCTTCACGGTTTCATCTCGTTTTATTTTTGACGCCGAGTGCTTGATCAGTGTAAAAGAGTGTGAAAATGTCCGTGAACGAGCAGGACGTCGGTATCAAAAGCGACTTCCTTCGCGAGATTATCAACGCTTCGGGACAATTTACACGAGCGACGCAGACGACTGCAGTTAGTTGGCAGCAAAGTTCGCCCGGTCGACGAATCAAAATGTAGACGCACTTGGCGTTTCACGACTTCTCCGTACAAGTGCTGTGCTAAGACAACGAGCAACGACAAATTCGAAATTCGGACCGTATCGTCGAGCATTGAGAGAAGAGAAATTGGAAAGGCAAACGACACATTTGAAACGAAAGGTACAGACGAACTAGGCGCGTCCACGTTCGCACGGTGACTCATAACTCATAACTACGTTTCATTCTCGATGCAATCACACGATTTTACGTGACGGAGTGCGTAGTGAAATAATTACCCGCTGGTAGCTTGCAAACGTAGCTAGGTTCATTTGTTTCTAAAATATCGCTGCCTCTTTCCGTTATCCCAACGAAATCGACAGCTCTTTCGACGAATGAGAAACGATCGACGATCGAGAATAATGACGAGCGAGCTCATGAGAAGTAATTAGATAAACAATCCGAATCAATTAATCCGGCGCTAAGACGAGTCGGAATACTCGGCTCGAGAAGCCGATAGATTCTCGATTCTCTCTTTGCGCGGGCACTCGATGCCTAATAAATCAACGTCCATTTCATCCCCGCGCGAGCATCAATTACAAGACGCTTCTCGGGACATTAATTAATTATCCGGGAGATCGGTGCAGTCGTCATTGAGGTAAATCGAGGAACGTTTCCGATCGTCAAGGAAGACAGAAGACTCCGAGCAGCTTTCGGCAGTGATATCATTAAGGTAAGCCTCATTGAAATAACTGACCCCCGCCCTCCCAGGACCGGGGGAGTCGAAAAAAGAAAAGGAAGCGCCAAAGCAAAAAGCCGTCTCCTCGGTGAATTCATAAATAAATATCTCGCGTATCGGGCGGCTTGCGCTGAAAATCGCATCGAGTAAATATAATCCCGATTAAAAAAGAATTCAATACGAAGAAGGCAAATCGTATTAGCCCTCCGATATCGCGGCGTCGAAAAATTGAGCCGCCGGGACGATTGACGCGGAAAATGAAATTCGCGTTAAACCGGAAAAACATGAGGACGGCCGTTAAACAGTCGGAAAAACGTGGAAATTCCCCTCGGACATTAAACAATGACCAATTGCAGGAGGGGCGAGAGATTTCGGGTAAATAAATCTGTTCGATTGTGGCTGGCTTTTAATCTCCGGTGTGCGGCACGACGACGAGGAGCACCGGGCACAATCTTAATGGGGCATAAAACAGCCATTACAGATGGCCCACCGGGTGACAACACGCTGTAAATAATGTACGCCACTTCTACCAGACACCGTCCTAACATTACGATAACGTTTTCCTCTGTCTTCCCTGATCGCTCGACGTTTATTGGACTAACGTGTGCCTACCGATTAAACCTCCCAGAGCTACGATTCCAACACTCGCGCCTGCAGCAATTTTCATACACTCGCGTATCGCCGACACCGAGAACCTATGCCCGGTAATGTGCATACAAGCGCGCGCTGTACGTCAAACAGAGTGAGATACGCGTCAATCTGCACGTCGACATATTTATAGATTCATTGTCTAATTGGCGAAATAAAGAGCCGCGGGCGAGAGCGGAAATTTGATGGAAAAAAATAGACTTTCGTCTCGCGAACTAATACTTTGCGTCGAGAGGGGTATTCGGATATAACGGATGGCCGATAAGTCGTGCCGAGTGCTTTATCTTCGCATTATGAAAAACAGACCACCGACTCAGGCGACACACTGATCTATCTATCGGCGTCCGTTTTATCTGTCGGATTGACCGCGCGAGGTATATCTCTCCTGGCTGCACTTACGCACTTATAAAAACGAGAACCACGCTGACGTCGATCGTGCGTTAAAGTGTCGTTCGTCATGTTAAAGTGTCACTACCATTATTGCTTCGACGCCGACCCGCGCGAGCCTGGCAATTTCCGTTGGAGTCCGAAAATTGCGCAATCCTCGGACGACGCTCGACAAATCGTCAACTCACCCCCAACGTTGCTGCAAATCAATTTACAAGAAAGACCAAGCATCGCGGTGGATTGGTGCGAGACGCTCGTCGTTCGCGCAGTATTTTTTATTTATTCACCCATTATCATACCCCAGCAGCTCCCTCGTGTCGGTCTAGGTCAAAGGCACTCGTACTCATCGGCACTTCTCGAGAGCGTGAAAGGCCTTACGTCGGACATAATCGAAAATGGCGCGCACTCGTCTATCGGCAAGGAAATCTTTCGCAGAAAGAAAGAAACGAGAGTGGCCCTATCGGCCGTTCATTACGTATAATCCTCCTCGCCGCTCGCCACGGTCAATGTCGATGAACTTGGACCGCGCAATGAGGAGTGGGAGGGAAAAAAAGGACTCGTCGAAAAAGTCTGTTCCTCGATCGGTCAACTTTAAGCCCGAGACATCGCTACCGGCCACATGTTCCCGGCCGATCGACGAATCGCAAAAATCCAACCGCACTCGCTAATCACCCGCACGAGACCGTGCGCCAAATAAATCTCATTAATTGTCCAATTAGCCAGGAATATCCCTCTTTCGCCCCCGGCCATCTTTCTCGCTCTTTCCACGGCCTTTCCTACCCCGTCGGCCTGTACTTCTCGTACGCTCATCTCTCTCTTTCTCTCTCTCGCACGCGGAGAGATCGACGTCTGGCTCCTACTACGATCAAAACGATCCCTCGGGAAAATGGCGACGGCACCGGGTGGCACAGCCTGCCTCTTATCTCAGAACCGTGTGCCTTGTCTCGCACTCTCTCCTCGTCATCCTGCACGACTTCGTCAACTAAGTCGTCTTCAATCACGCGGACACCAGTCTGGATTCGGTGCTCGACCGGGTTGGTCTAGGGTGTTTTCCGGTGGAAAAGGACGAAAAGTTCGCTGAGGTGCGAGAAGGAGGTTGAAGCCTTCGGGGGCAGGCGAAACAGCGGAAAGGGAAATGCGGGAAGAAACCTGAACATTACTCACGCTGAGAGGTAATTAATTCGTTAAGAGCGTACGTTCTGCGACGTACGACGAAAGAGCGCCGACAGCAATCCGTCTACTTTGGTGTAGACTGAAGATCGGGAAGATCGAGAAGATTGAAATCTCTTAACCCGTGCGCGCGCAAGGCCGCATTTGCGGGAAGCTAATCGGGGCGACAAGAAAGTAAGGCATAAAAAGAGGAGCATCCTGACAGCTCCTCGTGCCGTGATTTTTCATTCAAACGCCAGAACCCCGATATCGGGAAAGCGAGGGAGCGAGAAAGGGAGGTGTCTGGAGAGGGAGAGAGAATCAGCGTTGCACATAGTCGAGGCCGGTCCTTAGTGGATCACTCGTAGATCGTTCGCGCCACTCGATCGTCTCCCCTTCGATCAGTCGAAAACTGAAAGTGTGACTCGGCGAAGCGACTCGATCAATGCCGGTGAATATGCTGCGCGGGAGGAATCAGTAGAGGATTCAAGGTTCACGAGTGTCTCGCGAATAAGATCACGATCGATCGTGCCGCAACGAGAGTGTCAAGAATGATCGAGGAAACGTGGATGTCCGACGTGAGTATCCGAGCGCCAGCGGAATTAAACGTGAAATTAGCAGTTTCGACAAAAAATATAATACGTCCCACGCACCGGGCGCCGATATTTCATTGAAGATGAAAAAAACAATCTGCAACGACTCACACGGATTGCCGTCGTTACATACCGCGCGCCGTAGGCCGATAAGCTAAAATAGAATTGAATTTCTGGCGATACACGCTCGTGACTTATTGTCCGTATCGCGCGGAATATAACTCGCGTCGCGCGGCGATTATTTGGAAATATTGCACAGTCCGTTGCCTTTCTTTGTTGTGCGCTTCGTGCGAGAGTAAGCACGTGCGATCGAAAGACAAAAACATGCCGAGTAATTGCCTTGTTCACCGACGATAGCGATACTTTGCGCGCACAAATTCACCGACGCTTTCTCGCTTACAATATTAGATGACGGACGAGCTATTTTTCTCCGCACTGGGGCTAACCATGGACAGCAACGTCGAGGGCCAGACGTTTAGTTCTGACGCGCCGGTCTTGCCCTGCGACCATGACAATGCCTGCAGAACTTCGCTCAGCAACGAAACCAAGCTCCTTTCGAATCCGATCGAGTATTACACGGACTTGACGTGTTCTCCGAAAGTGTCTTGGAACGATTGGACGACAAACGCATCCACGTCCTCAGGTACGTTTACAAAAGTGCAAGCTGAGTACACCCGATTGAAACTATATCGATGCCGATCATTAAACACGAATTGAAGAGAATATAATATAATTTGTATGTCGACAGGCTATCTAAGTGAACTGAGCGAACTGGACTCCGAACTTGAGTGGTGTCTAGACAAAAGTTGGAACTCAGGACTTCCAGAAAGGACGCCATTATGCACGGCTGAATGCGAAGGGTTCCTTCACTTGCCTCTAACGAATCCGCAGGCCTTTCAGCACGAGGAACCACTCCTCGTGCTGGGGATCGATCTTAGAACGATCGAGGACACTATAGGAACCAATGCTATAGGTACGAAATTGCAATTTCTAAGAAGAAAACAATTGGGTATCTTTCCATTTTTAACGGCGTGTGATTCCAATTGCAGATTATAACAATAATCAGCTAGAAGAGAGTCTTCTCGCATCATCGGCAGCTAATGCCGCACTAGCTACTCACGATTATACTAATCGCAGCTTGACTAACGCAGCGGACGACAGATGCTTTCCTTGTACATATCAAGGCTGTGTGAAGGTACTCGCAATATATGATCAACTAACATTAGTCACAGAATGTTTAGTACGTCTGAAACACGCATGTTTTGACGTTTCAAATATACGCAGCACATAGATCAACTAACCACCTATAGAACAGTAAAAATATATCTAAACCGTTAGTAAATATCAATTGGAACTACGGGAATTTCTTGATTTTTTCGGGGTTAATGTAGTGGTTTCATCTAATAGGTGTACGCAAAGGCCTCACACTTGAAGGCCCACCTGCGTCGTCACACAGGAGAAAAACCGTTTGCCTGCACATGGTCAGGTTGTGGATGGCGATTCAGCCGATCGGACGAACTGGCCAGGCACAGAAGGTCTCATTCCGGAGTAAAACCTTATCCGTGCGAAATGTGCTCGAAAAGATTCGCAAGAAGCGATCACCTCGCGAAGCATCGAAAGGTTCACAGGAAGAATACCTACCCCCTCTTTCACGGAGCCAGGGGATTAAGAGGCGGCAAGATGGACGTTCTACCCGCGGAGATTTAGAAAATTTTACGAGAGCCATAATGTTACCAAAGGAAAAGTGCCAAAAAATTGATCGTGTACTTAAGGTGCCAAAGATCTGAAAAACACGAAATTCGGCTGGTATGGTCGGTCGACGAGGTTTAACCGAGTTTAAAGAGAGCCTAAGTGATAGTATTAGAGAGCAGTCTATTTGTACTGGCGGCAGTTAAACTTATTTCCGATAGTTTTTAATCGTGGAATTGAATAAAAGAAGCAATTGTTTTAAATGTCGCTGAGTTATTTATCCGAAGAACATGTTCAAATATATACGTATCCTATCAATGGTAGCATGCACGAATGAATGTGATCAGGCGGGGACTCACCGAATCTGTGAAGAACGGTCTTCGTGCGTTAATAGATTTGCTGATTTTCCTCCACGTGCCCCAATAGGGTGGTCGTCGATTTTCCGCAAATTGCAAGAACTTCGCTCGATGTTTTGCGACAGGCTCAGTCTCTTCCACCACGTTAGAGTCATCATTTTCGTCATCTGCGAAAGCAACATGATACATGAATTCACTGTCCACTCAATACGTACTAAAAGGATAGGAGATTTAATGAGTGCACAAAAGAAATCTAATTCGTAAAAATGGAACATGACATTTCTAGACAATCACGTACAAGGTAGTAGATGTTGGAGTCGAAAATATACCTAATATAATGATATCATCCTTAGCTTCGCGTGGCCACGTTTTCTTCGATTGACGTGGAACAATTTTCTTACTTCGTATTTCTTCTATGTACAATTTATTTTTCTCTACACCTCCCTCTTCGCATTTCTGAACTAACAAAGCCTTTTCCTCATTGCTCAATGTTCTTCTTGACAGAGGGGCGATTCTCATGTCGGCCTTCACTTCGAAAGGCATGAAGTTTCCGACTTCGAGATCGCACTCGTCCTCCGTCAACTTCGCTTCCTGCTTTTTCGCGACAAAAAAACTTGCAAAGGTCGACGCTGCCTTTTGCTTTTTTCGTGCTAATTCCAACTTCTCCTCCTCCTTCTTCCTCTTCTCCTCTTCTCTAGCTTCCTCCTTCTTACGACGTTCCTCTTCTTTGGCCTCTTTCTCCTTTTGCTTTAGTCTAAAAGAATCGATGGTTTAAAATTTGCCTACGAAAAAATTTGCCGACGACATTTGTAATGCTGTAAATGAATGTTTCTTACTCAATCTCCACCTGCTTCTTGAGTTCCTTCAATTCCTTCTCCTTTCTTTTCTGCTCCCTCTCAGCTTGTTCCCTCTCTTCTTTCTCCTTTCGCTTCTGTTCCCTTTCCATCTTTTTATTTTCTCTCTCCTCTTTGCGTTTCTTCTCCTTCTCCTAAAAACGAAAGGCTTGTTATGCGATTCCTTAACCGAAAATATCGCCAACTAACCATCCTCAGCTTCACTCTTTCCTCTTGTTTCTTGGCGCTCTCCAACCGTTTCTCCAATTGCTTAGGAGTTAATTTCTTAAGCTTTTTATCATTTAGATGCTGTGCCATTGGGGTCCCCGGAAGAGGACAATTGTCCTCTTCGTCGTTTTCTTCGTTGTCGGTCGAAACGATAGTAACGTCAGCATCAGAATCACCAGTGCCACAGTGACTTGTGTTTAGCAGTGATGTGCTTTGTTCTTCTTCGTCATCTTCATCTTCCTCTTCTTCTTGTTCTACTTCTTCATCATTATCTTCTTCTTCGTCTTCCTCTTCACTACTCTTTTTTGGTGTTTTCTCTTCTTTTGTGTCTTTGTCTTCTGTTTTTAAGTCTTTCTCTTTAATTATTAGCTCCTTATCTTCTACCTTTACACTGTTGTCTTGCCTTTCTTTATCTGTCTCAACTATTTCAGGCTCAGACTTTCTGAGGAACTTTGCTAAAGCACCCGACATTCCAGATTTATTATCGTTCCGTCTTTTGCTAACACTCCCTTTCGGTGTAATTTGTTCAACTGACGTGTCCAATGTGCGAGAATCTTCATCGGTAGACTTTTGTACTGAGTGTGTACTTTCACTACTGATGTGTTCATCGATTGCATCTACGGTTACAACTGGAATATTTTTGGCAGAATTCTCTTTTGCTATCTTGACAATCTTAGGAGTTTTATGTTCTACAGCTGGAGATGTCAGTTTTCTTTTCTTGGAAACACTGTTGGGTGAATCTGCAGTGCTCAATAATTGAAATGGTAGTCGGGCTGTAATAAGTAATATTAATATAACATAATACATTATATTTGGTTTAAATATTTATATCAATCAGAAGATGTAATGAACAAAGCATACACATTGTGAAAGGGTATTATATAGTAGTTTCTATACAAATATATATAAAAATATGTGTGAATCGTATTAAAGTTAGCAAGACATACTTAACATACACTGTTCCAAGTTAAAAAAAATACAGTTGTGACAAGTATAAATGAATGGCAAATTGATTTACCTTGTTTCATTTTCTTTTTTTTCAATGGTGTTGTCACCTGGATATCGCAATCACTTTCCTTAATAGATGCATCCATTATTTTCATCTCAAATCACCTGAGGACAACAAAGGATTCTGCCTGATGATTAACGAAACAATACACACATACGCAAAAATGAAGAACGTGGAAACACATCTTAGTTCAAACAAAATAATCACGTACTTACCATCAACGATTTTCAACAAACAAGCATCTGTTAATACATTGTTGAACTTGACAATTTACTGTCATTTATGGCCATAACCTAAATATAAAATAATCGCACCCTAAGCGAGGAATACGACAATTCCGAACGATTCAAGCAAGAGTTCGCCAGACAACGGAGCGATGCGCAAAATACGCAACGCGAGGCGACCCTTAACTGAGTACTTACACGATTTTTTTTAGCTAAAAACAGGTACCGGGGCTGTGATCAGCATACTACAAAAGTAACGAAAACCGCGGGAACGCGAGCCATGCGCCTGCAATTGATATAACGCCAACTTCCCTCTAGATAGCGCTACCCTAGATTCATTCTAGCCAATGGCAGTGCTCCCCGAAAATTGTAGAAGTTTGAAATGGATGTTCTCGAAAGTACCGCAAGAACGAATCGAAATTTCGATCCAAAACGCGAATAACGCTTAAATTATAAAACAAATCGCATGTTTCGTACATACAATGGCACAAAAGACAACAAATTTCGCATTAACTTAACTTCGAAGATACATGCTTGAAGAAAATTCTCACCCTAACGGTGTCCTCTGCATCGATCACTCGTCAAAATGCGGCCCATGACCTTGCACCAGCAACTTTTCGTCCTCACGCGATAAGCACGAATTTGCAAAGCAAGACACTTGTTTAATTACGACGCGAAGCACTTTGGCAAGCTATCGGCGCACTATTATACATCAACTTCGCAAAGTAAAACTCACATTTTCGGAAAAACACGCGACTAGGCCTCGACGTTCAAAACCTCCCGTGAAACCGGTGCACTCTGCACTGACTTCCCTTCATCAACATGGCCGATTCCACTAGTCAATTGAGCGTTGCGTCGTCAATCGGCCAATTTTTCAATACCATTTCTAAAAACAAAAAATAAAAACAATTGTCATTGAAGGAAAAATATAAATTTATAGAGCCATTTTAATGCGAGACACAGTATTCTGACGCTGTTCTAATATTTAGCCGGATGCATACATCAAAATACATAGTCCACTGCGCGTGTGTTAGTGAGGTACATCGACCACGCATACAGAACTTATCGAACGTATTTACTGGATCCAAAACATCGCGCTGCTTTGAACGTCAATTAATTAACAAAGTTCATTCTATCCTAGTCCCATGCTCTTCACCCGAATACCTGCATATTTCCGCAATGTCGTAATAAAATAGTTCTCACCGTTCAAAGCGACGATCTCCCACCTGCTCCCACCTTCAACGCCGTCGAACCCAAAAGCAGCTGAATGTATATAGATGCCGGCCTTGCGAAAGAAAGTTGAACATTTGGCCGGCAGATAGCGCGACAAGTTCTTTTCAAAGAAATCCTCTGTCACCCACTCTCGAGACGGGATAAACCAGGATAAACGCAGTACCGATCGGGACGGCTCGTCGTGTCGTTTGGTCAATAAAAAGTCGTGCCGAAAAGGATCGGGAGACATGTAAAGGGGACGTCTGTCGCCATTGCTTGTGTTCGGTGACAATTTCACGTTCTCGCTGCGCAGAATGAGTGGAGGCCTGGACGTCTGTCTTTGATCCTGGCACCGTCGGAGGAAGGTTTCGTCCTTTTTCGAGGAAAGGTCTATTTGTGATGAACCAGCGCCCCACCCCCGCGAAACGAATTTTTCTCATCCCTCTAACTAACCCCCTGCTCACCCCTTTGTAAGTGGGTGGCGTAAATGAACAGGACGTGCACGATGTTTCAGAATTGACAGGACGATTGCCATCGATAGCAAGGTATGATTTTCGACGTTATACATATCCGCGCGATCGATTCGACAGAGGAAAACCACTCCGGCGAGGATTCTTGCTTCGTGATCGGAATTCGAGTGGTTTCCTCGGACCTCGCCGTTTTCAGTTTTACTGTACGTGCGGTGCATACAAATTGCACTTAAGTGTGTATAATCAAACGACATTAGAAAACGATGAGTAAGCATTCGGGGAGAGGGCAAAGTAGCTTACGAACGAGTTATTCGACGGGAGTATAATTAGACGATAAATGTGGAATCTGTCAAACGTCATACAACACTTTTTGTGCATTTCAAATGGAGTAGCTTCAGAATTTTTTCTCAACAGCATGTACGCGCTGCAAATGCAAACTGCGTGCCAGGGGGAAGGCAGTGGAGAGGCAGAAGACACTACTCTTCACCATGAGCCTGCAAGGCCAATTGCGCAGGACTGTAGTCAGCTTGACATTATTAGAGCAACACAGGTAACTGAAGAAATCAAAAATGTCATCAAACCCTGGATTGTTTAAAAAATTCCTTTTTTCAGTATGGAGCTCTTGACAGAGTCACCGAGTTAGTGGAAGCAGGCGCAGATGTTAATCAGCCTGACATAGAAACAGTAACGCTGCTACACTGGGCAGCCATAAATAACAGGAAAGATATAGTTCAGTATCTAATTGCAAAAGGAGCTGTGGTAGATGGAATTGGCGGAGAATTGGCTTCTACGCCATTGCACTGGGCAACAAGGTGAGAACTAACATAATCAGAGAACAATACAGTCTGATATGTGAAAAACACACAGTCAAGAAATTGTTAACAAATCAAAACACACAGGCAGGGACACTTATCCACGGTTGTGATTCTGATGAGAGCCGGTGCTGATCCAACATTGAGAGATTCCGAGGGTTACTCATGCATACATTTAGCCGCGCAATTTGGCCATACGGCCATTGTCGCCTATCTAGTCGCGAAAGGCGTCAATCCGAATATGCCGGACGTAAGCGCCATGACTCCTCTAATGTGGAGTGCCTACAAGATAAATAGGTACACAGGCAATCTATAATAGTTCACCTGCACGCTCGCCTCCCTCTAGGAAATTCCTAATTTCGACTGTGTTAAAGCTTCTATTTTTGTAGTCTGGATCCTACGCGCCTCTTGGTAACGCTCGGTGCATCGCATTCATTGACTGATAATGTCCACGGCAACACAGCTTTGCATTGGGCGATAATTGCTAAGAACGATACGGCAATATTGACGCTCGTTCACAACGGAGCCTCGTTGGATGTACCTAATTTCCAGAATGAAACGCCAATGGCATTGTTGGGTCCGCATATCGGGGCTGCATGGTTGGGGCATAAGATTACTCAGGAAATTAAGGAGAGGCAAGGTAGAACGAGGACATGGTGTAGGGACAAAGTTCGTAATTTTGTTCAAATGATTCGTAGGTGGAAGCGTGACGACGTTAATGAAAATTATCATTTTGCAGAAAGTGCGCTGGTACTTTATGATTAGCACACCGTTTATAGCATTTTACGCAATCGGAATGATTCTGCAGAGCGGATTGGATTATTTAGTGAAACTAGGTGCCTTGACTAGCCTCTACGGAGTGGTCTACTTAGCAAAAGTTTTTGTCTACGACGAACGACTGTTTCACGTATTGCCCATGTCCGTCTATTTGGCGACTAAGGTTAGTCTGGCGACAGAGAAACGAGCAGCTCTCGATAAGAGAATACAGTGAGCCACTCGCTATTATACAATCTAATAGTCACGCATTCCTGTATCTTATGCACACATTTGCTTTATCGTAAAAACTGATATCTGTTTACGAGATAACCCACATCGGGAGCCAATAAATGCGTCGATTGAGTTTTTCAATCCTCATGAAAACTGACTCGCACAATAATTCGATTTCTTTCCATGTTCGCTGCAGATGTGGATATACGTTACATGGATACTCTGGCTAGGAATTCACGCGGCATGGTACCTTTGGTTTTTACTAGTTGGAGGTTCAGTGCCACTCTGGATATGCTTCCTTCAGTCCTGGCGCGGTGATCCTGGTGTGATCACAGCGACTCACGAGGACAAGTTAAACGTAAGTCCCATTGCTTCGTTGTAACGTGTAGTTTTCATTCGTCTAAGCTAATTCGCATTTCGTTAATGGGAGTTACTATTTCCAGACTATAATCGAGTTGGCTGAATCGGGAGGATTCGAGTCACAATGGTTTTGTAGTAGTTGCCTAGTTAGGCGGCCAATGAGGTCAAAGCACTGTTCCACCTGTGATCGATGCGTGGCGAGGTTCGATCATCATTGTCCGTGGGTGAATAATTGCATTGGTTCGTAACTCCTAATCCGCCTCTTAATGAATGTCAACTTGCCGAAATCGTGAACAACTGAACGATTAAAATAACAATTGCAGGCGCACACAATCACAAATACTTTCTGGGATTCCTTGCCTCGTTGCTTGGCATGTGCATTGTCGTTCTATCGGCAACCGTGCAATACTGGAAGTTTGAATGTTGGACGAATTTGACAGATGATCACAGTCCTGATAATTATCTAGTGACAGCCGCGACTTGTGATACTTGGGTAATGTGGGTCGCTGCAAATACATTTTTGCATTCTTTCTGGGTCGGCACTTTATTAGCCTGTCAGTCTTATCAGGTACGGTTTTGGCATCTTACATTTTCACTTTTCGATTCGTTAGGAACGCAAAATATCACTCAACGTTTATCGTATTGCAGATACTAGTACTGGGTATGACGACGAACGAAAGAATGAACTCGGGACGTTACAAACACTTCAAACATGGGAACCCATTTCATCGGGGTGCATTGCAGAACTTGGCGGACTTTTGTAACTTTAGTTTTTGCGGCATCAGAGCAAAGCCGAGTTCCGACTGGATGCACAGCTTCGATCTCAAGCAGAGCGTCGAGAAGTTACCTCTGCTCGCAACAAAGGACAATTTTCAGTACGTTTAGGGTGTTATTTCCGGTTTTGGCAATCTTGACAGTAGCCATTCAGAAGCTAAAACGCGCCATATCACTACACTATTCGGGCAACACATTGACGTTTCGAGTCACCGATGGGATTCCCGCCCCCGTATTTTCCTCGCGACCCAATGATATCCGTGTACTATAAGTTTAGTTTCATTCCGTAGGCGAGAATCTTCAATTACGTTCATATCAATTTTTGGACCGGGGTGGCTCATTTAAGTCAATCCGTGACATGGGCGCGTGAAGGTAGACCTTGCTTCCCCCCTCCCCCTCCCCCCGAATAGAAGGCACATTTCCGCAAGTCTGTGCTATGAGGAATCGGTCAAACCCAACGTTCCCGTCGGTCTGTATGGCCGCGAAAGACTGCTCTACGTCACAAACATGCATATCCCAATAGCGACTTGCACAAATTGTCACACGCAGTAACACTTTATACAGAACTGCAACATCTTTATCTCTCGCCGTTTGTTCATGTTCCATTGTTTGTACAGAGTTCCTCGTGATCGGACTCGACGAAATCTTGCTTCTTCGACGATTGCTTTCCAAAAATCGACGATAACCGAGGACGATAAGATTCGTATTTGCGCGATATCGCAGAGAAATGATGTAGAGTAACATTATATTTATTATTACGAGATAACTGCGACTTTCCACCTATTCTTCTAATCGTTTCGGGTAACAGAAAGGTAAGGTACCTATACTCTGAAACTAATTACATTCTAATCTAATCGTAGCACGAATAATTTTGTAGGTCCACGAAATCCTCGTAATTTAATATTCACTACTGTAAGATTAATTAGCAAATAATAATTCTCGACGCGCGAAGTATTAACGAGACTATTATCAAAAGAGTGGCTTATCGCTGTGAATCTACGAAACATATAATGTTTAAAACATTTCTAAATCGACATCGAATGTCACAAAATAGACGTACACTGTATAGCACCATTTAACAATTAACCGAGCAATGAACTTTGATAAACGTGAGATAAATCTTTTCCCCGTCGTACGCATTAAGTGCCATGCTCGCATTCCTTGTACGTGTACTTCATTTTATTTGTTCCACGTTCGCCAGCTTTTTAAAGCGTTATGTATCTTAATCGATGCTTCCAGTTTTCTTTGGTAACTTCGTAAAAATTACGATGACGCATCAGGACATTCCGCAGACTAATGTCCGTGAGGACTCCACATCCGCATCTACTTACTAATGCCTTGAAATACCTCGTGCAAAATTTCTGCAACGTGACTCATTCGGACGTGTGTAAAAACTATTGTAACTATTAAGACGATCATTTAACTTTAAACGATAAGCGCCGTGTATTACCTTCTTTGCGTCTAACACACGTAAAATACCGTAAGAACTAAACTACTTTCCCGCAGCAGTTTTTTTATTCACCGCGACTGATTATTTTTACTTAACCATTTTGTACAGTTCTAATTTTTCCACCCATGGACGTGTAAATAGACGAACTTTTCCTTTCTGACGAAGAAAGCATGGGATAATTGTGACGCAGGCGCGTTTGTATGTCGTGTGTGTGCGTGCGTGCGTGTGTGAGGGTGTGTGTGTCAGAGTGTGTGTGCGTGTACGTTACAAAACCAACAAAAAATAAGAAAGAAAAAAAGAAAATATCTCGGTACTTTGACTTTTTCAATTAATGTACAGCAGTTAAGTGACACAGGTACAAAAGGTTGAAATATACTGATAGGTTTAACGATGAGCTGTATTCAAGTTAATTATGATATTGCAAAGATAAATACTCCATGTCAATGTTATTTAGCAGCAATATGAGTATATTATATATACATATATAAATATATATATATAAATGAACATAATAAATACAGAGCGTATCTTGTTGTATTATAACAATGTCAGCTGATGATCGATGAGTGTTCGTTAATTAACGTTGACGCGATTTACTAGCAGTAATTAATTTAATTTTGATGTAATTTTCGTTCTAGTCTTATTAACGATCAAACTGTGAGTATTAATGTATCAAAATGAGAAGGCAGGAAGAGAAGGAGTTGTGAACAGTGAAGCGATGACAGATTTTTAAATGTCCTTCATTTGTAAATATAATTAATCCAACATGTAAGAGATAAAACCGAAAAAGAGCCATGTCTGTTTTACTATCATTCATAATACATATTATACATGCACATGTATATATGTATTTGCTACACATAAGTACAACGCATTTCACTAGACCACCGGTGAAATAAAAAATAAAAGAAGAAAAAAGAAGTAAGCGTAGTATGTACCACAATTACACAATACAAAAAGTACCCTCGGTATATCAAATTTACAAATATGTATTTCAATTGAGAATTTATGAATAATAACAGAATAAAAGTAATCCCAAACCGTATATGCCCACTCCAGATTTTTTTATACGTAGAACGTTAATTTAATTAAATTACGTATTATTACGACAATGCATGGAAATGAAGGATTTTTAGCGCACGTTTTTAATAAAAGAATAAAGGAAAACAAGTGAACTGGCCATGTTCCACGTTGCTGTCACTTTGACAGTTTCAGTTTTTCGTTAATTCGCTTCTTTCCTTTCAGTTTCGTTCGATTCGTTAGTTAATTAATTGAAGAATGGTGCCAGAAGAGGATGAATGTCGTTTGACTGACCTTACCGAACCTTCGAACCGGACATCCGTAAGCTCTGACACGGCAAAACGGATTTCTGCGTCCAAGGAAGACGAAGGCGTCGAGCAAACGAACTCGAACAGCCCAGCCAAGAAAAGTACGAACCCCTAATTGCGTGTACTTTCTCTCAAATCGAACGTCCGCGTAAATTCGTGAACTCCCGTTCGACCGGAACCACCCTTTGAAACGTGTTTAGACCCCGATTGCAAGTGTCGCAACGACGTTCCACCCTTGACTTATTGCGTGCCTGACCAGGACACCACTCACTTGATACAAGCAACAGAGGAGCACGAGAAGACTCCTCTGGCCGAAAACGTGCACTTCGATATCGCCACTCCGTGTGTTTGTCGGGGCCACAGAATGTAAAGTGATAAAAGTAGAACCCCCCGAAAAGGGACGTATTCGATAAAGAACACTCCGTTTCAGTGCCTACGCTCTACCGGTGAAGTATTCGTACGGTAAATGAGTCTGACTATTGGTGGTTCGAGGTTGTCACTGTGCAATCGACAATCGTTGCTGGTGGGTCTAATCGATTTGCAGGTCAGCAGAGACCGTTCTGGTGCCGATTTAACTGGAAATGGCCGAGGAGCGAGTGCGTCAAAACGAAGGATAAGACTTACGAAGTTAAGCTCAAGGAAACTCAGTGCCCTCATTACGCGAAGGTTCTCCCGTTAATTGGCCTTCTCACCTTTTTTCACGTAAGAGCCGTTCCTTACACTAAGACCTCTGAACCCCGTAGCCGTTCGTGTGCTGCGAAATTTCGGAGAACGCTGCGGCTAGCAAGCCGGAAGAAACGAGGCCGGCGCCGCCTGCAAAGCCGACAAAGACGAGCCCGCCCAAGCGGTCAGCAAAGGAGAAGAAGAAACCGAAGAAGGAGGCGGCCGAGAGAATTGATATCTACTACTTCGACCATGGAAATTCGGCGTGTGTATCATCGTAGACCGCTCTGAAATAGCTCTGATCTCAGTGGCCTTAGCGGAAAAGAATTGCCTACCTCTGAACCTCCCCGTTGCCAGATACTATCTGACCACCGACTGTCCCCCGGTCTTGTCCACCGACAAGTGTGCCGAGAAGACCGACCAGGCGGCAACGAGATTCTGGGCGGAAATCTTCGGCACGATACACATAGGAACTTCGTTCGTCACGGCCTTCGTTCTTCAACTCCTACGATTTATCCTCTTCAGCATCGTGCGACCACTCACCGTTGGCATTCTCCAATTAGTGGCCGACTACTTCATCAAGCCGCTCCTCTCGATCACGTTCAACGCGATCATTCAGCCCGTTCTGATACTGTTTTACAACATCGCGACCTCCATCAAGGATCTCTGCGAACCTCTCGCCGAGGCTGTAGGCCTATTCCTCAGGGAGATCGCGCACTTGTTCCGTGCTATAAGAGTCGTCGAAGTCAAGCAAAACACTGTCGCCTGTCCCAACGCCGGATGCACGTAAGGAGACCAGAGGCAGGAGCCGCGAGAATGGATGATCGGCAAGGAATATGAACATCGACTAACGATCGATCGTAAAGTAACACGTGCCTTAACACCAGGTATATATTTGGTATTATTTTAACTTTACAATATCATCGCTCCATCATGCGCTTTTTTTTGTCGACCATTTTTTACAGAACGAATTATCATCTCTTATAGCCAACTAACCGTCGTCAATAATAATTCAATAGTAATCGCCCATTGTCTCTTACTCTCGCTCTCTCACTCAAAAGTCACACTCTCCCAACCTCTCACTCTCGCGTTACACCTTACCGCTTAATAAATTATGTACAATCTCACAAACAACAAACGAGAGGAACCTAATTACATCGTGTAGTTTGCTTACATTTCTTTTTTTCTTTTTTTTTTTTGTTATCATCATCAATTTTTTTTTCCCTTTTAATTATTCTTTTCTCACACTTCTATGTACAGGTACTACTTGGTTTTTACAGTTAACTCGCGCGTCTTCGTTTAAATCACATAGATTATTCGTGAACTCTCTCTCTCTCTCTCTTTCTCTCTCTCGCTTTCGCTCTACCCGCATACAATCACTATTTCTCCATTTATCTTCTCCCTTACCCCACTGCTTAACGCGTCAATGAGTAAGGAAAAAGAGAGAGAGGAGAGAGAGGAAACGAATGGCCCTAGTCGCCCTAATCACACGTCTAGTCTCAGGAACTGCAACCTTTTTTTTCTGTCTGATTTTGCTGTGCATTGTATTGTTGTTGTCGCTGCTGCTGCTGTTGCTGCTGCTGTTGCATATTTAACTTTTGTCGTCTCGTCTCTGTCATCTAGGTGGTTGTGGTCGGAGTCTCCTGGATGGCTAATGTTTGCGAAGGCGCGGAGGTCGAGTCACCTAGAAGTTTAGGATTAGACGCCTGGAATACCTCTCCCAGCCCTCATAGTTAGTATATTGACGGAAGGAAACAAAAATTAAAAAAAAAAAGAAAAGAAAAGACACCATGGGGGCTGATTGTCTTGGATAGCAATTTCTCGAGCGACATAGATCCCCATTAAGTGTATTAGCGCGGTAATAATATCGTTTCTTATCAGGTAACCTTACCCAAGAGGGCTGCCTCTAAGTCCCCTAGGATCTCCGTTTCCTTAGGATCGATAAGGTTGAAGCGTTGATTAAGGAGCGTGAGGTGGGCGAATACACAATTGAGGTGGGCGTGCAACCCCAATAGTGCCACCTCCCGGAAGTGGCAGTGGTAAATGTGTGCCACCACGTGGTACAGTAGCCGCAGGATCTTACGCACTATCGACTCGAACGAGCTCGGGAACTCGTTTGCTTTAATAAAATCCGGTTAATCGGTCGTTTATATCGTTAATTCGAAGCGGCGCTGTTATGTGTCGGATGATCGTGACTCTGAGCAACATGACTCTGATTCTAAGAAACGTCCAACGGATGAAAACTCACCATATTTCGTAGGAAATATAGTTTCGTCGCTAACGGTGCGCTGTGTAAAAGTCATAACGTAATCTATATACTGTGGCGCTGCCACTCTCGTCTTCTTCCCCTTCTCGTCGAACCACAGATACGTTCTGAAACGATAGCGGGTGCAGAGATTGCACTCATTAGCACGCGACAATCCTGTTAAGAGCGCAGAACTTTCTCGAGCCGATTACGCTCGGCCGGAGGCGAGCGAATAACAGACCGCGAGGACAATAGGAGAGCACAGCAACTATGTACCCTCTAATGCATCGTACTTCTCTCTTTATTTCTGACGACTCTCATGAATATTGGGGGAGGGGCGCGGCGGTGACGGGCGAATTTACCCAAAGGGACCAATTCGAAAATGTAAAGTTGTACGATCCACCGTGAACGTCGGGCGACGATGATAAATGGGACGATTAGAATATGCCTTACCTCAAACCTGGCCCTGTCATGTCGGGACAGCCCGTCATCGTGCAGAATTCAGAAATGGTGCCGTAGACAAGGTTTATGTGGTCGAAGAGTGCGAGGGTGTGAGAGGCGAGCCACTCGTTGTAATCCAAGCCGGGCGGCAGATCGACCAACATCCTGAGGTCCAATTCTGGAAGTTGCCTCTCGAGCGCAGCTTCCTCCAAGTACAACTTCGGATCCTCCGTTGTTCCCGCATCTTTCTCCTTTCGTCGGGCCTTTCTGCAATCAGACGAGGCGTCGATGCTTAATCGGTACGACGTCTCGATCGCGAAAAGGACTTTGTCGGTCGCTCCTCGGATTTCTCTTGCTTTCTTTCTTTATGACTTTTCTTGTGCTTCTTCGCGCTTGGCGAAAGAACGATGACCACGAAGCGATTCAGGCACGCGTTGCAGTGATAAGCGCAAAAGCCGCGATCTCCGCGCTGGGAAAGTAATAAAGAAGCGATAATGGGGAGCGGGAGAAATAAATCCGTCACTTTTTTTCGTCATGTACAAGTGGTCGATGGTGTCGACGCGCGCTTCTATTGGCTCCGAGCGTTGCGACTGTGGACTTCCGAGATAACTGGATTTTCGAGCGCCGAGAGCCAGCCCAGTCGCGAGTTATAAAAATGTTCGAGAAACCCAATCGCCACTCACTCGTATTCCTGTTTCGTTCCCATTTTTATCTTTCATCGAGAAACAGAGACTCTTTCGGTCGGCAACAAAGCGCGTCGCGCGGAAAGGATATAACCACGGGTTGAAACGCTCTCGAGGAAACGGAGTAGAGTGAAAGAGAAAGAGCGAGAGAGAGAGAAACAGAACGTCAAGGGGAAAGAGGAAGAGTAAAAGACGGTGAGAATGGCGAGAGAAAAAAAAGGGGAACGTCGAAGTGGTTAAGAGTAAAAACCGGCTAAATTCTCTCCGGGCTCCATTCCTCTCATTCTCTCTTTCCCTTTTTATGCCTCTCCCGTTCCTTTGTCTCTTTGTGTCCGTCTCTACGCTATTTTTTTTTTCTTTGCCTCTTTCTCTCTCGTCCCTATCATTTTTCAGGCCTTTAATTTTTAGCTTCAGACGCGCGTAATGTTCGGCGAGGATAGAGTGAACAAAAGAGATAATAGTCAGTCGGTAGGGGGTAAAAGTTTCGAATCGGACGTTCGACGCGAGATCCATTAATTCATTAAAATCGAACGCGTCCGCTAACAATGCGCCTATGCTCGATCGTTGGCCAAATAGCAATTCTAACGTGAGCAGTCGTGAAAGAGGAAGCGTCGGGACGATCTAAACGACCAAGGTGGATGGCGCGCAATATTATTAGCTGCCTGAAGAAATTCTCTCTCCGTGAATCAAAGTAACGGCAAGCACGAGACGCGAGTGCTTACTCTCGGCACATTTTAATTTTGCGATCCGTCGCGCGGAAGACTTGCCATTTTACGGCGAGAGGCCGTTACAAGTGGCATCTCCTTGCGCTGAAAAAAAAAAGTATATTTTGAAACGCGTCCGCCGGAAAGCCGTCGGGATTAAAGGTCACGACTAATTAACACGATTAATTGAAGAGCGCGGCTTGTCCCTGCACGGAAAAATCATAATCAACAAGCGAGTGCTGCGCCGCGGATGAATTTGTCCGAACTTCCGATAAATCTCTGCATCGCTCCTGGCTGCGTATTTCTCTGACCGTCAAAAGTGCCCCTGGGTGGGGCTCTTCTACCGAAATTTTCCAGTCGATCGTTCTTTGACGCTGACTTCCCCTGAGCGAAGCGTAACAAACCCGAGATCCCAGGAGCTCTGGATCGCGGCTAATTCCATTCCCAAGCGTAGCATTCGTCTTCAATCAACCGTCACGCTCCTCGCTAATCGGATTACCCAATTATCGGATCCCCGTGAACGAAGGAGAGAGAGCTAGAGAGAATCCGAGCCTCCTCCGTTCAATTTGCCTTTCAATCCATCAGCTTCTTGTCCCTTTTAACCCGTCCGCCGCGGGAATTACACTTTCTCGCGTTAATCTACGCGAATTATCTTGCCGCCCGTCCGGTCTGATGGACGAAACGAAAACCGTCGGCCGTTGAAAATGCACACTCAGGGCGGCGATATGCGAAGGTAGAAAGATGAAAAAGAATACGTTCCGACGACGCTGGGTGTGCGTCTGTCCGACGAGCTCCGGCATGCAGCAGCGATAGCAAAAGATGAAATTCAGCCACATCTAATGAAAAAATAGCGCAGCCCAAAAGCGGGGATCAACATAATTCTCGCCGACTCTACAAAAGCGCCGTATTACCTCGCCGGGCGAGGACAATTTCTGAGCAACTGTCACAGCGAGTCTCTACTTATCCTCCGCGAACCGGATAACGGCACCGGTTTACATTAAATTCTCTACCCGCAACAGACCCTCGAAATCATCTGTCTTTGACCACGAGACGTATAATGGGATTCGCTACACTACGCTATCTGCTATTCACTATATTCCCAGCTAACAATAAAATTCCTACTCGCTCGATAACCACACGCTGGTCGGACGCTTCGAAGGCAGACACTCGTTAAGAGTCGTTCTCAATGACACTCAAATTCACCCCGGTCCGTCTTGAACCTCAACCGAACAACATGTCTTCTTTCCAAAAATTCCCGCACACAATAAAAACACACTGAAAGCTTCAATTACACCAGTACACGATCTACGACTCACACTACACCTATTCTCTCCAGCCGTAATTAAGCAAGGCCGGCTACCACGATCGCGTGCATCGGCTAGAGCTAGCAGTGAGAACAAAAAGTGTCGTCATCAGCACCGTCGCATCCGGTCCGCGCTCCACCCTCTCACCAAAGCAACCCGGCACAGCCTCTAGAGCACTCCGAAGCATCCGACCGCCCTCAGCCACCCTCCCCCACTTTGACGGCGCCCGGCCAGGGAGACTACACTTTGGCATCAATAACATCAGAACTCACGCGACAAGTTCGCCGAAGAAACGTATCTTCCTGTGGCAGGTGTCGAGCAGGGAGAGTCGGGACGAGACATTGGAGGACGTCGACGAGGAAGAGGCGCCCTGGCCGCCATGATGGACGGGCGTGGGCGGTGCGGAGGTCGAAGGGCCCTGGGCCGAACCCTGAAGAACGGCCACGGCGCCCCGTGCCGGCGAACGCAGCATGCTGGTCGCCAGGGTCGACGTCCACGACGAACGCTTCGTCGGCGTCCTCGTGCGGGATGATGACACTGCACCCTCCCCGCCGACTATTTTCTCACGCGCGCTTGGTATGCACCAAATCTTGCACGCTTCTCATCGGCTTTGCATCTCTAACTCTTTCAACCCTTCCGGCTACCCCCGGCGGAGGAGGACGCTCGCTTCACGTCAACGTGGTGAGCGAGTAGCAGGAATTGCAGGGGTCATGGTGCGTGCCGCTGGCTTCACGATTCTCTCTCTCTCTCTTTCTCTGTGCCCGTTTCTCTGTCTGTCGGATTGTGGATCGGTGCGAGGGACTGTTTCAGTGGATGCTCGTTGCGGCGTTCATTTTTCCGACCACCTGTAGACTTTTACGGAAGGTGTGATTGCTGGGTTCAGGGTGTGTTTCACGGTGGGGGAAGTTGATTTTTTTTTTTGTGGTCGTGGTGTCTGTGTGTAGCCTCTGTGCGGATTTGGAACGATTTTCAGGTGGAAGAGTTGGTGATGAGCGGGTGAAATAGTCGGATCGGTCGTACGTTGAAAAATCGTTTCTCTTCACGCGTCGGGTTCGAAGTAGAGCACACCGTCGTTCGCTGTCTTTATTTCAGCCTCCTTCCA
This sequence comes from Priocnemis perturbator, assembly GCA_963942575.1. Classification (NCBI taxonomy): domain Eukaryota; kingdom Metazoa; phylum Arthropoda; class Insecta; order Hymenoptera; family Pompilidae; genus Priocnemis; species Priocnemis perturbator. The sequence goes on from OZ012652.1 coordinate 4,961,019, forward strand.
GCTCCGAGAAAAGATCTTTTCCGACGGACGTGTCACGTCAATCTCGTAAGCCTCTCATCGAGCCTGTCCAAATTCCTTTATTTTCGTCTTTTATCCGGGCAAGTTTCACGTCTCACGGCGACTTCGCGTCTGACTCGCGATGCAGCCTGTCTCCTCAGTTTCGTTTAGCGAGGCGAGGAGGTGTTCAGTGGTCGCCATTGCTGGATTTTCGCGGCGAATATTCACCGCCGCTCGGCGTCACTTCTGCGCAAAGAGGGAGAGAACGCGTTTCAGGATGAGTGGTAGGACGATGAGATCGTAAATTTAATTGAGTCGACCGATTCTCGGCCGGAGACGCTATCGAGCAAGCTTTTCGATAGCCAGAAAGAAACCAGGGATCACTAGGCCCGAGCCTCTGCCACATTCTTATCGCGACAAGCATCCACGTGGGGCAGACCTACTCCTTACTCACCGCCAAACGACGATAATTAGCCGTTACCGTAGGCGCGAAGTTGTAAAATGCCGCGGAGCTGAAAAGTCGAGGAAGCAAACGCGACGTCGAACAGAGCCAATTCGCGTCTGAGCGCTCGCGAGAGTCGACTTTTGTAAATTTACGCACGGATATCCACGGTCAATTTACGTCACGATCCGGTTAGCGACGTAGGAAGACCCGATGTTTTTGCCTTACGAGGTCGGCTTTGCCGTTCCTTCCCTCCCATTTCCTCTCTCTCTCTCTCTCTCTCGCTCAATCTCTGCCTTCTCTTTCCGTCGCACACGTTCTTTCAACCCTTGCTTAGAGAGAAAAATTCGAAGGAATACGCCCGGCTGGATGCGCGCCAACTATGTCGCGGCAATGCCTGGAAATACTACTGGCCGTTTCAGTGAGAGTTTCAAGTCTGGACCATGCTCCTTTCCCTCTCTCTCGCTCTCTCTATCTCTCCGCTCTCTTTGCACCTTCGTCTTCTCGTTTTCTCCGACTTTTTCCGTTTTTATCATTTCACTGCGAAGCGAGGATAATTTGCCTATGCCGGAGAACTTTAACACGCTTAATGGCGAGTGATTGCTAGTTGCGGCTGGTAGTTGGTCTGCCTCAAAATCAGCGTGACGGTACAATAAATACAATGCATAACGTGTCTGCGCCAATCTGCGAAATTCGTCGACGTGGTGCTGCCTTCCACCCTCATAGGCACACGTACAACGCGTCTCATATACATTACGATAGCGTAATAATGCGACACTTCAACTGTGGCACTGGCTAAGGACTAATACCAATTCCGTAATTAACAATTTGTACTTTACTGCGGAAGCTCTGACCTAAATTGGAAGGTAAATTACTGTTACTTCGAACGCTAATTAATTCAGCGGTTATACTGGCAAAACGGCACTACGATTAGTATCAATAACGCTAACGTTAAGTATAGCTACTGTTTGGCGCTAATTCTAAAACTAGGTAACTAGTTCTACAGACTATCATACTATTTGTACCAGCGACATCGGATAATGAAACTCAGACGTTCACAGATCGGTGGAGATTTTCGGGCAACGCAGGGTAGGCTCCTTTCGGCTAATTAATTCGTCGCGTTAAATTTCCATCAGCGCTTGGCCTAAATCGAAATTCACGGCTGACTGACGACCTCATTAAGCCCGCCATCTTAAACTTAAGGCAGATAACAAATCGGGGAGGACGTCGCTTCCCTTTTTATCTATCAGGAAATTACTCTCGCGTCCCAGAGAGAGTCTCGGGGCCTTCGGCTCCGAAACGAATCGGCTCGAATGCAAATGCGAGTCCGTGAATAATTCCGCGTCGGGGGGATAAACTGGAACGCAACAATAATTCAAACGGTGAGCACCCGCTTACCCTCGCCGCAAACTTGCGAAAGAAGCGACCGCATGTGCGAGCCGAAAATTCCGATCGCTCGGGAACGAGCGACAAACTGCCGCGGCAGGCCGCAGATCGAAACTTGATCGCGAAACCGCAGGAATCAAGAGGTGGGAAAATCCGTACGCAGCACGTGCGCGGTGAAACTGGCCAATCGCGTCCGCTGCTGCGTCCCGCACACGTGCGGAAACGTGCAGATTGATTCACGAGCAAAAAGGGATCGTAATCGTGGATCGCGAGGCGACAAGTGCGATTAAAGGTGGCTAGAGACGGTCAGCGGAGAAAATTCGAGACTTTCTCTCTTAACACACTCACACAGACACACACACACACATAGGCAGATCGGCGAGGAGAGGGCAAGAGAGGATCGATTTGTCCGACAGGAAAAGAGAGGACGTGCCTCGGAAAGGGTGAAGAGCGTGCGCGATTTATGTCGCACGAGAACTGCAGGGCGAACAACGAATACACGGCGCGGAATTGTTGGCGACGCGACGGAAGGAGGCAAATTTACCGGCGCATTCGTCAGGCCGAAACAAGCGCGAGGTTGGATTCGCGGGTGGCGGCTCGAGGAAGAACAAACTGCGGACGTGTTCGCGTTTGGCCCGACTGCCGAAAAAGTGCCGTGGGGTGGGCAGGGAGTAAAGTGTCTCGCCGATTGAATTGCGAGAGGAGCGAGTTCGAGTGGAAAGAATCGGGAGTGCTGTCGTCGCCGATCCGAAAGGGAGGGCACTGTTTGTAGCGCGGCTATTATCGATCTCCTCGTCTTTGACTCTTTCGTGCTCGCTGGCAAACGTACCGTTCTCCGATCGGGAAGACTCTCGAAATCTGCGCCCTCGTCGAGAGCTCGAACGCGACTGCGAGTTCCGCGCGCATTGCACCCCCCCGTCACTGTCCCAATGGACTCCTACCCTTGTGTCTCACCCACCCTCCACCACCCGCAGCCACTTGCAAGGCGAGTGGGTGTACGCGTGGGAGTGGTGAGGGAGGAGGACATGGAGAGAGAGAGAAAAGTGCAGAGATCCTGACTACCGGATGAAGCAGGAGAGAATCTTGTGAATCTGCGTTGCTTGCGGATGTTAAGTGGCGCGTGCCTCCTAATTGGACCGTAATTTCTGCCTTTCCTCGCTCATACTTCTTTGCGCCGCAAGTGGAGCACTCGATCGCACCGATTAACGGACGATGATCAGCGTTACCAAGAACGGACGTTTAGAAAAGGAGTTTCCGGTGAACGTAGCTCAAGATGCATCGCCAGGATTCTGTGATAATTAAAGTTGGATGAATATTGAAGCGTCAAGAGGACCGATCGAGGACTCTAGGCAGCACTTGGAGCACCGTGTTCCGGCAGAAGAGCGTGACTATACTGGCCTGCTGGCGAGTGGTGGCGGTATACACATATGCTACGTCGGAAGTGTACCGACAGCTCCATCGGGGAATTATATCGAGTGGGGGAGAAGTGAGCGTCGCGGCACGGAAGAGTGCACGTTTCCCTCAATGAAGAGCAGGAGGATGCAGAAGGCGAGGGAGGAAGAGAAACGATGGGCGGCGGCAGATTCGCGGGGGCAGAGCGGAATATTGATTGTCGCAGAGTTGGAGTGCCGGCATAGGGGCCGACCAGTCAGCTGACTCGAGTTGCCGACTCACAGCTGATCCGGCGTCGCGACGCAACCAGCGTCGCATTGCCGCCTTCTCTCTCCCCCCCCCCTTCCTCATCCTCCACATTCTCTCTTCCCTCTATGCCTCTTTCAACGTTATCCTTTCGTCAGTCTCTCTATTTCTCGCGCTAGCACCAGTCTTCGCGAAGATCGGCTCTCTCGAGAGCTAAGTGTCTGACGGGACCTATATGCACGTTGCGTCAGTGGGCCGACCCACCTGCCTATAGCATTCGGATACGGTAGGACGTAACACGGTGATGCACGGAAGACTCTGCAGCAGGCAGACCGACAGAATGATCAGTGCGCCGGTAAACAACGGTTCGGTCAATTCGCTGTCCTCCGAATTGGCCGAAAATTGATGTAACAGGACACCGCGCGTAACAGGATACAATGACGACAGAGAGGACGCTGTAACACGAGCCGCCTCTGTTATTAGCAGCATCCCGAAAATCGATAGCAACTCCGCCCGAGAGTCTCTCCGCGTCGCCTCTGAAAGACACTTAATGACGCGAATGCCCATAGATAGAGGATCGCTGTTAAGGGATGGCGACGAGGGCTGGCGGAAGGGTGCAGCGTGGGGAATAAACAAACGGAAGGAGAGAAGTTGGGTCGCGAGGCGGCGTCGCGGCGCCTCGAAGGCGCCGTTCGACTCATCGATCGCGCGCTCCTTTCGCGTAATCCTGCGGCGAGGCCAGGCGAGAGGAGGACCCCAGGAGCGGAAGAGTGCGAGAGAGGGAATGGGCGCCGACTGGCGCCTGGCGCCAAAGCAACGCTTTCCATTCACTCATCCGCGCCAGTCGTCAAACCGGCGAAATTGGATCGTTTCGCGCCTGATTATCCGGCCAGGGGTTGCAGCGAGTGCGGGGTCGACGGTTGTCACTGTACAATGCGCCACGGCACGCTCGTTGCGCCAATAACATCCGCGTGCGAGACTTCAAGATAGCAATGTAAGGTAGAAATCGCGAGCCCTATTGCCAGGCCGCGCTGTTTATGAGACATTGAGCGACGTGGGGAGCGATGTGTTGCGTGAATAAAAGCGTTTATCGGGAATCCTGTAATGCGGCTTAATCGACGGATATTATCGCGACGAGACATTGGCAGACGCTTCATGCCGGAGGATCAACTGTATCGAATGACGACGGTATTAATGCACATGGCACGGCCGATATCCACTCCGCGGTGTACTGTGCGTAATAGTATATAGAGCGAATGGAACGTACAGGGTGTTTCGTTGTTAATGATATTATCGGACCGTCGCGCTTCTCCAGCATGGATCGGCGGGTCGTTCCAAGTCAAAGATGTCTCTTATGAGCTGCGGCTTGATTCTAGTCCGTTATCAAGATAAGGATACTGGAAGCGCTGTATGCCCTCGTTTATGTCTCCGACGAGCGAGATCATATTTTCCACGCATTTTACGACAGCGTCCGATTTCCACTCGATTTTCATCGCGCGAAGCGAGAGCAAGTTATTATCAACACATCAGTATCTTGTGTCTGAAAGTGTACGTCACTCGCTTTCGTCGAGAATTCTCGACACCTGCTGAACTCGACGGGTGTGTTTGCTGGATACCTCAAAGGACAGCTTATATATACATCATTTGCATGTAACAATATTACGGTGGCGAGAAGTAACTCGCTGCGTTATCTTCCCACTTGTACGATAGTGTCCAATGTTACGTACTCTGCAGTAGTGGGTAACCGTACCGTCGCGTGTCGAGTTGCGTGGGCTCGCATTTTTTCGCCAAAGGGGCAGCATTGCGATAAGCGACAGATAGTCGCGGGTAATTAAGCCTGCCGTTTTTCCAGCCGGCCAATATCTCTAATTAAATCTGAAAATTCTCACGTGACACCGCACACACTCCGGTATATCATGGCCTTCACGCTGGACGGACCCTCACAGGGGACGAACGAACAGAGATGAAAAGGCTTTGCCACGCGAACGGTTGAGGGCTACCGCGCTTAATTAACCTTCGTCGCTACTTCGATTTTAACGAAGCTCGCCTGCTACCACGCGGGAGTGTTGTTCGTCGAGGAAAGAGTCATCGTTTCAAACGCTAATCTTTTCCTGTCGCTGTCTTCGCGGTCGGAGATAAGTTTCGTTTCAAGACGCACGAGAGGCGGAGCGACGAATTCCAGCGTAAATTTTTCAATACCACTTACGACCCAAGACAAATCTGTGTCTCGATCTAGCGGCGGTCAGTGGTCAATAAAACGATTGCGCAAGGCGTCCTCGAACAAAAAAATCATCCGAATAGGCCGACCGTGATTTATCGCGTTCACGCACGCGAATGGAATTCGCGATGCCTCGCGTTCCATAGAATTTTCAATCGCGCTGAAAAATCGTTCGCGACGCGCTCTTCGACGCGACGGACTTAATTGTTTTTCGATGCGATGTAGGCACGAACCTCGGCCAATACCGTGTTCCCTGGCGGGGTCAAACATTGACTTAACCTTAATCGTTCGCCGTAGGTATCCGTCGGTGGTTCCGGAAGTGATGCGCGCGACCACTCGCTCCCGCGTTTCATAAATGTTGATCGATATGCATAACGCGTAGGCGGTCGCCCCCGCTTTCCGTAAATGACGAACATAAATTTGCACGACGCCCTGCTCAAAGTAACACCAGAGCCCAGATCTTCGCATTTGCGCCTCGGACGCAGAGCTGTACACGTGTACGTACAATGTATACACGAGTATATATGCCACGAGAGATTTGTCGAAGCAGTCTTATATATCTTGAAATGGCGATGATGCCTTAGACGAGGAATCCCTGGCACGTCGAACATTGCCACGATTTTACGCTCAAGGGTGAATTTTCGCAGCATCCATCTCTGGCTGGCCGCGATTGGCGAGACCGACGTTCGTCGGCACGTGCCCACCAACTCGGCCAACCGCACACGTATGCGTGAAGAAATTACGCCAGAGACGTGCACGCCTGTAATCGGCAACGACTCGCTGGCGAACGTCCTTTTCCTACCGTTCTATCAGCATTCTCGCATCGCGTCTTCAATGAAAATGTTTCCTCGCTGCCAATCGGGCGTGAGGAAAACTGTGAATGCTTAACGTGTACGTGAGTGACGTAAGGGACGAATGGAGGAAAAACACGGCGCTGGTATAATTGCGCGTTGCGCAAGTACGGTTAAACAATCGGCGAGCAGCGGCTTTTAGACGTTAAACGAGAACGGCGACCGCCCGTTTTGTTCGCTGCGCAAGCATAACAATTCTCGTTTCAACAAGTGCACGCTCCGCTTTTTCCTTGAAACCGTTATCAGCCGTGCGCGCAATTATCGCTTAATTAAACATTGCCGGTGGAAACGGCGTTTACACAAGACGATACCGCTGTAGATAATTCATGAGACTTGTATCACGCCCTATTATCAGACAATTAGCGAAGGCTGCGCTCGATCACAAGGATCGCTGCGCGGCGAAAATCGTCGTGCATGCTCCATGAACCCGTGGGGCACGAGGACGCACCATTGTAATGAGATCTGACGAGAATAAGCGTGTCCTCTAGAGCTACCACGACGCTAGTCGAGAAGTTCAGCAACGTTGGGAGACCGTCGAGAGGTCCGCGCATATGGTGAAAGTTCATCAGCGCTATCACGGATGAATATTCGATCACCCAGGATTGGTACAACTGGTACCACTTTGCATCATACATCCGCATACTGCGGACCAGGTGTTGGAACAAGTGAACCATCGGATGCTTCTACTCATCCCGATGCAGGCGTAGAAGAAAGTGATGCGCGTCGTCATCGGCAGGACCGTCCTTTCACCTATCTCTACCTTACAAGACCATCAACAGAAACGATCGTTCATCAACCTTACTACACTTCTCCGCCGTCGTAGACTATACCCAGCGACAAGATTCCTTTTTCCGACAACTGCGGGACGGGCAAGATCCCTCCAGAAGCCTTCCCATCTGCCCATAGGCACTCATTCGCTGCGTTCTCTTCGCGAGCCAACTCGCGGATCCGACTTCCATCTTCCGGCGGCCACCGAGGACCCGCCGCACCAACAATTACACGTCACCAAGAAGAGAGACACGCACCCACACCAGGTCTCGTAAGACGAGAGCGCACTAACCTGCAGAAGCACGTGACGGTATCCTCGACATCGATGGAAATGGACGTGTCGATGGCCGAGTACTTGAGCACCTTTCTACCGCCTAGTCCGAACATCGAGCCGAAAGATTCGGCCTTTGTGGGACACAACGACAAAAGGGATGGATGGGGCCGAGAATAGGAACGCGAGGAGAGTGAAGCCGTGCGATGCTCGATTCCGGTTCGCGGACGCAGACTGACATGAACGTTCTCCAAGCGTTCGCCAGGTACCACCACTGCCACTGTCAAGAGAGAGAGAGAGAGAGTGAGGGAGAGAGACAGTGGTTGCGAAAGGGAGAGAGAAGCAGAATGTGAGAGGTTGCTGAGAGACGAGCGTGGAAGAGAGACAGGGCTTCGCCGATGTAACGGAGAGAGGAGACTAAACGAATAAGAGTATTGGTGGGCGAGAATAATAGACAGAGCGCGAGAGCGCACGAGAGGAAGAGAAACGGGGAATGCGTATAAGTGTCGGAGGCAGTGAAAATATGCGTTCGTGTGAGAAAGAGGAGAGCACGCGAGTCGGGAAGAGTGCGAGATTCCATGTGAGACGACCGTACACGTTTACGACGCCAACTACAAGAATAAGAAAGCAGAGTGAATGAAGAAAGATGGAGAGAGGGGGCGTTGAGAGGGGGAAAGAGAGAGACAGAGAAGAGAGTTTACAAGCTCCAGAGGCTTCCCAGTTACGAACAACACGACACAATGTTTCGTCCTCTCTCTCTCATCTTGCCTCCTCTCCGTTCTGTACACAGCTTTTTACCCCTTCCACGGAGCCAACTATAATGCAATTATCGAGAGGCCTCTCGGTGAAACCGAACAAGTTCCTCGTCCGCTCTTAAACTGCGATGCAAACGTGATCGGTTGTACACTAGGGAATGTACATGGCCTGTCTTCAGGGTCAACTGTGACGGCGGACACCGCGACCCGGTCTCTGATATATTTGGAGCACAATATGTAGTGCGGTGCGAAATTCTATTAAACTGGAAAACCCAGACTGGGACCGAGTACGTTCGAAATCGATCGGCGAAATATGAAATATTGTCCGGTTTACATAATGTGTTCAGACAGCTAATGCGATTAAATGTCCTCGTGTGCGAGATGAAAAATCGTGAAGTCATGAAGTAAACAATATTACTCATCTGCAATTCCAATGATTTCCACGTATTAGGTATTAGGTAATCTCCGGCAATACGCTGGTTTTGTTCTTTAACGCGCTTACGATCAACGAGGAGGAAGAAAAAGGCGACTATGTTGCATACCTAATGATGAACGTCGAATATTACCGTGGGAAGAAAATTATACGGTGCATATATGTTTTTTAATTAAGTTCGCCTCGAAATAGTCGGTACCAGTGGACGTGGGGCGCACGACGTCGAGACACAATGAGGAATTACATACTGTACGATGCTGCCGTAACCTTTCACATTTCGGAGCAAGAAGCCCCTGAACCAGTTTTACGTATTTCTGCGCTTACGTGCGGTTCATGTCTAAGCACGTATTGCTTTGCATAATTTACCTCAGGATTTCGCGAATTCAAATAAGTTTTGATCGCTTTAGTGTAAGAAAAATTGATGAGCTCTTTACCTTTTCATTGCTACTGGCCTTTTCAAATTTCGTTCAGTGTACGCTATTGACGCCCTGATAGCGCTTGCAGGCGTTCGCCATTTATTATCGCTATGAATACATTTTTCCGGAACATACATCATATACGCGCTCTGCATTTACAATTATAGTTCGCCGCAGCGAAAGAGTGAAGATGATAAAAAAACGTTCTCTGATCAACATATACTCAATTCGAAAATGTAATCGTTTAAGCGTAGTAAGCGTAACCCGTACAACGAGCCCGTCGCTTTAATCTTGCTCCAATTCTATGGCGACTCGTTGCCGTAGATATCGGCGGTGAGACTTGATGGTCTGACACCTGCCAATAACAGGATAGCCCTGTTATCCTCTTAAATCCAAGCCCTAATCGGCCTCACCCCCATTCGAGCAGCTCCAACTGGCACAAATTCGGAGTCCATGTCGCCTGGACAACTTGCAAGTGTCACAGGTATTTAACACCCCCACCTCTACAACTATGCTGATCCTATACTCTCTCGGCATGTCTCGTTCACGGGTATTCGCAGATAGTCACTGACGTGCACCGATTCAATAGACACAATCCGCACAAACGCATCAATCACCATTATCTGCGCGCATCGGCCAGAATTATTTCTCGGCAGCAATTTTCAACGCGAACGACTTTCTTTGTTCTCGCGGCGCGTTCGGCGCGCCCTGAAAGACATTTAAACCGCGGGGCCATTGACAAATATGAACGTCAGAGAGTTAAAGAGCGACGCGTCGACTGCCGGTATACTCCCAGCATTCCCAGGCGGATCCTCATAACGCGATTATGCCGGCGCATTGACATTTGCACGTCGACGAGTATTGCCGCGAAGATGACGTTAGGCTTGAAAAATGGGCGCGCGTCTGGCGGGTCGTGGGCCGTTGATGAATGTCAGGTGAACGCGAGCGAACATCGATCCGGGACGCGCTCACGCTCGGCTTGACACGTCCTTACGGAATAATGTCACTTCGGTGATCGTCCCAATGGATTACGAGCATCTTCCGCCCTCGCGCACGTGGAAGGGGAGGGCTCCATAGTGGAGGGATGACGGTTTTATTCCTAATTAAACGGGCACGCGATCGATAATGCTTCCACCCGAATGCATCCACTGTTTACGGCGCTCTTTACCGCTTCGACGATACAGCGGCGTGCAGTTAATCATATTTTCTCATTGTACTCCCCTCCGCGTCGATGCGCCTTTTTTTTATCCCGTCGACGCGCCAATATTTTCCCTCGGACGACAGATAGGCGGATTCATTCCTCTTCCGACGACGCGAGCCTTTATCGATAAGTCGCTTGCGATAGCACGGCAACCGCGCACGCTCTGACAATGAAGTGTACATTGTGCGCCGCTCGCGTGTGCATCTGGATTTGTTCCGGCAAACATACACACGCACTTATCGTCTTTATCGCGCGAGAACGTCAGGCGGTCAATTTCATCCCTCCGAGTTGACGTATAGAGTGACAGACACTGTTGTCTCAGGCTTCCGGCCACTCGCACCCTTTTCGCCGAAATCTCGTGGACGACGTGGACACGCCGCAGAAAGTCTTGCTTACGTAGTTTCCCAGCCGAGGGGAATCGGTAAGACCGGAAATTCGAATACTTTTGCGGAGGCGGATTCGTCCTTGTGCGGCGTATTTTCGTGCCCTCAGAGAAGGAAGCGCGTAGACGAGAAGGCGGAAGTATATATAGAACCTTAGAAACGAAGGAGACTCCTTACGTAAGATTCCTTTCAAATTTTGATACGCGCGCGCACGTAATAGGAAGAAAACAGACGAATTGAGACTGCTGTTGGCACGGGAACTAATAATCTATGGAATCTGCATGCATTTTGATGTGGAAAAAGCCATCTTTCAGGTCGAGCGTCGTGAAATATTTTTTCCCGTCTAACAATTCTAGTTGGTCCTCAATCAGGGACAATTTTGACTTAGGTGACTTAAATCATTGCGCTAGGCGCAGTCTGAATATACCTGCGGCAGCAGGGGAAAAAGCGCGGGAAAAAGTGTACAGATTCGTTAATCGCTGTCTCTTTCTCCGCTAATTGGTCGGCACTAGCCCGGCTCGCCAAAGAGCACGCTAATTGACGATACGAACGGAAAATATGGTCGCTCAGAAAACAATGGCCCCTCTTGCCGCGTTAGGCTGTGTGCTTGGTAGTCGAGAGCCTCGATCTTGGGCTATCGCACGTGACTCGCCTGCGCGCACACACAGCTTAAGGAGAGCGCACGGCAGTAGAAGAGGAACGAAGCGAAGTGCACGGAAAGAGCAGCCACACGGTGAGCAACCGGTGTGGTCGCTGGCTCGAAACCGACCAGAGCGATGACTCACAACAGTTTCTCTCTTCGCCTCTCGTCATCCTCGTTTCCTCCCTCTCTCTCTCTCTCTCTCTAATTCTCGCAACCTCTATTCTGCTCTATCCCTCTCGCGCGGCTTCGCTTCCTCAGTGAATCATGCACGTTCGTAGCTAGCCAGTGACGCCGACGATTGAACTCTCGCAGAACGATGTAAATGGGAATGGCGAGTAAGACGTTCGGCGCTCTCGCGATCCTCGCGATCGCAGAAGATCGATCGCGGAATATTCTTTCGAACAGCGCCACGTCTTTCGAAGAAGATTATCATCGATTAAAGGCTCCGATCGCGCTGCTCGAAACGGAGCGCTATCGATTGACAGCGAGTGATTCAGCTAGACGATACGGAGGCAGCACTCGACAATTGAATACCATCGGCGTCGCTGCTTCTAATAACGGAGTATCTTCGATAATGAGCCTGGTATATATCGCTTCGTCGAGCGTGCTTCTTCTTTTCTCCCCTGCGCCTTTTTCTCTCCGTCCACTATCAGCACGATTTGTTCTGCTTTCAGACCACTTTATCGCCCCTCTCGAAAGCGCCGGCCATTTATCTGCGCGACTTACGTAAACATGCATTACATACCTCGCGCGATAACCCTGCCGGCTCTTGCAACGTTTTCATAAGCTGTCACTCGAGAAAAAGCTGCTTTTCCTCGGCGGAAAGAATGTCCCGGGAGATCGTTTCTTTCCGCCGGACGAAATTTGCGTGTGCGTCGGACGAAAACATTGGGCGTAGCTCGATGTAAAAGTTGTCGCGTAAGCGTTACTCGCGTAATGTCGAAGTTACGTGACACGTTTCTGGCCTCGACCTTCGCTATTGTAACGCAGGCCATTTAATGCTTTTCCGAACTCGCCACGACGAACGGATCAAGGCCCGCGGGTGAGACACGCGCAGGCAACGACAAATTCGTCGCAGAAAAGGCAGGCCGCGATCTGCGACGTACGAAGGAGTATAAACATAGAATTAGCGAGAACGTGTCATTTAAAGGGGTATTTTTAGTTCGTCAAACTTCCATGTGTCTCCGGCCGTTTTCGATCCGCTCATCGCCTGGTAGCGCTCCGAAAAAAGAACCTGACCTTCGAACGACACGCCGCCGAAGGGAAACTTTCCACCGTGCGCCCCCGGGATGATTTTCTTCATTTTTCACCGAACAGGTCCCGCGGGACACTGAATTTCTTTATACGACTCCCGAACCTGACGACTGATTCTGCGAGTTCTCACGGCGCTAGTACAATATTAAGACATTGCGCACGAATGACGGGATACTCTCGTACTTTGTATTCCGTCGGAGGAGGAAAATTACGCGCCATCAATTTTCATTCTTGCTTAAGTATGGCGAATGACGAAGAACTCGACGATATTACAAGGAACCTGCCCAGTGCAGATTCTGCTGAGCGAGGTTTACTAGATACTAATACTTTTTCTTTCCCTCACAATGTATCCCTCTAACTCACGTGTTTGTATCATATCTATACTGAAGACTGTTCAATATCGCATACTCATTGTTAATCTGAACCAACAGATAAAGTAAGTAAATAAATATTAGAACCACGCGTGCTACGATTTTTTTCTGTCCAAGTTGAATCAAACTCAAGGACTGCCGATAATGCACGACGTCGATGTCGATCGGGAATCCTTATCGACCGCCCGTCATTCGTATGCATATTTCATTGCTGGCTACTTTATTCTCTTTGCGTTCGCTGTTAAGCATCGGTAAAGGACCGATTGTCCCACCTCTGAGTAAACTGTCAGGCAGCATACCCAACAGATCAAATTCTAACTAGCGTCGATCCACCCACCCATCGTAATGAGCGTAACTGATCAACTTTAACAAATAAGCTGGAACATCGTTAGTCACAATTTTATCTGCTCGGTAGAGCTACCTGACAGTTTACCCAGAGCCCGAAGACCGACCGCAGTGACGCGTTTGTTTTTCCGTGCTTTGCACCTCGGACGGCGCGAAGTAACGATCGTGCCTCATTCTCTGACACTAGGCCAAGTGTCAAGCAGGACGAGGCACAAGATATCGGACGACTTCTCTCTTTATCAATATTAACGAACGGCGTGCGCGAACGGAGCAGCAAGAGTCGCGGTCTCGCTCCGAAAATTGGCAAACGGTAGAGGGCATGAATCAGTCAGTGAAATATCAGTGCCAACCCCGAAAGCCGTCTAACACGGCGTATAGCAAACGGCGCTCAATGTCACAGCAGATTGCAATCGGTCAATATCTCCCTCTTATCCACCGATACGTAATCTCGAGCAGGATAGACTCGCAGCTTGGAAGCGAAAAATCATCGACGTAGAGACGGTACGCGTACGTCGAGGCAGAAATCGACGAACGGCAGCAGGGCTCGAAGAATTGCTGCCTTCTCGAACGTCGTGCAGCGGATAATCGCGCGTTATCAGAATTTTATCGCACGCGCGCGCTCTTATCTCTGTAGTAGGAAATCCGTCGGACGTAAAAATCGTCATAATTGAGGCAGGTGAAAAGGAGGAACGGTCGGCAGTGCCGAGGGATCCCAGAAATTTGAAGTAAACGGTATAGTCCCTGCGTGTCAGGACGTGTGCACGAGCATCGAATATTCACGTGATCATCGCGAACGACGCGTGTACATGTCCGAAAATCGAACGCGACGAGGTAGGGGGGGACACACACACACAGAGACACAACAAACACACACGTATACACACGACTGATCCGCTGTCCGGGAAAATAAAAAACTGAGTCGAAGCAAACACACGAGCCGCCCATCACTTTCTCCGGCAAAAGGATCCTCGGCAGCGGGACGAAGAGAAACTCGGACAAAGCGAGAGAGAAAGAGCGTCGTGGCCGATAGAGGTTAGGCCGCGAGAATCGAGGTTAACCTCTCTCTCGCTTTCCAAACTACCGAAAACCCTTCGTCGTCAAGGATCGGCCTTCCGCGTGGGCCCGCGGGCATAGAAATAAGAGACTGAAACGAAGCGAAGTAGCGTTGTGCAGAACTTACCCCATAAACCAGTCCACGGTATCGCGGAGATACTCGGGTAACCTATCCAGCTTGGATGATTTTTCTTGCTGACCAGCAGTGGTGTAGATGAAAGTTTATCACGCGCGCGAGAAAACAAAATAAATCCGCACTCACACACACACTCTCTCTCACACACACACACTCGCTCTCTCTCTCTCTTTTGCTCCCTCTTATTCACTCCCTCTCTCGCTCACTCTCCCTCTCTCTCTCTCTCTCTCTTTCTCTCTCTCACTCTCTCTCGGTACTAGTGGCACAAGCGGCGCACGTTTCGCGATCTCGTGAAATCTAACATGGCGAAGGTCTATTGTCACCTGTTCCCGTCATGCCTCGCTTGGCCCGTCGGGAATGATACGCGAACGTTCGCGGGACAATTCTCGTCGGACAGTCCGTTCGCGCTTGTCGCCGGGCCAGAGACGACGACGGGTCGGCCTCACGTAGTCGAGGAGAGGAGAGAGATCCTGTTGTATGCGCAGCGCGATTTCGTTTGACTCCGCGAGAGCAGGAACCGAGAGCGAGCACTTTGCACAGCTGATCGTGTGGTATTAGTCGCGCGACTAAACACGCACCCCCGTTTCGGTGCGAGACTGTAGAGGGTAGTACCTGTCATAGGGACGGGACTCGGTTAGATGGCGGGGGTGTGTCGTGAGAGCGAACGAACGGCCGATCGAACGGTAAATTGGCGCCCGGAACGACAGTTTTCCTTCTTTCTTTCGCAGGCCTGCAACGAGCTCCGGAACGATACTGAGCGCGACATTGCGCTCTCGGGTTTGCGTCAGGAATTACTGTTAGAACAAATGCGAGGACGCGAGCAGGCGAGCGTTCAGGATAGCGGCGGTGGCGCCATTTGTCAGAGGCTCCTATCACACGATGGGCACAGCTGAGTTTCGGGCTTCCAGACACGTAGTTCGGCTGCGAGGCGATTGAAATGTGCGTAGGCGTTCCGGGGATTATTGTATTTGCACGGGACCGGCGATGTCAATTATTCGGGGAATGCTAAGAGTTCGGTCCGGAAAATAAATGGTGGCGACGTCTGTCAGTGTTACGCTGAGTTGCGCTGAGTCCATCACTGGAGCTTGTCTAGTAGTTTGCGGCATCCTGCGGACGATGGCAGCACCAGTCGGATTATGGATTCGTGTGGTCATTAAGGCAACGCGGGAAATTGAAAAACTTCTTCAAATAACATAAGATATTACGCGTACGCACCCAGTGGATCTAATTGTATGTCTAATTATTCCGAAGCGAACGCACTATTCCATTATGTATTATAAAGGTTAATCTACTTGTTGGCTTATAAAGTATTCTGTCGATCGATTTTACGCCGGCGCATAATGAAGCAAATGTTGATTTTTGACGGTGTTTTTAAATTTTCAAATTGTGGAATACATATTTATCATTGCCTTTTATAATAATGAAGTTCTTCATGTTTTGTTTCATTTACTTGTCATTAAAATAAATATCTATATTCCGTAATGAAGAGTTAACTGTGGCGAATTACTCTCGTTTTAGACATATTAAGAATTTTCTGTCATGCAAGTTTGTAAAAATATGAATATTTTGATGATATTGTGAAATATTGATATTATGACATATTTCATTTAAAATATGAAATAATATGCTCGTTATTTACGAATTTTGTCGAGTGGCAGCTCTTGACAGGATTTTAATGAACTCAGGAGGGTAACATTGACAATGCTTATTGGAAGCACCGGTTTTGCCGGATACTGTTTTAATTGCAAACATTATTTTTTATATCCAATGTTTATTTCAAAGAAATACATTTAACGATTTTGGTTCAAGGTTCAATAATGTAAATATGCCAAGCCTGAGCGATTTCAATGCACAATTTTAACTGCACAACCATTTTTGTGCAATTAAATCGCTCCGATTTATCGTTTTGTATGTAGCAGGCTTGCGAAGAATTTTATTTTTTCTGTCGGAGCGTTTTTAATTTATTTTGCTTCCTATTGGAACTTTCATCCAAAACTTTATCATACGATTGTTAATTTAATTTTTGAAGTCGGTGTTGCTTTTTTTTTTTTTTAAAGTGTTTTATGTTTCACGCCATTATTTGGGCGACGAAATAATTTGCACTGGTATGTATGGCTAAGAAAACAAAAGCACTATCGGCGTGGTAGGAAGGCCAGTCAGCACTCTGAATTGCGTGCGACATCTTTCATTGATCGACAATAATCTGTCTTATTTGAGGAAACTTCAACGGCCTACAATATTTCGTGATAATGGATGTCGAAGAAGCAGAAAAATCGTCAATACCCAAACGGGTCTATTACTCGGAAATAATAACGGGTAATCAGAGACATTATTACATTCCAAATGGACCTCGTAATTATTAATCGCCACCTACCCTTTGTCGTGAGGTTATTCGCTTGGAACGAAACTTACGAGATTATAAGCCTAGCAAACAAAGCCTTGGCAAACATTTGACGAAGGTTTGAGTCGAACAGAATTCTTTATCGTCGCCAGGAACGTTACAGCGGCCTGTTACGCCGAAAATCCTTCTCTTGCCCACTGCACCGAGAAGAACGAAACTCACCTGGCAAACACTGACGGAGCGGCACAGTGCCCGCGTAAAGGAGCTGCAGCTAGATAAAATATATAATTTTCTCGGTCGCGCCGAAAGATGGATGGCATTCTCGGAGGAAAGATCGATCGTACGTGCGTAATCCGTCCTTTCCGCTAGAAGCGCTTTTAATTGACAGTTAGACTCAATTAAGTCAAATAATTTCCTATTTTCTTCCACGTTTTCTTTATTGATTGAAACCTAGCTTCCCTCTTGCCGAGTCTGTATATATCTTAAATTAGAAAGAGTCGAAGTCGTTCGTTACGAGAGTAACAGTCTTAATTGACGGCGCTTCCAATCGGATCGACCTGACAAATCCTTCGAATCGAGGCGAGAGTAATTATTTGCCGATTAAGGAGTTTCCCGCAGAAACGTTTGCGCCGAAGGTGCAAATGGAGCAGAATGTCGAGCCGAAGCATTTGCCGCGAAACGTGGAAATGGAGAGAAGGCGCCGGATTTACAGATATTTGAAGGTGGATGACGCTCTCGCTAATGAAGGAATACATCCCCGAGACATCATGCCGCCGGATGCGATGGCCTCGTTCCTGTCACACGACGAAAAATACGGCCTCTACTCCGAGTTCAGCTTCTTGCCGTTGGAAATCTTTGATGACGAGGATTTCGATTGCAGGTCGCCGGCCAGTAAACGTCATCGGGGGTGCTAGCCCAGGGGCGCGCTTGCAATTTTGTGTCGCTTAAATTATTTAGTAGCCGAGATCAAACACACGCTTTCAATTGAAATCTCTGCGATTATTCCGACGCATTTGCCCGCATCGCTATAGAAAACTGCATGTTTGATGTCGGCGACGAAATAATTGCGCGGTATACATGAAACGCACACTTTCCAATGCGAATGCGCGCGAGTGCGACTGAAAAGTCGCTGCGATAATGTGCGCGCAATCTCGTTGGAAAGTGTGTGCGGCATTTCTATGGCTAAATGTCCGCGGCATACGAAGTCGCAATTGCACGCCTTGTTTACACGTTCGCAATCTATAGTCTGCGGAAAAACCTGGTCCACCGACAGTCTCGCTGTTGTCCACTGCAAATAAAAAAAGATGCAAATCCGCGCAAACAGATGCTAATACTGAAAATGAGAATTCATTGTAGATAAGAATACAGAGAAATACATTTGCACGACCACATAAAATATTCGCGGTTAAGTTTAGTGCAAGCTTGCAATGTCCGTTTAGAACAGTGGATGACTGGATTAATCTTGGACTGATCGACGGAGTTCGCCATCCGTTGCCGGCCACCATTTTCGTCGCGAGGGTTCACGATGATACGAGGATATTGGACGAGGACGAGGATCCTTTGGATCGACTTTATGCCTGGCAAATCGCAGCTGTAACGGATTACGATCGTAAGCGAAAACTGTGGCACGCCATGCCGCTCGACAGACGGGGCAGAATGTTTTTCGTACCCAGGATTTATATCCGGTTCTTTGCCGAGGATCCTAGGATATTCGCCAAGAGGGTCGCAGCTGCTCTGCGCGAGAGGAGGAAGGCTGAAGGTTGCATCAGGTAATTAGTCAGCAACCTTCATCGTTTTAGTGGAATGCCTTTCGAGAGGCCAAGTCGGGTACGTCATGAAACGGATTTTAAATTCTCGCAGGTACAATTTTTACTTGGACTGTATGCTTCCCAACGGAATGCCTTGCCCCGACAAAGAACAAAAGGACGCGATTATTCACCGAGCACTGGGAGAAGAGTCTCTCAAGTATCCCGCAGAGAAGGTGGTCGCTGTAAGAAGGCTACAATTTGTTAGGCGACTTTAACGTCATTAACAGCGATCAAAATGAGCCGACCAAATTTTCCTAGATCATTTCGGAGGTCGTACTCGACTATCAGCGAACGATGTGCAACCTTATGTGGAGGAAGTTGATGTCGCAGCATCCTGACATGTTTCAATTTGTGACACAACCACAAGTAGAAGAGGAGAGGCCAGTGCCTTTGACAGGAAAAATTGAGACAAACATGCGCAATTTCAAGGTACATCGAAGCGTATTCGTTTCCGTCTATGCTACATTGCCGAAGATGTGCAGGCAGCTGATGAAACTCCTATGATACTTTCTTAGGAAAACAGCGATTTCTTCCATTGGATTACATTGTACGTTCACCAGGAAGTATATGACGCAATGGCGTGCATTGTACTGGCATGTAAGGGGGTGTACGAGAAGAACCTTTTTGTATCGAATTACGGCAGATCAATGACGCTGACAGAATTCGAGGCGTTACAGAATCAGACCACTCTCAGTGTTGTGAAATATCTGAAGGAACCGTGGCTGGTGAAGATCACCCATTCCGTGAGGATGTGCCTGCGAGACGTGGGCAAAGGCTGGTTCAATCTCGAGCAAAAGTTTCACGACGTTTACGATGTGATGAAATTGAAACGTTTCATGGAGCTAACGGCTTTGCGCATGCAGGTGATTGCTATACAAACATGTGTATCCGTTCTAACAAGCGCCCGCGGCTAAGCACACAGCAAAAATATCGTATGGCAAAATGGTATCTCACCAGGGTGCCGTCAATTTAATACTATCTGTTTCCTATATTTAATGACGAGAGAAAAATGACAACTTCCAGGCGGCACTGCGAGTTCTCGTCGAGAATTCGATCGCCCTATATCTAACAATGCTCGAAACGCCTGCGCTCTCCACTCTGAACGTCGCCGATGAGTTCGAATGGGGCGACAATCTTATTGACACTCAATTTCCATCCACCAGCAATCCCATATTCAACGTCTGTTTGGCAATGAACGACGAGGGACCTTATTACACGACGCATCCTGATCTTTTCCAGGTGCAACATTGTTTTAGGTACAATCAATGTTCTTGTGTTTCCAGGAGTTCATTTTGGTGTCACTTTTACCTTCGCCAGGAAGAGATAGTGTCCCTCTTGGACAATTCCTTAACGCTTTGTCATCAGATCAGACAAGTGCATCCTTTTCTACTGCCGTCTCTTAAGTTTCCTACCGATCTGTACCTCAGTTCAGTTGGTCTGTTGGACCCCGTCGTTTGTAACGTCAGAGAGCGGCTGAAGAAGGCGTATCAAAGAGCTACGATTCCGCTACGCGCTTATGCGGCAGAATATCAAAAATATTTTTCATTCTTTATACTAGACCTTGCTCAGTATGTCGAGTAAGTTTAATATGGAAAATAGTAAAGGGTGCGCGCTGTGCTTGCGATGTATACTTCAAACCGGTGCATGTAATTTTGCAGAAAATTTCGTACCGACGATAATCCGGCTTCAGCGACAAAGGAAGAGATATCTGTTCAGTTAAAAATGAAAGCTGACTTGGAGCGATGCCTGCCGAACGACATTATCATCGGACCATTTAACGTTCATACCCAATCTTTGAAGGATAGCTTGTGCGAAAAGCGACTTCAATGCGCATTTGATCTGTGCGCAATGTTTACTAGAAAAGTCAAAGATGAAATTGACGAAGTGTTAGAGGAATATCGGATAATCTCTGCCAAGTTGAGAGAGCCGCCAGTGAGCATTGAACATCTTTTCGATATCTTGGAATGGATGGAAACTGTACCACTGTGCGTCAAAGAGCAAGACGAAATTGTTCAGCGGCTCAAGCTGGAGTTCGACATGCTTGACCATTTTCAGTGGAGTTTGTCTGATGAGGAATTTGACGCTAAATGGGAAGCCATCGGATACCCAAAACAAATTCAATTACTGGTTAGTATCCTCAATGAAGATGCGGCAAATTTGCTGAGAAACTTTGAACGAAATGAACTCTCCGATGAAGTTTGCGGACCGAATAGATTTACCTGACTTTGCGATGTGCAAGTGCTCTCGTTGCATCTGAAAAATCTAAAAGAATTTAAAATCTAATTAAAATCTGACGAGTTGCATTGCAATATAAGTGACAAATTCTTTTTCCTCGCAGTGTTTATTTACAATATGACCATTTTCATTATAACAGACATATATACATATTTGCCGCGCTTCTACATTGCGGGACTATAAACGACGTTCATAGATATTATTTCGAGACAGATGGACGAAACTTTGGAGAGGCTGGCGGACGATCAAGATAAATTCGCGAAGATTCAGTTACAAGACGAGGTGATGCTTCTGGAAAAGATTAACACGCTCGTCGGAAACGTGTCGAATGTTGCGCTGCAGACGGATATTACCAGGATTCATGAAACCGCGATCGAAGTACGAAGAATCTGGAGAACGATGAAGGAGTGCCAGGAGCAGGGATTACTACTGAACGAACGGCAGAAGTTGTTCAGTATGCCAGTGGTGCCTTTCGAGAATCTCACAAAGCTTATGAAGGAGTTTGAGATTTACCAAACTTTGTGGACCACTGCCTCGGGTAAGAGAAATTTGAGAATTAACACAGTCTCACTGTGTCTGCGTGAAAATAAATGCATTGTAAACTGTACTACGAACCACAGATTGGTTGAAATGGCACGAGATATGGATGGACAATCCATTGGCCACCGTTGATGGGAATCAAATAGACAGCATAGTAATTGACATGCATAAAGCTATGTCGCGTTGTATCAAGATATTCCAAGAAGTACCGAGTAAGTAATAATAGGTTCAACTTCTAAACAATTCCGCGTAGCATCAAACAGCGTGCGAGCTATACCCAACGAATGCCATGACATGTGTATACAACGCTGTTGCATGAACAACACTGATTAACGACATACGTCTGAAAGATCGAATACTCGTGGGAGGGTCCCTATTTATTTCTATGAACTGCTCGAACGGACCTGCCTCTTTCTCATATCCCCCCCGCAATATCTATCTTCTGACTTTCGACAACCGTTCTGTCAGAGGTATCTGCCATCGCTTTGGCCATTCGGGATCAAATCGAAGCCTTTAAGCCTTACGTGGGCATGATACAAGCCCTCCGCAATCCCGGAATGAAGGCCCGACACTTCGAGGAACTCAGCGCGCAGACCGGCATACAGATTTCGCTGACACCCACGCTGACCTTCAAGAACTTGCTCGTACTTGGGATCATGCAGTTCGAGGAGTCAATTAAGACAGTGGCCGAGGCGGCCGCCAAGGAATATTTGATCGAGGGAACTCTTGACGGCATGATCGCCGAATGGGCGACCATCACTATGGATGTTATACCATACAAGAATACAGGTACTCAAACGTGTCACAGATCTGTGGCTTCGTACGCAAGTGGAAATGAAACAGAACGAACTCGGAGCTGCGTTTTTTATCGAATGACATTTGCAATATAACCAAGCTTTCCCTATGGAATTAGCAGAAATGCTGCACTCCGATACGCAGGCATTCGCTATCGCGGGAAAATATTCATTAAATTGCATAGGCTGATATTGTCATCTGTATGCGGTGGGCGGTGCGGAACAAGCGCGTATCACCATCAATTTTCGGGCAACCGCGCTTACATACTTCTCCACGCAGGGACGTTCATCGTAAAGATCTCCGACGAGACATCTATACTCCTTGACGACCACATTCTGAGCACCCAACAGATTAGCTTGAGCCCCTTCAAGGCTGCCTTCGAGAGCAGGATCGAGGCTTGGGAGTATAAATTGAAACTAGTTCTGGACGTGGTGACTATTTTGGCAGAGGTACAAAGGTACACGAGCTACGCGGAAAAGATAATGAACGTGTGCGGCGTTAGTCTCACAGAAATATAATACTGTGGCGACGGAACAGCGATTATGATTTCAATGTTATAACTTCGATATTATGCTTCGGCAGAGAATGGATGTATCTCGAGCCAATTTTTTCGTCCGCGGATATCAGTCGCCAACTGCCTGTCGAGACGAGGAAATTTTCCACAATGGAACGTAACTGGAGACGAATAATGAAGAACGCCGACGAGTGCCCATATGTACGTTGCATAATATTATCCGAGCAAACGTTACCGTGTAGTCATAGATGTACATGCCAAATCAACTGCATCCTCTAAGATAATGATACGAAAACACGATGCGAGGCGAGTTCGAAATACTAAATGCCATTTCCTCGGTGACCGGATCGCGAAAATAAAACAGACAATGCCCAGACCGGCGCGGGCATACAGATACGAATCCGTCGCGACTTATGAAAAAAATCAGTAGCCAGAAATTGCGCGAGGCGTGACAGTATGCCACCCCCGCGAAAGATAATCGACGAGGCAATCTCCATAAGCCACCCTCCCCAATAATCGTTCCCCTAACTCTCGGCCTATCTTCCGCAGATAATCAGAACGTTCCCAGACAGGAGTCTGCTGGAGAGTCTGAAGGAATGCGTGGCGCTTCTCGAAGTCGTGCAGAAAGGGCTGTCCGACTATCTGGAGACGAAACGCATGATTTTTCCGCGCTTCTTCTTCCTCAGCGACGACGAGCTGCTCGACATCGTCGCACAGACGAAGAACGTCGAGGCGGTTCAGCCACACTTGAAGAAATGCTTCGAAAATATGAAGGCTTTGCGATTTGAGCGAGACCAGAGGTTCGTGAGCGACGTTCGCGTAAAGTCGGAATGCTCACGTTTGATAATCCGATAAAACGTCGAACGGAATGATCTGCAGGATTACTAGGATGTATTCGGCTGAGAACGAGGAAGTGATTCTACGACCGAGCATGTATCCAGAGGGTAATGTGGAGAACTGGCTGGGACAGGTAGAAGAAATAATGAGAAGCACGTTGAGAGAGATCATCGGGGAGTCTTTGGACGTGGTAGAAACTACACCCAGAAAGGAGTGGGTGTACATGTGGCCTGGACAGGTTGTACTTTGCGCTGGCCAGACGTATTGGACGGCACATGTGGAGCATGCTATTTCAAATAATAGCCTACTGCATTATTACAGGATGATGCTATCCCACGTACGTGTCCTCCCTTTCAATACCCCGTTATCGGCCAATCTATTAACGTATAGGACGCCGTTACAGCTATAACTACGTATATGTGAAAATAATTTTTTCGGCGTGTTCCTCCAGGAATAACTCATTTTTAACGCTCGCGCGGCAACGTTTTCCGCGAGTACCGCTTTTGCCATAACCCGTACCGATTGAATTTTAGAAACATTATCTCTGGCTGGTTATATCATGTTAGTAAATACAGGGCCGTGCGAAGCCAGTGATAATGTCCGCCCGAGGCCAAACGCGAAACTGTGACCGATACATTGATAAATATAATCCTAATTTGTGGGGAATGTGATGACAGGTAATTTCAGCCTACTATTATCCCGTCACGCACTACGTCGTTGTGACTTTAACCGTTTAACCAATGAAGTTTGCCTTTCCTCCCGCCTTGCACATTATATTAACCAGAGAGCAAAATTGAGGTCGAGTAGCTGCCTTGCACACTTAGCGCAATTTTTCAGTGCATCGCGCGCAATGTTGGCCGTACCATTCTGTAAAATTGCATGAGCGACGGCCGGGTTTACACTTGTCGGGCGGTATGCCGGCACAGAGAACGCATTGCAAGACGCACTTTTTGCAGCTGGACGATTTACGCTATTTAATTCGGGGTCGTCAGAACGAGATTCATCGGTTGATGCTGGAGGCTGTGATAACGATAGAGGTCCACGCGCGTGACGTTCTGCAGCGACTAATTCACGAAAAAGTCAACACGGTGAATGATTTCGACTGGATATCGCAACTGAGATATTACTGGATCGATAGCAATCTGAAAGTGAGAGCCGTGAACGCCGAGTTCCCGTACGGGTGAGTGAAAATTGACGCCTGCAAACTGACGGAGAGAAAATAGAAGGCTGCCTGACATCGATCTACGCAGTCCGATTAATTAATATGCTCGTCGGGAGAGAAGTGCTGGATACAGGCGAGGAATGACAAGCATTTCTCCAAATCTTGCAACTAACGTATGGGAAGAAAAATGAAAAACACGACTCGGCCAAGTCGTTATCCGAAATACCAATTTCCGTTTCTCGCATCGCTAAATTCCACACGCTTGACAATCGATTACCTGGCATCGTTATGACACTTTTAATATTCGGTTCAATCGGCGTCGTGTCGCATGTTAACGTGAGCAAAAAGTACACCCTTAAGTGCCTTATACATTAACAGCTCAATCCTCTCGACAGATACGAATACTTGGGCAATAACGGACGGTTGGTCATTACACCGCTGACGGACAGATGTTACCTGACTTTAACTGGAGCTTTGCACTTGAAGTTCGGCGGAGCACCGGCTGGGCCGGCTGGAACGGGGAAAACTGAAACAACGAAGGACCTCGGGAAGGCATTCGCAGTTCAATGCGTCGTCTTTAATTGTTCGGACCAACTCGACCACATGTCGATGGGAAAATTCTTTAAAGGTCTAGCTAGGTATTTCAGGCAAAACTGATGTTTCTCGCACAATATGATATATAGCTCATTGTCAGAAGAACTTAATGTCCGCAGTGCTGGCTCTTGGGCGTGCTTCGACGAATTTAATCGGATCGACATCGAAGTACTGTCCGTAATCGCACAGCAGATAATGACGATACAGAAGGCTCAGCAAATCCATGCAAGCATGTAACTATCAAAAGTCACCGTCGTGCGCATATTTATTTTATCCGAATGCCAACGAACTCCAAATCCTGCAGCTTTCACTTTGAGGGAGTGGAAATCTCGTTGAGGCCGTCCTGCGCCGTTTTCATCACTATGAATCCTGGCTACGCAGGGAGGACCGAGTTGCCGGATAACTTGAAGGCACTTTTTAGGCCCGTCGCCATGATGGTCCCGAACTACACGCTGATTGCCGAAATTTCGTTGTTCTCCTACGGGTTCGTCGACGCGAAGAATTTGGCCGGGAAAATCACAACGACGTTTAAGCTGAGCTCTGAGCAGCTGAGTGCGCAGGTTAATTCACAGATGTTCATGACGGGATTCAGCAAGGGCGGGCGTGATTCCGAATCGATAACAATTGTAGGACCATTACGACTTCGGAATGAGAGCCGTCAAGACCGTGATAGCCGTCGCCGGCAATCTGAAGAGAGAACAAAGGCATCTGGACGAACAACAGATCTGCCTGCGTTCGCTGAGGGACGTGAACGTTCCGAAATTTTTAAAGGATGACTTAAAGCTATTCAACGGTAGGTCCGTTTATCCGCGCCATAAGAAAATGAAGGTAATTAGCGAAGCGAATTGGCCGGAAACTTCGTTCCGGTAATATTTCACTCTGTCGGAGGTGCTTTAATAGTTAATATTCGCACGTATGGCACGTGTGTCGGGTCTAACTGCAACGTTCGGATACGTTTTATCTGGTTTAATGAAATCCGGCCGGTATATAAATGAAAAGCCGCGTCCTCACTACGCTCAGCTTTGCCCATCCGATCGAGAATGCCGAATGCAGTCGACGTGCGGCATAAGTATCCAAGACACGCATTTGCGAGAAAAACGCTTTGAAACTATCGGTGACCCTTTATGCGTTTTGTCAGCTTTCGAAAATGGAGGAACACGCTGTTTTATGAGCGCCCCGTCAAACACGTCTTTTCCGACTCCCTTTTCAATCCAAACTCGCTCGAGCTTTCCTCCATACGCGCCCGTTCCTGCGATAGAAAGATCATCCTCCCACCCAGCATTTCCGAACGCTTTCGCACCACGATGCTGCAGCACTTGACTGAGAAACACGTCCCCCGACGTGTTTAATATCGACAGGATTGACAAAAACTGCTTCGTAGTCTCCATGTCGACCGAGGTGCAAAAAGTAGAACGATCGCTGCGATATGTTTGGAAAATATGTATCGTGTTCATAACACGCTCGTTTTTTCTTCACCGCTCGTCGAACTGGGTCACGAGGTCTCTCTATGTGCGTGATACCAAAAAGGATCGCGTAAACATGTATTTTCCCGACTCATTTTCATCGTCCTAATTATCGCGGTCCTCGTCGCATTCGCTCCCGTCGCACATAATAAATCGTGGAAATTCCATCTAATTCCCTGATCATTTTTCATTCGTCAAAAGGAATCGTGTCTGACCTCTTCCCGCGACTCGAAGAAAAACCCGTGGACTATGGAATCCTCGAGGCAGAAATACGTAAATCCATCATGCGCGCGGGCCTTGAAGATATTGATGGTAAGTGGAAACGTTTTTTCGCTTGGCCCGTTCGCTTCTTCCTTTCCCATCCTTTCTCCCGTCCACACTTTTTTCATTTTATTTATTTAAAGAACGACCGCGTTATTTCAGTACGATCGAAAGGAGTCGCGGACCATTTCATCGTACATACGACTTTGCCAGTGGGATCATTAATTCCTCCCCACGATATACTTTCGCGGTAATTTGTCGTTCTTGCCACGACCTTAACGCAATCACTGTTTTTCGATCCTCGATATAATTAGCGTGCACTAACGGAATTCCATTTAATTAATATACCCCATGGAGACTCGTTCATTAACCGTCTCTCTGACCCTCCCTCTGCAGAATTCGTGAAGAAGGTGATTCAGCTGTACGAAACGACGATAGTGAGGCACGGTTTGATGCTGGTCGGGCCGACGGGGTCCGGAAAAACGAAGGTGAGTACACGAAAGTTTCGCGTGCTTCCACGCCTAAACGTTCCTTAACCCCTCGCAATCGGCGACGGAAACTTTCCTCATTGCGGTCCCTGACGCGCGCCATTCGTATTCAGAATCAGCCTCCTGCTGACGCAACGATTTATCGCGGGACATTTCTCGCGGAATTACGTCATTGCGGGACGGCTGACAAACTCGTATCACAGTATGTACTTCAAATAGCAAATAAAGCCTTATATGCGTCTCCATATAAAAAGAATTGGGGTAGATCGGGTCAGGGTGGGTTTGGTCGATGCAGGCGCACATAGAGACTTTGATGCAGCATCAGATTGAAGATGCTCGATAGTGACCGTTTGGAGGATACACGGGCGAAATCCTATTCGATAAGAGGCTATATGTGTACATGGTATCCGTCACGCTTGAGCACACATTATGGGAACAACGTAGGCAAACAGCGCGCTTGAATAAACCAATATCTGTGAAAAGGAGGTTTGCGAAGGAAGCGCTCGACGGGAGGCTAGCGGATTTCATTTTCCGGCAAGCCCTTTGTATGACAAACAATGACATCGGACATATGGTCAGGTCATGGCGTATGACTATAAAGATGTCCAGAGTTTTTAATATTTTACCCAGTAAACATGCTTTCTGCTCCGAATCTAATGCGCGCATGTTTCCTACCGCCGGAACCGTAGTCCAAGCCAATTTCTGTTACCTAGAATTCAATTACGTACTAGATCAGCCGGGTATAAATCGAGATTAACTGAAATTTGCTAAACAAAAATAGTACACATTCAGAAAACAGTTTCTCTCAGCCTATTATATATAGAAAAAGTGGGTCTACAAAATAATATCTATCGTTTAATTTACATCAATAAATTATACATTGAAAGAAAGCATCTGAGTTGCATATTCATTATTGGAATTATGTAAGATTTTTTTACAATGCTATTAGCCCGTTAGAACCGCCGAAATGGGAAATTGATTAGTTTTGGATGAAATTCACGATTCGGATGGCTTAAATCGGGATTCACTCGGTACAATTTATAATAACCTCTGCCTTTGTTAATGAATTCGGTGCATAGAGCATGTTACATCAATAACACTTATACATTTACGAAATTACAATGTCATTCCATTTGCAACGACAGTTTGCTCATCAGCCAGTCTTTAAATCCTACACATTTATCATACAATATGTTCATTGAAGTACCTATGTACACAATTACGAGGAATGATCAGTGTTCAATTAAATGTTGGTATTTACATACACCCGAATTAATGCATGCTGCATAATTACATCCGAAACTGCTCGTATTAGATTTTTTAGCTACGAATGATAAGACATTTCACAAATCGATTAACACGATACTGTGCCAAAAGTTTTCTGAACAAGCCCAGTGGAAACTGCTATTTTCTTCTGGTGATATTCTACTCGTAAACGACTATTATCCGCGAATTCGGAAACCGGATAGATCCTTACAGGGGAAGAAAATGGTGGGAAGCGAAAGGGAAGTCAGGTTTGACAGGTCTGCATCAGAGGGGACTTAGATTAATCTGTTCCGGGGAAACGTCGATAGTTCGCTTGAGAACGTAGAGAAAAGAAGAATCTGCCGCGTACAGGAAGGGAACGAAACGCTGGCAACGGCCGATAGGTTCGTTAACATCAATTTTACGGAAACGTTAATTGAATACTTCAACAACATCGACTGCAAACGATACCACTTGGACGATTTCACTGGGAGTGAAACGAATTTCAAACCGACTGCGTCGGTTAAGACATAATTCATCAGTGAAAAATAGCAGAACTATGAACAAAATTGAATGTAAAAGTTTAACGAGTTCAACAGTGTTTCAAACAGCGAGAGCGTCATCTTGAAACACCCAACAGATGTCGGTAGATGAAGAAGAAGTTGAAATTTGTTATTCAGTGTAATTAACGAGGCAACCTAGCGTAAACCCGATTTTGATGTCGCTTGCAAAAGGTGAGTTTAATAAGTTCAATAACGTCGCCGACTCCACTTTACGGATCAAGATGGAGTCTCGGAGGGCCTTGAACTTGTAGGTTACATCGCGACGCTCGTAAATTCAATTTTCATCTCGCCCACGCCTTTCTCTCCTGTTCTCTCGTTATTCTTCGTCGAACATAAACATGCAGCTGTGTACCGAAGTTTGTAGACAGACAGTATGATCGCATGCCGCTTATCCACTTTCGAAGCCACTAAACATGTCAACTTTCGGTCCAATTTTTTCTGTGAAAAAAATTCCGGTCCGATTTTGCGTGTACTGATTGCGAATGACATTGCATGTTTGCAGCTAGATCCACGGGCTAGCTCGACAAGTGGTTTTATCCCTAGGTAACTATTGATCAGATTGTACAAGCGCGATAACGCTACACTGTCACTGATAACAAGAGCACTGGTCACATCTTAAAACGAACCCTGCTCGAATATCGATAATATTGCGAACGACGTTGGACCGGGTAATTTACAGTCAAACTAAATTATCGCAACACTTTCAGTGCAGAGACTAAAATTTCTCGAAGTGAGCGAACATACGGATGACACTTTGTGAACGTCCAATTTGTCCGGAGTTGATCGCTTCGTCAGATAGAACCATCATCATTTGCCCAGATTAGGAGCAACTCAAAGTCAGTCTTCTTGACCCGTTGTCGAGCTTAAGTCGAGCATCTTCGACAGCAGTCTATAACTTACCGATTTTCCGGGTCCCGACATTGAGCCTAGAATTACACTTTGTCACCGTCAATCCGGAGTCTCCGCATTAACCTACATACATTAATGACAGTACCAAGTTTCTTAGATTGAACGCGTCCCCCAATAACGGATCAGGTGGAGTTATGACTGTAATCAGCTCAGTCACAGCTTCGCATTATACGCGCCGATTATGATCGCAAGCCCGAAAATAAGTACGACGGGCGCCTGTAATTGTTTTCCAATTATCGACGTAATTGAAAGACAAGAACTGCCCGTCTGCCGGCTCCCCAATGATTCTCCGAGGCACAGCCATGTTTGATTTATAAATAATAACGTTAAGTACTTTGCCCGAAATTGAAATTGTTCTGAACACTAAACTCCGGGGAGACGTCCTAAGTTTGCTCGATTAAACGAGAGTTCGCCGCCGAAATATCAGTCCATTAGAATAAAATGAAAATACCCTTTCGCTTCGTAGAGAAGCTGTCGTTAATTTCGCCGAAAGTCATTCGACGTCCTTCGATCGGAAATTAACCGATTCCTGAGCGGTGTGGAAGTTCAAGAACGACTTGCAATTTTGCGTCCAACGCACAGCACCCTTCACACACTCCACTGAACAGTACTATCCTGTAGACCGTCCCGCGCGCACAGTAACAAAAAGAAAATTGAAAAGAAATTAAAATAGGCGAACCCTGCCGATCCCAGGTTCTTCACGGGTCAGTCGGTTCCCTTGTCGTCATCATCATGGCGGTCTCCCTCCTGGTCCTCCAGGATCGTTGAAGCAGTAGCTAAATATACCTTTGCGGATTGCAATGATACCTGGTCATACTCTTCAGGACCTTTCGTAGAAGTTGTTCTAGGCAACGACGAAAGGTGATTCCGCACATCGCGTATAGCAGGAAGTTGATGCTGAAGTTGGTGTAATACAGCAGCATAAAGAACTGCTGCAGACACCATAATAGCGCCGGCGTATCCTTCCGTGCCAACGTGAAAAAGAACACGCACAGACGAATGACATAACTGCAACAACCAATGATTACTTGTCATACTGTTAGCATTTTGAGGGATTGGCGTCTCAAAGGATATGTGTGACGCAGTAGCCATAAATTATGACGCAACCATCCAGAGATTTACAACGTTACGTTGAACGACTCGAAGGGATGGTGTCTGTGTACTTGGACACCATTCAATTTATCCACAATGAAAGACTAGTGGAAGTCCTTGTGAAACAGTGCCAGTTTATTCAAAATCTCGTGCCTATGATGCACTTCGCAAAAGATCGTGTGTTCGCGGTGACATTGATACAAAAACTATGCATTTTGTTTTGCCAAAACATTCGGCAATGGGCAGCCCGGATGCAGGTTTGGACCACACACTTTGATTTTGTTGCATATCAACGCTCGTTGATCCCCTACTTACGACCTACGCACCTGGCGTGGTCGCAGCTTACGTTGCGCACAATTGTACTTCGTGAATGGAAATTTCGATTATGCTGACTTACTAACGATTAACTTGTGCCATTATTGCTGGATTACGGTCGGCCAAATCATGCTTACACGCCTACTACGGTACCGTCCACTTCTGCGCACTTACCTTGGCAGATTCAGAAGAATGAAGACCGTGCTGATGAGCAGCAACATCTTCGTGATACTCTGCTGATTCCTCGTCGAAACCAGATTCCTCGAGGAGGATCTGACATCTGCAAAATTTCAACTCAACGATTCCCTCGGCAATGTTGACAGGGATCAAGAAGGGTGGGACGGAGTACAAAAAAAAAAAAAGAATGTAGAATAAAAAAAGAACGAAAGAAGCGATGGAGGGAGAGAGCAGTGGAATTATCGGATTACGGGGGGATCCCCGGGTCTAAGCGAAACTTTACAGGAACGTCTGATCCTGATAA
Source organism: Priocnemis perturbator (assembly GCA_963942575.1). Taxonomy (NCBI): domain Eukaryota; kingdom Metazoa; phylum Arthropoda; class Insecta; order Hymenoptera; family Pompilidae; genus Priocnemis; species Priocnemis perturbator. The sequence goes on from OZ012652.1 coordinate 4,993,223, forward strand.
GGAGATCCTGCGACGGTGTCTGTCACGCGTAAGTGTGCATTTGCGTGTGCTGGCGCAGACGAATATTTATGTAGGTCACGAGGGTCGCCCTTGTATCACGGAGGGTGCACGCACGGTAACCGCTACCACTTGTCTCGTGAAACGCGTCTTCTGAAAATTTCGATAGCGACCGGAACGTAAATGGCGGTGATTATCCTTCGAGGATCTATAAATTGCAGGAGCGTACGCGGCCGCGCCTATTGCTCTGACGAAGCAAAAAGTCCGCGCGAACCTGCGGCGATCGATGAGGGAAGGGAAAAATATCGGGCCGTTAATTGCGAAGAATCCGAAGGGAGGTGGTGCGACAGGTAGGTACTGTCGGTACAAGTAATGCCAACTCACGTATACACCTCGCTCCTATTTCGGCCGGCTGACAGGCATTTCGCGGCGTCGATGGCGGCGCGGCGGTCGACGTTCCTTGATTTCGCATGTGATGAGAGTGATTAGTCTTTGACGAGTGGAAGGACTGCTGGGACGGAGGTCTCCTTCCACCCACCATCGGTCCCATGTTCATGCCAGGATTTCCATTGTTGCTGCTGCTCGCACTCTGAAAGAACGTGGGTCAATTGTGTAATCATGGCTCTCGTCTAGTAGCTGATAGAAAAAAATCCCACGAGCTTCGACATACGTAATGCGTACCGTCCTATTTGAATGGAATGCTCGCTCCGCGCTGGCAAATTGAATTATATTTGCTGAGAATGAAAGGAGGCAAAGCCGTAAGCAAGCTTATTTGCCTCGACTGTCAATTCTATTCGCATTCCACGAAATATTTTTACTTGTAAAATGGAAATACGTTTTCTCGCGAGAGTGTCCTTGCATATGACGATGCTTCGGCGAACCGGCATAAATAGTATCTCATTGAATCGCACGCGGCGTGATTTGATTACAGAATGAGATGTAAGACTATTTATGTCGCCTGGGAAATTATCAGTGTTATCTGTGCTGGTAAAAGAAGTATTTTATTTGCCGTATCTCCGGTAGCTCAGCCTGGCTCGAAGTGCCGCTCGTTCAATAATCTTTCAACTGTTAATGAAGCGCAATTTTTTCCAATGAACTATGCAGCACGTATCGCCACACACGTCCGGAAAGAAAGAAGAGCAAATAAATGGGAACAGAAAATGCGGGAAAAAGCATGACTGTGTACGGAGGGTGCTGCAGAGAAGAGGAAAAAGAGGGAACGATGACGCTTCAAAAGAAGTGATACTCATGCCCGGTGTAGCATAATCATTACCAGCTCGGGGTAGTTTATTAGCCAGAAGACACGGGCTTATTGTATTTTCCAAACCAGATTATCGGCTAAACTATGAACTGTCCAAACGATATAATCGGATTATCCTGCACCCTATACGACGAACTTCTAGGCGTTTGATGAATCACTTTAACTCTAGAACTGTCAAAGGGTTAAAGGACTCGATTGTCATTTCGTTATAATGATTCCTCATTTTCGGAATCGTATAATTTTCGGGTGTAATAGACGACTTAAGAACGAGCTATCATTAAAGCGAAATGTCAAGCAAGTCATTTTGCGCCCTCAGTAGTTAAGATCGACCGAGTTTAGATTCGTAAATTACGTATGACTTGATAGAGACGAATTGATCAGTACTTCCGGCGAGTGTTTTGCTCAAATTTTATAATTGCGATATCACGTCTTTGCTATGTAGCGAAATATCACACTTTAATCGTATTGCAGGAGACACAGCCATTATTAATTAATTAAACGCGAAGCCGTGTTACAAAGTTGCCGAGTGCGTTGCTTGCTTCACACAGCATGCATCGCGAGCACCGTAAAATAAATATAATAAACCCTCCAACGACACTTGAAACGCGAACAATACGCTTCTTCAATTATTTACAACACTTTGCTAACAAGAAAGACATTGCTTCAACCTGCTTGTCCATTGCGGTTCCTCGACTCAATTAAAACATTCTGCTTGAAATGTTCCGTTGCGGTCGTGAATAGACTTCTAGAGTTCGTAGATAATATCCGTTTCAATCAACCCCCTATATTTATCATTTACTCATCCAACCTCGAGTACGTCGGAAGCGCATTTATCCTGACACTACGCCCGTACCTGATATTTATCTACAATTTTGTGTGCGCACTACCGATGACAATGGAAAATATTGATCGTCAAGAGTATTTGTCATCTGTATATCCGACGGGAGTGTCGCGGCGCAGAGGAAAAAAAGGAGGAAGATTGATACGGAGCGTTTTGCTTCGAATAAGGCAAGAGATAGATAATCTGCCGCGGAGATAAATTGACGCAATACACTACAGGAGTGGCTCGTTTTTTTTCTTTCCTTTCGCACGTGAATAATAATAATCAATGGATACTGGGAGGGAAGCACTTAGTCAGAGCTATGGGCCCGGTATAGGCGGCGTCCCATCAAACCTCAACTCTTTCAAATTCTGACAAATAATGTCACCTCAAGCAAGCAGTCACGCAGTTACGTGTGCGAAAGATCAGTACGTCATGCATCTTAAGCTCGCAACGCACGCGTATCTGTATCGTCTACAGATCCATCGCTGACACATAAATTATGTCTCTGCACTCATAATTAGAGTCGATTAATTCAACTAGACGTCGGTCACGTGGGTTTTCTTGCACTGACGTTTGTGTCGCCTCGTAAAAATGACGCAGGACGGACGACTGGCCTTACTTATGAGACGGAACCTTTTTCGGAGTTACTGATCCGAAAGCAATGGAAGCACACATCGTCCGAACGTTGCCCAATCCTCGGACGCGCTCGTGACGAATCGATTTCCGGGCGACGAAAGGAAATCGGACATGACGTCGAAATCGGGGGCCTGAATTATTCATGTCCCACTCTTTTTTTTCGCTCCCCGACGTTTTACGTATCCCAGGGGAGAACAAAAAGTTGGAGTAACTTTTCGCGAGGCAATGCCGCTCGGCGGAAACTAATCATTTTCCGATTTTATCGTGTCATCGTGACGCTTGAGTTATGCGCGGATTGTTCGCGCGCCTCTTCGATATTTTCCGCGCCAAATCCCTGCACGGACGAGATCACCTTAAATTACGGCGGTTTCAAGTCGGAATGATTCACGGTATGTGGCGGCTTGGCGAGCAATAAAGCAATGGGCCAGACGTCAGACGCTTAAAAAATTCTCATTAGTCTTCGAGGTACACTATCTCGGTAGGTAGCTTACAATTCGAGTTTTTCGTTTATGTTATACTCGATGGGACAATAATTTCAGTTACAGCTGTCGCCTTCGGAATTGGATCGTATTATTATCAGACTCACTGCTATAGGAGTAGATAATGGTACTGTTCTTCCACAATATTTACCAACCTTTTTCCCATACTCTCACATCTATCTCTTTAAGATACCCCAGATACATTCATTCGCCTCGGTTTGCATTCTTTTCATGTGGATATCCAATGCATATCTATCTTCTACAGTTTTACATCGAAGGAAAACAGTCAATGTCTTGAGTCGATGAGGTATACGGGTTTAAAAAGGTATCAGGTAGAAATGTTTAATATAATATAAATGTCAATTAGTATGTACGGTGCAGTAACGTAACAAAATGAAATGATGAATATCCTTAATCATAACGTAGAATAGCTTCGTATTTCGTTCGCAAACTTATTAAACCAGTGAGTCCATGAGCAAAGCAATACGGGATGGCTCAAGCAACAGAAAGAGGTCGAGGCTTCGTATTTTTCACAAGGACGAGAAAGTAAGGACGCCAAAAAATATATTTCTGCTTTACACTTGCCACTTTATAAAAACTCTACACTCTAGGGCGTTGGTCGATGGAATAATTTCCGTCAAACCAAAAATCTCTCAGAAGAGTCGCTTCTCGCGTTCTCTAATTTTCAGCCAAAAACCGCCCTCCGACAACATGATGAAGCTCTTCTTACTGAACCGCATCGGCTCGTTCGTCCTTTCGCAGGGCAACAGCTCGCAGCGCGACAGCAAGCAGACCAGCATCATCTTCGACTGTAGCAGTGCGAATCTGTTGCCCACGCAAATTCGCGGGCCAATGCCGAACGGCAAGTAGACCGACTGATTGATCTTGCCCTCCAAAAATCGCGTCGGGTCGAATTTCTCTGGCTCCGGATAGTAATTGGGGTCGCGATGAATCGCGTAGAGTGGCAGCCAGATAGAAGTGCCGCGCGGTATGGTGATCGGCTTGGCGTCAGGGGTCGTCGGCGGCAGCTCGAAATCCTTCACGCACACTCTGTCCAGGAACGGCGACAGCGGATACTTTCTCAGCCCTTCGTTCAACACGGCGTCGAGATACTTCATTCCCATTAATGCGTCATACGTCAGCTTCCCGTTCGTCCGTTCGACGGCCTCCTGGATCTCCCGAACGAGCAGCTCTTGCACGTCGGCATTGACGGCCACCTCGTGAGACAGGAAGGACATGAACGTGGACGTGCCGTCGAAGCCGGCGAAAAAGAAGACGAAGGCCTGAGCGGTGATGTCCATCACGTCTATGAAGTTGCTGTGCTCCTTTGACGCGTCCATCATGAGCTGAATCATGTCCGGCCTGACGATGCCCTTCTCTTCCCTGATCTTGATCGTCTCCGAGACTACCTTGGTGAAGAAGTTCGTTATTTCCTTACCGAACAAGCTCATGCCGAGGATACTCTGCAGCGTGGGGAAGTTTCGCGCGAAGAAGAATTTGGTCGAGAGGATGCCTTCGAAGTTCATCGTTTTTCTCGCCAGAACGTAGAACTCGTTCTTCGGGTTCTTCATCGAGTCGACGCTTATGCCGAACGCACAACTTGCCACAACGTCGTTCGCGTATTTGCTTACTAGAGCTTTCATCTCGTAGTCCTTGCCGCTTCTGCCGGACTCTTTGGCAAGGAAGTCCGCGAAGCTGTCCCCGCAATCCTTGATCAGGACGAACATGTTCTTCATTTTACTCGACGTGAACGTCGGACTCACTAACTTCCTCATGTCCCTCCAGTGATCGCCGGTCAACGCGAACAAGTTCTTAGACATCAGAGGATCCAGTTTCTCGTTGAGAAACGAACGATGATCCACGAAGCTGTCGAAGTTTTTCACCGCCATCGACAGAAATAGTTCCGGGTCCCTGACCAGGACAACTGGGGTCATGAACTCGTGGAAGCCGACGTACTTGTATGACGGGAACTTGTTGTAGTAATTTTGCATGAGCTCGACGAGGGAGATGCGTCGCAGAACGGACGGTGCCATGTTGCCGAAGAACGGCAGAGGTTGAATTTGCGGAAGCTTCATTTGTCGGAAATGAGAGGCTTGCCTGTGTAGAATATAATAAATAGCCAGGCCGATGGCTATGACCCATAAAAGGATCGAGATCTCCATGATGAGCGTCGATATTCTCCTCTTCTCTTCCAATAATCACATGCGAAATCTTCCTCCGTTATCCTCTTTGTCTTTCGCTACCGCCGTTTAAACTAAAGTTCGAAGAAGTTTCTCTACTAGCCCGGCTCCGGTTAACGAGATACTTGTGGCTCGTGCAAAGATCTACATGAGACTGGGGTGCGCAAAGAAATTTATACCTAGTCTGCGATTGATGTGACGAGAGCGTGAGTGAGTATGTCAGCGCGCGCGTGTGTGTGTAATTGATAATGCTGTAATAAGTTAAAACGGAGAAATGATAGTCATTCTACCTTGACAGAGAACTACGATAACAAGGCCGGCAAATGCCCCCACCATCGTTGCAGCACACGTGTAACTTGTCAGGATGCTTGAGTAAATAGAGCGTGAATTTTTGACATGCGCTTATAAATATCTTATCAACACCCGGAGAACGTTATCGACATCGTACATGAGCTGCCAAAACACGAAGGCGCTAGCACGTGAACGAATGTAGAGAAGTCTTTTATCTGTTTCGTGCGTTGCAACGTAAACAGTGAGGTCGCGAGTTCATTTAATTTACTCTAGTGCGATTGCGGCCTGATTAATATGTCGAGGCGATTCTGATAACCGACTTGAGACTCATGATGATATTTATTTTGTTGTTTACTGTCCTCCCCAACTCCTGCCCATTCACGGCAAAGTGATACTCATCGACATAACTATTGTACATGAAACAAATTGGTTAAAGTCTTCGACTTTAAGAGATGACAGTACTACGCACTTGACGTTTAGGAATAAACCGGACCAACGTCATTTGTCGACAATTTGCAAATAGCAGTGGGGGTGACCTCAGCAATCTTGATTCATTGCTTGAGACTCCAGGGAGGCGTTGGTAGCTGTGTCATTCACTTTATTGTTCCAACGAACAGTCGTCTCTGTGTTATGTCACTGCGGAAGCCATCCACTGTGCCGCACGGCCCGCACTCAGTCCATCTTTTTCTTCGGCCACTGACCCTTCCAGTTTTCATTTTTCTTATGAAAGAAATGGTAAAGCGTTGTTGGCCAGCTAACAACGGATTTCGCAGTCTTTGCGCACCTGCTCGTATCAGTATCTACGGCCTCTTGCTTGATAAGTATTTACGCTGAAGGTGCGTCGACGAAATTCGTCGCAATAAGAAGTAACGATGGCTTACTTCGAAAGATTATTGAGTCGCTCCTGTTTTCCCTCCTCAAAGACTCTTGCTGCGTTCAACTGAACGTCGATTCCTCTAAAGATAGCATCACCGGGAAACAATTCCATGATACTTATTACTTGCAGCAATAAGCTCCGACGGGAATTCTTTTTCTCGACTGAGAACGCAGCGGAAACTTGACAATGCTGAAGGTTGGTCTTGCGTACACTCTCAAAACAGCTTACTGTGTAAACATACATATCTACATCTACACGCCCATGCACTTGCATCGGCGAGTATCTACGAACTCGTGCATTCGCACTCTCGTAAATCGACCATTCATGCCTCTGCTAACGTGTAGACTTTCGAACTGTACGTGAGAACGAAAGTAGCTATTTCCAGATCAGTTGATGCCTCGCGTTCTCACGTTGTGCCACAGTTACTCCGACCAGGCCGGGCGGAATTCGTAAGGAAGCGATGTAAACAGGCGGCAGATTTATCGGCTCCGATGCTTACTCGTTCAACTTATGCACGAACTCGCTGCGGATCATTGCGAAAGGCGGAAACGTTTGGACTAGGTCCTTCGTCGAAATAATTCCCGTTCAGATGATTTCAGCCGATGAAATATGTTCTTCCGATACAATTTCGGATCGTTCATAACCGAACATCGAGTACAGGTGCATAAGTGCAATATAATAAGGTGAAAATTCGCAATCGATCAGCTGGAGAAGCATTATGAAAGAACGCTTTCTCTCGAGCTTTTTGAAAACCGCTCTCCAAATTAATGAAAAGTAACACAAAGCGTTCCGCTCTAACAAACGCCGTTCGGAGGGAGGAAATTATCATTTTCCGGATCGCATCGTAATTAGTTTTGAGAGAACTTGATAAAGTGTTCCGTTGCGAGAAAATGAGTTTAGCGACCTTTTCAAGCGGCCAAGAAACGAAGTCGACAGAACGTCGGGAATTTTCGCGGCTATTTTTGTTCGTTTATAAATATCCTCTTGCATAAGCCCCGACCATTCATCTATTGGAAATCGACATGCCGCTTCCGCTGAATTAATCGTTAATAGGTTGACCTATCACCCTGCCAATCCCTTCTCCTGTCCGCTAATTTGCGCTTTGCCTCTGCTAATTACCTTAGGTGGGCGAGAATTTAGGTATTCAATTTAACCGATCAAATTGCAAACCTTATTCATAACTGCATCTTGATGTTGCACTTGAACTTGTTTTAGCCTGCACTCAAGGCGTGCTGTAGGTAACAAAAAATTGGATCGGTTGATAAACAATGACTATAGCGACCCTTGCGCAAGTATACGAGGTAGCCCGGAAATACGTGACCAAATTTTTATATCTCGTAAAGAAAATGTTTTTAGAGATATGTTTATACAACCTTTTTTTCTTCCTTAGGAACAACACAGAATACGATACCAACGTTTGGTGACCGATTTCTGCATCACTCTATACACAGCAGTTGCAGATGATCTGATTTCAAAGAACAACATTTCGGACGCAAATGAATAAAGCCACCATTCGGCGTGGCGAATACCGGCGACGTCAAATACGTGCATCGCCGAAATTTGATGAAAACAGTGAACCGTTCTAAACGCGTACCGTCCGCAATATTCAAACCCGATCGATATCATTTACGTACACAATGAACTCACCGGAATTTGATTGAGATTGATGTCGGACCTTTCCCTGCTCGGACAGTTGGTCGACACTCCCGGCGCCTGTTTGAACCTCCTGCTAAATCTCAAAAGATTCCTCATGATCATGGTGTTCATCACAACGATCAACATCAACGGCACGATCAAGCTCGCGATACTGTCTATGATGCTGATGATCCTCATCATCTCAAGGTACTCGATCCGCAGGTCGCAGAACTCGTAACCGTCCTGACTCGTGACCACTCCAGCGGTCACGAACGAGTAGGAATGGCTGGCCAGAGCCAGCACGACCAGAATGAAGACGATCGCCTTTGCACGGGCGATCGTGCACATGTGCGGCCGATGAAGCGGATACTGAACGGCGATGAACCGCTCGACGGTGAACGCCACAATGAGCCAAACGCTTAGAGAGCTGCAAACGGCGCTCACGTAGACGAGAGTCTCGCACCAGCCGTCCTTATTAAACACTCGCCAGCCGACGGTGCTGTTCAGCCAAACAAGCAACAGCGAGACCAGGAATCCGAAGTCGGCCGTGGCCAGGGCGGCCAAGTAATAGCTCGACGATCGCATTTTCAAGTGCGTGTTCAGAAAGACGACGCACGATAGGAGGTTGCCGACGAGGCCGAGCAGAATGATGCTGGGAATGTAGTACTGGTGGAAGAAGTCCAGCAGAAAGTATAGCGAGTGGCAGGCCTCGAGCGGCTCCTCTTCCAAATCGATCGCTGGCTCGAGCGTCCGATTCGATCGCAGATGGGGGTAACTTCCGGCCGCCGTCACGTTCTGGAGGATCGACGCTGTGGATCGTCGGACCCGCGGAAACGCGGAAATTGCGTTTGAGAACCGAAGGCATTGCACGTTCGGATTCGTCCATGTTGCGAACATGTTTGTTTAGCGAGTGCACGAAGATGGATTGGCTTGCTCGGGGGAGGGGGGGAAACTTGTTGTTGGCGGTGCGTTTTACATAGTTCTCGTGCGATAATCCAGCGTCGCTGTGCGCTCGATCGTTAATCTTGATCGCCGTTCGCTCGATCGTTAACTTCAATTGCTGTTACTGCCGAAATGGTTTGGAAAATTCACTCGTGTCACTTTTATCGGACGCTTTTAATTCAGTTTGTAATACGGTCATCCGAATACTTCGCATTTCGTTATGGTTTTTAGTATTTTATATCCAACTGGCACATTGTGCATTCATGTGAATCTTCGCTGTTGGAATTGTCAGCTGCCATAGTTAAAAGGCTATAAAATCCTTGTTATTGCTACGTTTGGTGGATTATATTGATAGAATCAGCCATGAGGAACATAGAAGTTGTTATGTGTTGCTGTATTTAATGAGCTTTCCGCATCACACTGGACGACACGGGATCCATCCGCATTCGTTGGCTCAAATTTTAGTTCTCAAGTGCAGACCAGCTTGCCTTTAAAATCCCTTATTACTGTTATATGTGTAACACCATGAAGACCGCAGAATTTCTTCTTTGTCTATTTTCTTCTCATTTGCTATCCTAGCGTGCAATTTTATCAGTCCTTCCATGCGGAATATTTCTTATCCTTGAACTGATTACAACTTTCATTGTCTGTTCTTATACAGATCGTATGAACATTCAGTTCCGTTGTATCAGATGATATTAAATAAGTCAAATCACGTGTAGAATTTTGTAAAATAATCTGACGATTCGACGCGTCGTGGATCTTTGTGATTTATACAATATAGTTCCATTTTTCTTATGTTAAAACTTTTTATCAGTGACTCTGCTGATTGATTGTTATAATTTCCGTTATTAGACGATCAAAGAAACGGGCTATTCAGATCTCTCATGTCGTTTCTCGCCAATTCTAGACTTCATGAACTTATTTTCTTAAACATAACCAGACAGCGCAAAAGATAATATTTCTACTTTAACCTCTCTCTCTCTATAATCGCAAATTGCACTCCAACAGATGGACGCTCCTGAGCTATTTCAAAATTCTGTCTGACACACGACTTCATCAAGTATCCACGTAGTAAAGTGTTCCACTGCCTCCCTTCAATATCCCGCGCAGTCTAAGGAAATTGATATCACGCCGCTCGCAAACTCATCCCCTCGTCCTACACGACAATCTTTCCCGAAATTATGAATATCCCTCCCGAAACGGGCTCGTGCCAGCGAGGACGAAGTCTCCTCCTGCCTCGTAACAGTCACTCGAAAAGATTCGATTATATTCCTGAAAGCACTGGTGATCGTTTCGACGGGGGCACAGAGTGTACCGTTTACTTAAACTCGTGGTCCTCGGGGAACGAATAATTCAGCGGGACTCTTGGCTGAACAAGGGAGCGACGTCGTGCGACGAGTAACGACGCCGGATGTACTGGCGCCGCGACGCACGCCTGCGACGCCCGCTGCCCAAACGAAAAGTTTCGCCGCATGCGCCGTAAAACGACGCCCTGCGAAAGGCGTCGGCGTCGAATACATTCCATTCACAATACCCCCCGCATTACTAATTGAGACGAACACCCAGCGCGCGCGCGCGCGCGCCTCACTGGAGGCCGAATTTTTTTTCTCCGACACTCCGCGCCGCGTTTTTTTGTCAGTTAGCCTAAACGAGCAGAGGGCGTTCGCTCGTTGGAAAGTCATGAGTCGGGGGATTTTTCACTTTAAGAAGCGAGCAATCAAGATTCGACTGTCTGCTTCTTAATGTTCGTCGGCTCTGTCACGATCCGCGCACATCTCCATGCGTTTTAGCGCTCGCAGATATCCAGCCCACGTAATCGTTATGTTGCAGTGCTATGAAATGCTGAAGGACGCCTGCACGAACCTGAAAGGCCAGTTGCAGCCCAGTGGGAAGGCCTTTGCGCGCGTACTGACATACGTTTTGAATCCAAAGTCCGTCACAATGGGACAATTGTACGGCGAATACGATCTCGACACGCACGAATGGTAAGAGCGTATACAGAAATGATAGGCATAGTACATACATCAATGTACGTCCAAGCTGCGTATGAATTATTACGAGACGCTTGTCGAACGCTACTGAATGCGCGTAAGTATGACCTTTTTCTTCTCTAAATGAACGATAACGAGGTGAACTGACAAAGGGATGAAGAAAAAAAAGTTTCCAAAACATCCAATCCGATACGTCAATCTCACTCGGGGGCCAATTTGTAAAGCCGTACACTCAGATACGCTTCTCAATGGGAATGCGGGAACGTATCAACGTACGCGGCGCAAATTCTGCCTTACCAACGGCAACCATCAGTCTGCGACCCTTGTAATTGGGGTATTAAGGGTGGGTTCGATCTTCCATTAGACGCGGGGAGCGAAGACGCGGACTACCCCGAAATATTCTATTACAATTTGAATTCTTCCACGCCATGCACCTTCGCAATTTCGGCCCGATTTCGTTTCTGTAAAAAAGGTCACAAATGGAAACACGTCGACGGCTAGACAGCGACAGAAGTCTCGTGAAACAACAAAAATGACGGAAATTCTCTGATCGGCCGCGGTGCCAGGAGCGAGACGTAGCCTTGCCATCATTTTTCAGTGTGTTTGCTTTCAATAAACGCTCGAGCGCGCCGTTAACCACGGCGTCTTCTAAAGATCTGAATCTTCCTTATACTCGCGCATTGTGTACCTTGCCTCCATCCAATTATACCGCGCTTTCTTTCTCGTCGGCCTCTCTTAATAAGGGATACATTCTAGCATGCTAATCCGATAATCAATAAGTTCGAGGCGTGTCATTTGCCACCCGGCTTTATATATTTAATTAGGACTGACGGCATTCTGTCGACGATGATACGCGACGGAACAGCGGCGACGGACAATTTGAAACGTTGGTACGTGTTCGACGGCCCGGTGGACGCGGTGTGGATCGAGAATCTGAACACAGTCTTGGACGACAATAAAAAGTTGTGCCTCACGTCGGGCGAAATAATGAAGCTACTGCCGACGCAGACGATGATGTTCGAAGTGGCTGACCTGAAGGTCGCATCTCCCGCGACTGTTTCCAGGTAATTCGCCGATACTCAAAAGCGTGGAGCAGCATCATTAGCGGACGAACAAAACTTTCGCAGATGTGGCATGGTGTACTTGGAGCCGGAAGGACTGCCTCTGGATTCTTTTGTTCGATGTTGGATTCGCTCATTGCCAGGAGTAAGGAACCATCTGTTCGTCGCTTCTAATGCCACATTTTTAAATGTTTCTGCAGTTGCAAATTGAGTGCGGTGTTGATACTATGAAATTTTTGCTCGCGTTGATCTTCATGTTCGCGTATAATTGCGCATTACATACTGGATGCCACGTTAAATTCGATAAAATCTCGTGTCTTACTTCTTTTTCGAACTCAAGTTTCTTTGCCTACAATTCGCACTGTTATCCGAATAGTATAACTTTGCAATATTTTCGTGATTAATGCAGGCGATGTCGGAGTACGTAGACAAAGCTGAAGAACTAACAAATCAACTTGCTCTGCCGGGAATAACGTTTTTACGAGAAAATATGCGTGAAATTGTGAACACCGTGGACATCGGAATACTAAATTCCTACATTAACTTGATGAATTTTCGACTTGGACCGATGGCTGGAAGGGATGGAAAATCGCCTCCCAGTTACATATTTCAACGTACTATACGTAAGCGTTATGCAAAGTCGAAATCCATCATCCTACTCTTCACAGCAAAAGAAAGCAAAACGCGAGTGCATCCGAAAATAATCTAGCTAGAACTGTTTTAATTTGTTGCACCTTCTCCTTGTGAATAATTAAAATGTTTCTCAAGTGGAGAATGGATTACAATGAAGCAAAATATGTTTATGCTTCCAGAGGAAAGAATATTTTGCTTCCAACGAGAATCATGCTACGTTGATTTTTATAATTTTCTGCACCATTGCGTACCATCTACGATGAAGCACTCTTAATCTCACAAACTAGTTCACGACCCCCGGAAGTCGTAGGCCGAAATCGTAAAACAGACGGGAAAGAGTTGTCTTTCTATCTCGCATGGTCGGACCAAGGGGAAGTGATCGAAATTAATCAGGCGCGCTCGACCGTCCTACTTGAAACATTCAATTGGTTATAACGTCAACGTGTCCAGGATCATTTTTCACTCGTCCTCCTCGAACAGTTTTTGCCGAAAAGGCCGGAAGTTTGAGATAAAATTTTCACGATGGCGACAGTTAAAAATGCTCGAAGCTTAACGTAGCAGAACGAAATTTTCTACTTCGCGAAGCTTAACGCAATCGTGGAAGTCGGTAGTTCGATAAAATGCACTTATCGTATTCAAATTTTATTCGATCGCTGATCGTATGCATTCGTAGAGTAAAAACGACTTATGGCACAATTGTATTGACGCTCAAGGAGACCAACGAATACGCTTTTGTCATATTCCAGCGGATTTATTATCACCATGGGCAGCTTTCGCTACTGTTTGGAGTATCGGGGCCAGTTGCGATTACCAAAGTCGCTTAAAATTCGACTCATGGCTGAGAAACATTCAAAAAACGCACTCACATAAGATGCCCTTTCCTGAAGATGGCTTAGTTTACGATTACAGGTAAATTGCACGCACAAAAATAGTATTCGATCGTTGCTCTTCTCACAGTCTCTGTAGCATGCGGATAACAATTTGTCTAGACTACACGATGGAGGATTTACCGATGCAATTGATGGCACAGATCCAATACCACCGACATGGCACAAATGGTTGGAAAGCATACCACCTATAAACATCACTTCTGAAACGACATATGCCGGTATCAATAGATCCGTTATAACGCGTAATACCTACGATAGAAATAAGGCGTCTTTCGGTGTTACGCTGCAGTAAAGGCTCAGAAAAGCTTTTATCACAAAACTGATTAAATCCGAAAAATGTCTAAACATCTCGATTTCAGAACCTGAACATTGACAAAAAAATTCGCACGCTTAACTGAAGTTACTCGTCTTACGTTGAATCAAAATCATCGAAGCATTCTTCTAATTCTAACTGTTACTGTAGCGTAGCTCCTTACGCGTTCGCACGTTTACAAGTACGGTTCAACGTGCGGATGTATCTATAAATTGACGCAAGAATAATTCTGTACACATACGCACGTACACTTGTCGCAGATATCGAAGTTCCGACAATGGACAACGTAAGGAGTGCAGCTCTGATCGGATACCTCCTCACCAACGACAACAACGTTCTCTGCATCGGGCCAACTGGAAGCGGCAAGACGCTGACGGTCGCAGGAAAATTATCAAGAAACATGACGAAGAAGTACATATGCGATTTTATTATGTTCTCCGCGAGAACTTCGGCGAATCAAACTCAGGTGACGGACACGGGAACCTCGTCAATACGTACTCTATAGAAAAAAAATCCTACCCTAAATTCATCCCCCAAATTCTAGGAAGTCATCGACAGCAAACTGGACAAAAGAAGGAAAGGTGTCTTCGGGCCACCGCTTATGAAGAAGCAAGTTCTCTTCGTCGACGACTTCAACATGCCGGCTCTAGAAGTTTACGGCGCACAGCCGCCGATCGAGCTCATTCGCCAATACATGGACTTCCACGGTGAGCACGATTCGGGAGTAAGACGCGGACGAGTTATGAAGCGGGCCAAGTGAAAGAGAACAGGGGGAGCGGCGTCGTTGTCGTATAAAAGGAGTATCGCGGTTGAAGAGACAAAAATGACGAACGACAAAGGGAGAGAGTGGCAGCGTAAAAATGAGGGTAATCTCTCCGCAGGCTGGTACGATAGGAAGGAGATCGGATCGTTCAGATTGATCGAGGACGTGAATTTCGTGGGCGCGATGGGCCCGCCGGGAGGTGGAAGGAACCCAATCACTCCGAGGCTCCTGAGGCATTTCCATTTCATCGCCTTCAACGAAATGGAGGACGACGCCAAGGTAGGCGCGCGCGCGCGCGCTCGCCATTTTAATCATACCCATCGATTAACACCACTTGTTGCGCGCCGGGCCCGCGTACACTCATCGGAATCAGGCCACTTAATTTCTGCCTATCGATTCCCGTCGCAACGGCGAGAAGGGAGACGGATAATTGTGTCGGGAGATTTTTGCAGCCGCGCTGCTCGGTGCGACGAATGCAACGGAGGGAATGTAAGTTTGATCGCGCGGCCAGAGCGAGGAAAGGGGCCGAAGTCGTCACGTTTTATTCCGCCTCAGTTTTATTCCGTCCTCCGCACCCACGCACTTAATCGAGCCCCCCTGATAAAGACCAGGCTCGTGCCTTTTGTTTGCCGCAATTAGCCGCCGTAAATCGTGCCCGCGGCGCTCGTAATTTATCCTCCCCGATCGACTCGGTTTGCCTGATAATGAGCGCCCATAATCGCTCCTGATCCGAGCCCCGAACGCCCCCTCCCCGACATCGTTAAACTGTGCTTTTAATGTCGAGTAAGACGAAACCGTGTTTTGAAATTGTACGCTTACGTCGGGATCGTGCATTATGCATGATGCCGCCCGGAGTGGAAAAATACAAGTGGCTGGGCCTGGTGGGCCAAGTTCGAGTCGACTGAAATTCCGCGCCGTCTGAGAACGTTGCGCCGCGCTAGCCGATGGAATTCGCACGTTGCGGCCACAACCTATTCCACGAGTGTCTGGGTTACCCTAATAATGAGCTTTCCTAACCACTCGCGATCCGAGCCGTAACGTTCTCACCCGTTCTCCCCCTCCGTTTCGTTGCTTTGCAAGGTCGGCGCCATGGAAATTTTCGCTTCATTCGTATGAGCGTGCAACCATAAAAGGATTCGCTCCTGCCGAATGTTCGGCCACTTTCCGCGATAGACTCACGGACGGGGATGTTTTCACACATTTGCAGCCACGTAATATAATAGTTTTTAAACTTTGCCTGTCGTATGTTTTATCGTCTACAAATAAAATGTTTTGTAAAAACGGATGCGTCATGAAAAAAATATTAAAAATGCTACCATTGAACTTGTAGACACATATCTTTGGAACTATCCTGAACTCGTGGTTGGAAAACACGCCCGGATTGGCAGCAATGTCGACTGCCGTGCTGAATGCTACTTTGAGCGTGTTCGCCACCATATGCGCGGAATTGCTCCCTACGCCCGATAAATCTCATTATACCTTCAATCTGCGGGACCTGAGCAAAGTCTTCCAAGGCATTCTCATGGCCGACCCTGTGGAGATGGTGGTAAGAAATTTTCTACCGTTAGATTTGAATTTCGCGAGCAACGCACTATTATTAGGGCACTTCGTACGATACGTACTTCTAGTTCGACACTGCATACGATCGCATGTCGATCATCGAATCAGACTGCGTATTGCGAGTTTAAGCGAAAATTCGATGTGAAGGGAGCACGCTAAGGGGATTACGCTATTTATTTTCACAGAGCAGGGAGAAATTACTTTTGCTCTGGTATCACGAGTGTATCCGAGTTTTCAGTGATCGATTGGTGAATGATACTGACCGCGAGTGGTTCGACCAACTGCTGCGAGACATTTTGGACGAAAAATTTAGCTGCGATATTAGCAGCGTCATTGGGAAGGGGGTCTTGTTCTACGGAGACTTTGTCGGAACCAGCACAAGATATAGCAGAATAACGAACATCAGTAAGGTAACGAGTAACGAGAAAGTAACCGCTTTCTCTTGTATTTCTGTCGGTAATTTCACGCGGCCACTCTTACGCAGATGGAACACACTCTGCTGGAATATCTGGACGAGTACAATGGCTCAACGACTTCGCCGATGAATTTGGTACTTTTTCAAGATGCGATGGATCACATCTGCCGTATCATTCGTATCCTTCGACAACCCAGAGGGAATGCTCTGCTATTAGGAATGGGCGGATCGGGTAATTTACGAACAATCGTCATCCATCAATTAACTCCCCGTTCTACGCCACTTTTCCTATCTCGAACGCATCAAAAAAATTTCGTCCACGGTCCTCTTATCAATCAATTAACGTTCTACCACACGCTCCGATAAACCGTAGATTGTCATAATTTTTTCGTCCGCACATTACGCTCGTCGAGCTTCATGCATGACTGCACACTTTCCTTCGTCGTTCGCAGGCAGACAAAGTCTGACGAAGTTGTCGGCACACATGCAGGAGTACCAGTGCTATCAGATCGAGCTCACAAAGGGATATTCACCCCACGATTGGCGGAATGATATTAAGAACATTATGTTAAAAGTCGGACTACAGAGTCAGCCCATGGTCTTCTTGTTCTCCGACACCCAGGTGACTTTTTTCTCACCACTCCTATCAGCCCCGATTGTATCCCACACTTGTAGACGAGCGGATCCTCGCGTGACATGAATCGTCCACCCTTTTTCGCCAGATAAAGAACGACGGCATGCTGGAGGACCTAAACAACGTGCTGAATAGCGGTGACGTGCCCAACATCTATCAGCCGGACGAAGTGGAGAAGATCCATCAGGCGATGCGTGGCATGGTACAAGAGGCCGGCTTGCAGATTAACAGAAGCAATTTGCTCTCCGCTTATTTAAAGGTCGTCAGAAATCATTTGCACACCGTTATTACGATGAGGTAAATGCGCCAAGTGGAAATTACAAGCCACTGATCAGTTTCCGACACGATACCGTGCCGCCTTCGCGAAACGGTCAGTCGAAATTCGCACGAATCTCAGGAGACTCGTTGCCACTGTTCGACTCCCGTTCGCCCCTGCTCGCGAGTCTATGGGCTCGTAAAAATTGACCCGCCCGCCCCGATTAATTTCGCCGTATCTCTTTTTCTTTCCGACGACCACCGCTCGCAGTCCAATCGGGGAGATATTCCGAGCTCGCATCAGACAATTTCCCGCTCTGGTAAATTGTTGCACGATCGATTGGTTCTGCCCATGGCCGGACACCGCACTTCAGGTTTGCGCTGACGCTACATCCACTTACCCGCGATCGCCCTCAGCTGACGATTCCGTTTTACATTCCTCGTGCTTTTTTACATATCCTCACCCGCAACGTAATTCCCGTTCCGTGCCATATCTGCCGTTATTTATTCATTTTTCGCCGAAAGCCGTGGGAAGATTGCAGGATAACGTTAATAATTGAAAATTCACGAACGGTTTTTCCGATTTTCGCGCCTCTGCGCCTGCAGTCGTCTGCTTGAGAAGAGAAACTTTATTGTGTCGCAGGGTGTCGCGATGCAGTTCCTTCGCGGCATGAAAGACGTATCCATAACGGAGGACGTATTGAAATCAATCGTGCGAATGTGCCAGTACATGCACTCAAGCGTGACAGAAGCGAGCAAGCGATTCCTTCAGGTTAGTTGAGACAAACTGCCGGCATCGCTCACTTTCGTCAGAACGAATGCGTCAACTCTACCCGACAATTTATAAACGTATAATGTATGCAAATACTCCAACTTTATTCGAGTCGCCTTTTTGGAGCTTTGTATTTTTAAACGCAGACATTAGCATAGATTTTCCGTTTCCGGCCGTCTATAAATTCCAACAGGGGCTGTGTATTATTGAACCGGCATCACGAGCCAGATTTACTACCAGACACACCATTTGCGGCTGAAGTAGACCATTAGGAACGCTTAGCAGATGGCATGCGAAATTTAATACTAATTCGACAGCCGTGACAGAAGTTCGCGGATGAGGTTTAAAGATCTTGTCTATCGGCCTAACGACATTGGAGTACCTCGAACCATTACTAATCCCACGCAAGGATAAAGCACTTTTTTGGCGTGCGACGAGCAAAAAGAAATCGAAAACGTCGGGGATTGAAAACACAGTCTCCAATCAGACTAACAACCTTATTTTCTTAATAAATTGTGCCTCTGACTTGCTGTCCCCACCCCTCTCTCTCTTTCTATGTCGCGTGAGCACTATTGCTCTTCTCCATTCAATCGGAAAATCGTAACGAAACTAACGAAACCTTTGTTCTGTCGCAGGAACTCGGTCGTCACACTTACGTCACGCCCACGTCATACTTGGAACTCCTATCGAGCTACGGCGGACTTCTAAGCAAAAAGAAAACCGAATTGAGCTCCGCGATGTCGCGGTTATCCGGCGGTAAGCTCACAATAATCGTCGGGATCACGTTCATTCCCGAGCGTTCTTCTCGAAAATACGAGGATGTCCTCTCGCTCTCGCGAAAAAACGAGCGAAGCTGCCGAGAAATACTGTCGGCGTCCGAGTGAATGGAAAAAAACTTGTTTACGAGTCTAGACGAATTCGCGACGAACGAAAAATGTCAATTTTCCTCGCTAGAAAGTCAGTCGATTGCGATGAAGAAAAAGCGGGACGTAGGACGGGTGGTTGGTGGAATTATCGAGACAATTCGTTATTCAGAGCTCTGGTGGGTTGAAAGGTGAAGGACCCGAGTGGCTTGGTTAATTGAATGTGCCGTGAATAAAGTTCGCGCCACGTCCGTTATACATGGATCGCCGTTTTCGCTTCTAACTTTGGAGTCATATCGATTGGCGTCGGGCGCTGCGGCCAATACGACACGTCCACAGAGAGTTACAGTTTCCTGTCGATCGGAATAATCGGTCCTCTCGAGCACAGTGTTATACCATTTTTTCTGTCACTTCAACCGTGCTTACGAAACTCATATAATGTTATCGGCGACTTTCGTCAACAGGATTGAACAAGCTGGCGACAACAGAAACGGAAGTGAAGGAAATGCAACAGATTCTCATCAGCATGAAACCTGATCTAGAGAAGGCAGCACTCGCGACCGCCGCAATGATCGAGCGTATTACACACGATACCGTGAGTACGGACAATATGACGTACTCATTCATTATGTATAATGATTATACGCGCCCACGAAGACCAGTACGTTTTATGGTATATCAAGATTTGCGCACAATGCATTCAAATACGATTATTCCACTCGTATCCATCGTAACATTCGCCAACTACAAGGAAAGTGGATTATGGATTTTTGTATTATTAAACCGTCACGCCGGATAACATATGTATGTAGCTCTTGCTAAAAGCTCTGATCATTTTTGCGATACTGTTTTTGCTTGATTTTCGACATGCGCCAAGTCGACGAAAGCTTGTATAATAGACTCGCAATAGTTCGGAAGATTTCATTGAAAATACATATTACAGTTAATAACTCGATGTCGATTAAAAATAGATCGAGGCGCAAAAGACAAGAGCGAAAGCAGTCGAACAGGAACACGCTGCGGCGGAGTTGAAGCTTCAGAGTAAAGCAATTCGGGATGAGGCGGAAATTGATTTAGGTAAATTTGAGTTCATTATTGCAGGCTTCGTTCTTTTCATCCATATGCGAGTACCCGATGGCTCTGATATATGAATTCTCAAATTGAATCTAACTACTCATTTCCCTGAAGGCAAAGCTAGGCCGATGCTGGAAGCCGCGGAAGCGAGTTTGAAAGCTTTGAACAAAAGCGACATCACAGAGGTGAAAGCCATGAAACGGCCACCAGTAGGAGTTCTACTCGTAATAGAAGCAATCTGCATCGTGAATAACGTGAAACCGAACAAGGTTGATACAAGCTATGCTAACATTCAAATTACGAAAATACATAATTACTTATTTCGCGCAATATACCATACTCGCGAAATGTTCAACGATTCAAATTCAGCTGCCCGGAAAAATGCCCGGCGAGAAGGTATTGGATTATTGGACACCGGGTAGTCAGATGCTGGCAGATGCCGGTCATTTCCTGAGCATGATGGAAAACTTTAACAAGGAGGATATTACCGAAGAAATGACCAACAAGTTGAAGGACTACGTTGACGATCCGAACTTCCAACCGGAAAAGGTATCGAAGCTGAACACTCGGCAAATAGAAAATCCATAACAAACTGAAATCCCAAAGGTGCTACAAGTTTCGAAGGCTTGTCACTCGCTATGTCTCTGGGTGCACGCTATGTACAATTACTACTTCGTCAACCAAAAAGTCGCCCCGAAGATGGAAGCATTGGCGAAAGCGAAAGAAGGTCTGGCCCGAACAGAGCAGACCTTGGCGATGGCTATGGCAAGACTGAAAGAAGTCGAAGATGGCGTCAACATGCTCCAGAGACTATTAAAAGACGAAGAAGAGAAGAAAGCAGAGTTGGAGAGGCAGAAGGCGCTGTGCGAGGAGAGAATGGGAAGGGCCGTGAAACTAGTCACGGGACTGGCAGATGAGCAGAAGAGATGGAAAGTATCCGTGAATGAAATGAAAGTAGCATTGACCAATGCGGTCGGCGACATATTGCTTTCATCAGGTAATTAGAACGACGCTAATCTTCGCGATTGCCGCGAGATTTTAGATCACCCTTCATAGCCTAAAGTCTAAATCGAGTTCGGTCACACGAGCCATTGCGTGGCAACTTCCAAATGAAGCTTCCTCACATAACTTCCCCAATATACAGGAGCGATAGCATACTTGACACCCTTCACGGACACTTATCGCCAGACTCTGCTTTCATCGTGGCACGAAGTCTTGGGCGACAAAGTTCCGCACACGCGTGGATGCACGCCCGTCTCAACGCTCGGCGATAAAGTAGAAATAAGGAGGTGGCAAATATCCGGCCTGCCCAGGGACGCACTGTCTGTGGAGAACGCCGTTCTGGTCGTCAATTCCAAACGTTGGCCGCTCTTTATCGATCCGCAGGGTCAAGCGAATCGTTGGATACGTAATATGGTGTTTATGAGAAGATTCAGTTGTCCTGTCGTAGCAATCCTTTCAGCATTCTCAATCCTGTTCGTACGGAAAAATCGCAGGGTAAGGCGGACACTTTGTCGATCGTCAAAATCACCGAGAAGGACCTTCTGCGGTCGTTGGAAAGCTGCATTCGCTTCGGCAAAAGTTGCTTAATCGAGCACATCGGTACGGAATTGGAAGCGTCGTTGGATCCGATTTTGACGAGGACCCTGTTCAAACATGGCGGCCAGATGTGCGTCAAGATAGGGGAGAATGTCATACCTTATAACGCGGACTTCCGACTCTATCTCACAACCAGATTGCCTAATCCTCACTACACGCCGGAAGTCGCTGTAAAAGTGTTGTTGGTGAATTTTGCGCTAACCGTTAGGTAAGATTTTCACGTCGAAAGTTCGGCATTGTTGAAACTTGAAGAGCATTAGAGAAATGGTCATTGCAAGGACTGAATAGAATCGCGGCGCATTGGCAAGATGAATAGGCAGAAACCAGACAAAGTTCGACAGTTGCACAATTATTTTACAATGGAAAAGTCGAATTGTATGTGCCCGGCCGAATAATAGGGCTGGACAATTATATGATCTGAATGGATTGCATTGCGAAATAATTACGGTTGTTTCGTGAATCAGTCGTCGATCAATTAAACCCAGTTTCCCACAACTTCTGCCAACTTCTTTGTTGCTCAATACCGCGACATCAATTCGGACTCGTTTGGCTGTTCCGACGAATCGGTCAGAAACGTTTCCGCGAGATTTTCAAAGTTTTATATGGGTCGACGCTTAACAATTTTTTCGACGTCAGTGCATTATTAGACCAACTCCTCTCGCTGGTGACAATTCAAGAACGACCCGATTTGGAACAAGCGAGGAATGCTCTGATAATCTCGAACGCCGAGATGAAGAGTGATCTGAAAGATATCGAGGACAGAATTCTTTACAGACTCTCGGTGTCCGAGGGTTCGACCGTAGACGACACGGATCTGATCATCACTTTAGATGCCTCGAAGGTTAAGAGCGAGGAGATTAAGGTGAAAAGTAGATTCGCATTTTCCAACTACTTTTCGTAGCTCAGCATTCGCGATGGTAAAATCTTATTGTCGCGGTGTCGTTAGGGCAGAAATCGTCGCGATAAAGACTCCTCGAATCTTCACATTCTTCACATGGGAATTATGCTGCAGGTTAAAATGGAAGCGGCTGAAGTTACGCAGATGGATATTGATGTGACGAGGTCCCTCTACATTCCCGTTGCGAATCGCGCTCAAATATTGTTCTTTTGTCTCGCCGACTTGCAGTACATCGACACAATGTACCAATACTCCCTGGAATGGTTTATCGGCATATTTAACAGTAGCATACTGGCTACGGAAAAGAATAGTAAGTATTGCGCGTTACAACACACTCCTGTAATCGGGGTAATATGTAATGATGAACCAAAACTTTCAGATGATATGAAAGATCGAATTATGAACGTAAATAAGTTCTTCACTTTTGGACTGTTTTCGAATGTTTGCCGAAGCCTGTTTGAGAAGCATAAATTACTATTTGCCTTTCTCGTATGCGCGCGCATCCACATCGACAAAAAATATATTGACCCGCGCGTATGGAGATTTTTTCTGGCTGGATCGACACCTACTAGCGTAAGTTAATTTGTTCGCCATTCTTCGATTTATGCAAATTATGCATGCGGAATGCAGCATCTGATACGCCACCCGACGATATACTAAGGTCTAGAAACTTGCACTGGGCCGGTTTTACCAACTACGATTAAATGCTTAACCGTACAGACAGCCGAGACTGTGAATAGTGTGAATTGAACCAACCAGAGTCACTGTTTCAACGGAACACAGAGTGATCGCGAGCAAGGTATATGATTAGCTAACCACAGTTAAAATATTCTTGGTGGAACGCACCGCAAGTCAATCATGATTAATTCCTCGATTAAAAGTTAATCATGCTCAGTTAGCCATGTATTTTATCGTGGGTGGTAAAACCGGCCCTCAGCGTTATGCGAGTCAACGAATAGGCCGACAAGTAGTACATATAAGCCGATTCCGCTTAGTCGGGCGCCCTAAGTAGTACGAGTCGACGTATAATGAAACAACGCTACTTTATGCGCATTATTCTGCAAGACATGTGGATCCACGCAGAACGGTAGAATCGTGAATTAACATTGGGTGACGAAAACGGATCCACTTGTCATGAACGCTTTTCTTCGTTTCTCCAAAGATCTATGCATATCGAAGGTTTGCTCGTTTTCCTGCAGGAATTGCCGAACCCTGCACCGCGATGGATCTCTCCACGCTGCTGGAAAGAGATTCAGGCCCTGGAGACCCTGCCGAAGTTCGAGAAGTTCGTCTCGTCCTTCCAGCAGTCACTGGCCCAATTCAGGAAGGTTTTTGACGCGCAGGAAGCACATTTGTAAGGCAAATCGTCAATCACACACTCGAATCCTCGCGAAAACTTTCCGATCGATATGGCCTGCCCGTCAAGGTGGAACTTTTGCTCCCCTCTGCCCATCCCCTTCGCATCTTCGTGAGATTTCGCCGGCGACGGCCAGAAAGTCACACCAGGGGCTGGACACGGCATCGTTCTTGATATAGGAAAAATAGCCATTTCGACGGACCGCGGATTGAATTTGGGCGAGATAAAAAAAAAATGTGATCGTAAAAACAAATCCCCTCGTCGTTTCTAAGTATTCTTCCCACCGGAATTCGTCGGGTCCAACAACCTGAATATATCCACCTCGGCCGCGATTTGATGAAAAAGTTTGCCTAATTGTACCCCATTCATTCGTGTCACCGGCGAGCATTTTTTCGCTGTCACTGCAACGGCTGTTATGTCTTCCCGGCCAGTTAGTCGAAAGGCTGAATTGTGGTTTAGTTTTGAACGACGAATTGATATAGTCAGCGAAACCGTAGAATTTACTATTTTACGGCTTCTATGATGTCCCAATAACCCAACGCTCTCGTTAACGCAATGTTCCACAACGAGGCAACAGTCAACAAAATAATACCAGATTTTGCCGACGGCGACTTAGATTCGCATTGCGCACGGATTCTAGTTCGATCCCTATTAAACGAACCGTTTTTGAAATACACTTTTTTTAACCGAACTACGCAGTAAGGGATGAATCGGTCGGATTTACGTTTTCGAAGGGAAACTTTACCGAGTCCCTGGGACATGACTCTGAACGATTTCCAAAAAATGCTGATACTAAAGTGCCTCCGGCCGGATAAAGTGACGAATGCCATGCAAATGTACTTGTCGAAGTATCTCGGCAAGGAATTCGTCGAGCCCCAAGCATCGGACCTATCGGCCATTTACAACGAATCATCCCCCACGACGCCGGTGGTCTTCGTACTATCGACCGGAACCGATCCCGCGGCGGAGTTGTACAAATTCGCGGACAAGGTGAAAATGGCGCAGAAGCTCTATTCGATTTCACTCGGCCAAGGACAGGGGCCCAGGGCCGAAGCCATGCTGAAGCAATCGATGGAACTCGGAGCGTGGGTGTTCTTCCAGGTATGGAAATGTGATGAACGACGGTCCAGAATCCTTTATCGCGTTCGAATTATCACGTACCAACAGAACTGTCATTTGTCGCCGAGCTGGATGCCAAGGCTCGAAATTCTCGTTGAGGCTCTGTCTCCTGAGACGGCCCACCGTGATTTTCGACTGTGGCTCACTTCCACCCCATCCCCCGACTTTCCCGTCAGCATTCTTCAGAATAGTACTAAAATGACGATGGAGCCGCCGCGCGGAATTAAGGTATTACAGTCTGACGTTAGGAAACTTCACAATACGAGGGTTGCCATCCAGTGTTATTTGTTTATGGATTATGGTAACGTTGTGTAGGCCAATATGTTCCGCGCATACTTGACACAAGTGGTTGAGCTGCAAGAATTTCTCCACTCAGAACATCCGAAAGCGGCACCGTTCAAATGGCTTCTCTTCTCACTGTGTATGTTTCACTCAATTCTTCTCGAGAGACGAAAGTTCGGCCCGCTCGGCTTCAATATTCCATACGAATTCACGGACGGCGACTTGACGATATGCATATCCCAGCTTCACATGTTCATCATGGAGTATACTACTCTTCCATTCAAGGTAGAGATCGTTACGTATAATAGAATCAAGGATCTTATTCAATTTTTGCCGAAAATGCGTCAAAGGTTCTATCCTCTATTGAACATTTATCCAACGAGAAAGTCTCTTAACGATCGCGAAATATTGCTTTTGCGGATTAATTCCTGATTCAATTTTTGTACGGTAATTCTCCATTGATTCAAGGTTCTAATATATACCGGAGGACATATTAATTATGGCGGCCGGATTACGGACGATTGGGATCGCCGATGCGTTCTCACAATCCTCGAAGACTATTACAATTCTAATGTTGCATCTGCAGACTACAGATTCGATTCCAAAGGAAGATATCATCAAGTGCGATCTCATTTTACCCTATTCACCATTCACAATAGGAAATCTTGCAAAAAATGCAATTTCAACCTTTTCATGCAAATGTTAAATCAAAGTTAATTAAAACTATGAATTAATTTGTAGTTGCCCGCTGAATCTACATTCATAGATCACGTGGAGCTGATCAAACTTTTCCCTCTAAACGACAACCCTGAAATGTTTGGATTACATTCGAATGCGGACATAAGTTGCGCCCAGGCAGAAACTTATTCGTGCCTCGACACTCTCCTGGCTCTACAGCCGAAAGAATCTGGCGGACCGCAGGCAAGCGATGAGAGCGCAACAATTCGATTAGCAAATCATATGCTTAGCAACGTACCCGATTTCTTCGACTTGCCTTCAATGCAGGCCAAGTATACGCTCTTCTATTCTTCTGCGAGATATATATCTTTCGACATATCACGTACTATCTTGTTGTATCATAAATCCCTATAGGTATCCGGTTTCCTATGAAGAGTCTCTCAACACAGTTCTGTTACAAGAGGCGAAACGTTACAACGGCCTGCTACATGAGATTACGTCAACATTAGGGGATCTCTTAAAGGCACTGAAGGGCCTCGTAGTGATGTCGGAGCAACTCGAAACAATGTCGAAAAGTCTATTCGACAACAGGATTCCGAATTTGTGGCGGAGCAAAGGATACGCTTCTTTGAAGCCTCTAGGTAAACGTATACAGTACCATAGGCACGCCAAACGTCAATGATTGTAATTAAAGTCGCTCATCAAATACACGACCACATGCCACTTTCATCTCGCAGGAGCCTGGTTTGCCGACTTAAAAGAACGTGTCGCATTTATTAGCGCCTGGAGGGATCGCGGAATACCGCCAGCGTTTTGGATATCTGGATTTTATTTTCCCCAAGCTTTTCTCACGGGAACTCTGCAAAATTTTGCCCGGAAGCACGTTGTTTCGATTGACACTATTGATTTTGGGTTTAAGGTGCATTATTTGAAAATGTTATGTCTTGACTTCTCGGCGGTTGGATTAGTCGTTTTTTTTTGTGATGCATAGGTATTGACGGCACGACCAACAATACGACCGAAGGACGGCTGTGTAATTTACGGATTATTTCTCGAAGGCTGTCGTTGGGGTGGACATCATCTTGTAGAATCCTATCCAAAAGAATTATACACAAGTATGCATCGGATAGAATTTGTAGGTAAACGGGCTAATAGCAAATATTTGATGTTGACAGATATGGCGCCGATATTTCTAGTACCGGAAACTAATCGACATCCAAACACGCGCGGAATATATATGTGTCCAGTGTACAAAACCATCACACGCGCTGGTACTTTGAGTACAACCGGACATTCCACAAATTTTGTTCTCACTATAGAGGTCCCTAGTGAATTAGGGCAGGAGCATTGGATTAAACGTGGAGTCGCATTAATTTGTGCCCTCGACTATTAACCCCGTCCCAGTTAATTTCAATAAAATTCATATTTCCATAACTAATGCGTCAAACTCATTTCTGGCATAAGACTTCACGCTGTAAAATTAAATAAAAGAACCGAGCATCTAAAAATCAGAACAAATGCGCGCAGAGAGTAAACAACGGCAGAGTATCATTTTTTTACGGTTGCCTCATTAAAGCTGTCAAGCGTGATAACGAAGAGAAAATAATGACTATTTCATTTGGAGATTTGCCCGTACGTATTCGACGAATTCTGTTCCACGGCTTATCGCCTTATGAACAGAGGGCGTGGGCAAAAACGGTCTCTCATGGAATTCCAAATATGTGTCGCAGAATGATCTACGCAGCACCCCCAATTGCTCCCGGTAGATCAGTAATTTTATCATTATCAAATAGCTTACTTTCTTAATCGATCTTATTATAGTTGTTCTGATGTCATCTGGAGTATATATATGGGCTAACTGGAAGTATCGCCAGAGCTACAGAAAGGACCCGAAATTATACGAAAACGATAAGTAAACGGCTACGAAATGAGATAATTGTCAGGCTGATGTATTTGTTACAATTACTTAACAGAATCTGTACATGTATCATTATATGCGGTAAACATTGAGGTTGCTCGTATTTTTTCGGGAATCTTAAACCTATCGGGACTACTTTCCAACAAACATGCCAATAATCTTGGCACAGATAAAACTGTTCCAGAAATTATACCAGGAAAGTATGTTTGCTTACCTCTTCTGTATGACATAAGTAATCTTTTGCTAATGTAATCCCCATATGACGCAATATGACCAACTTCGACGTACTTCCTTGCATGCGGTGACCATAGTTCGAAAGACACTCTCTTACATTCGTTATGTTTTAATTCAGAAGCCGATCGCATTACGACCCGATAATGATCGCAGATATCGTTGTACAGCTGACTACTAATTTGAACAAGCTCGTCGAATGTATTTTGATACTCGTCGCTATTCGGATTATTTACAGCTACTAAAACTTGTGCTATCGATGCCTGACAAGCTACGAACAGACCATTTTGTATGGAACTATCTGGATAAGGAGTGTATTGTCTTCCAGTAGAAAAGCATCGAATCGGGAAGGAGTTCTTATTTACTAACGCCTTGGTAAACATAGTAAGCATCGAAAACATACTTGCACCGCCCATTAAATGTAATTTATTTGGATCGCGTTTTCCTGTTTCATCATCATTAGTTAGTATAAATGTTTCCCAGGGGTCCTCATGATTTATTCCAACTCCTTCCACAACAACACTTCGACTGAAATCACAGCCTGCCATTCTAAACATATTCTTACTATTGAAGATATCTGCTGCATATTCTAGGACTCCCAGTTCAAACAACACAGCATCATCACATAAATAGTACTGTATGGGATCTCTATATTCTAGCAGACCAAGGTCTTTGCCAATCTCTATGTGATTCTTTGTGTTCAAATCTTGAACATTATTCAAATCTCCGTATGTAGCCAATACTTTAGAAACTGTTGGTGTATTTGCATCTAATCTATTTGGTAACTTAAACAGATTTACCAGTGCAGTATCTTGCAATTCCCACAACTTATCTTGAGCGTTTTTACACTCTGCACTTATTATTTTAATTTCTTTCAGTAATGCTGTTAGTTTCTCATTATCATCCTCTGTCAAATGTTCTTTTAGTTCTTTAAGTCTTTCTAGAAGATTGAGCTTCTTAGCTGTCAAATCCTGCATTAAAAGATAGGCCTTTTTATATGTATCCCACATCTTTCCCATCTCAAACATGCTAATGTTTAAGCCTCTCAACTCAACTTCTTCTTGAAATTGATCTATATCTGATAGTGTGTTGTCAAAATCGATGTACGGATTAAGGTATGCAAACTTTTCACGAGCTTTTCTACCAGATAAAACCAATGTTGATGCATACTTTGATGGCACAGTAACAGAATGCCTAAATAATATGTGACCGTGAAACGAAATGCAGTCTTTAAATCTGCATGTCAGCCTTGGCAACTTGTTTGCCATTTTATATGCACAAAGTCCTCTTTGCATCGATAAAATATTCTCTTATCTATTCATTTACTTTGACCATTTTTGGCGCAGGTTCTACTTGCATCTCCTCACTGTCATTTGTACTACACCTTGCCAATGTCTCTATTTTCCGTTTCTGGGGTGCAATATAATTACCCTTTCCCGCCGCTCGTTCAGAATCCTCAACAGTGTAAGGCTCAAGTTCTAAAGCCTTTAATCTTCGCTTATGCACCTTGGTTGTAAAGTGCATACGCAAAGCTGTCTCATTTATAAAGTACCTCCTAGAAGAATCGTAGTTTGTTTTTGTATCTAATTCACTATACCTAAACAACGTATTCTAGGTTATGTTTCTTTGAACCGCGACTCACGCGCAATGTATACAATAATGTTGGGCGGCACCGGGCTT
Organism: Priocnemis perturbator; assembly: GCA_963942575.1. Lineage (NCBI taxonomy): Eukaryota > Metazoa > Arthropoda > Insecta > Hymenoptera > Pompilidae > Priocnemis > Priocnemis perturbator. The sequence continues at coordinate 5,023,333 of OZ012652.1, forward strand.
GTCGAAGTCTACTTGTTGATTTAACAGGTCCTTGACGTTCTCCTCTTTCAAATCCCCGTCAATCTAAAAAACGCGTGCCGACAAGTTACGCTTAAGGCCCCATTTGCCATGAGAAAAATAAAAAGAACCGCTGGAACACGTGACACGACATGGTCAGTATTTTACGATACACATTATGTACTCTACCTCATCGAGATCTTTCGTTCTCCTCTTTGTTCGCCAACCCTTCTTTAAATGCGTATCACCCCTGTGATATTTCCTTCGTTTATATGTCATTGCACGTTGCGCACTAACGCAGATATATTATTATATAGGAAAAAGTTCACAGTGCAGAGAATTACAGATACAACGTTTACCAACGCAGGGTACACATATCCATATCGCGAATCGTTTAACCACAGACGCGGTATAGAATAGATCTAATATCCAATATATGTTTGTGTCCCACCATTTAGGGGCATTAGTGCTTCTTACAATTGTTGTGTCACAACGTCAAATCGAATATAACGTTACCGGTCGGATACGGATACGGTATTGGATCACAATGCTGCTTATAGTGGTAACGGATGCCAAACTTATTGATAGCAGTGTGATTTTAGAAGTAGACAATATGACACACGAATTTTATTTAATTTTCCTGCGATATTATATATAGATGCAATTAGTGAAGGAACTTAGAAATGTCACTCACCGATTACAATTAACACGTTGACGTCATTTTGGAAAAATGTTATATATTTTATTTTAGAGAAATAGTAGAATCAGAATATACTGTCTCATTTTGCGTAAAGGGAGAAAACGAAAAGGTTAGAACGCGCAGCCCTTCACTAGACTCCGTATAGTTACATATTCGTTCAACAGTTATCATCATTGCGTACTGCAAGTGGCGCCTCTGGCATCTGTTTCAGGACTCAACATTCAAACTGCATTCTCTTCCTGTAAGCAGCTTTCAACAAAATTCTGTCATGCGTCGCAGAATTCGAGTCGTCCGAAGTTCTGAAAAGGGTAGAATATCAGGGTCGCTCGAGGCTGTGCATAGTTCTTCGAAGGCAGCATTTTTTCGTTAATTTCCTCAAGTATGTTGTTTTATCGTACGCGGCACATGGGCGACAGAATGATTCACCGGATCAGAAGTGTACGAGTTCATAGCTCGACACGTGCTGTGAACGTTTAGCAGTCGAAAAGTTCATTCTGCCTGAAAGGATCGCATAGTTTTGTGTAGCGAGGGAGAGAGAGGCACGCGACAAAGGAAGAATGATCCCTCCTTACTCGACCGCCGTAGTGGTGCGGCTGAGCGGCGCGAGGTGGCGCCACCGGTAGTCTAAGCGGGTCGCGCGCCTAGCGGTGAGTTGCGACTCCGTTTGAAACCGTCCTCCTAAGCCGCTCGCGCTCCGTAGGGGGCCCGCAGCACACATCCATTTTGAAAGTAAAAATACTGCGCGACCCGGGCTTTTCGTCGCGGGTGCGCGCGCGACAGAGAACGAGCGGGCGAGTAGTCGGGCGAGAAAGAGACCTCTAGTGCTTGGAAACGTTCCTGGGTGAACTCTCTCTCTGGCGGGTGGCGCGTAAAAATGACGTAGAGTGTCGCACCGCACACACGAGACGGTGGGCGACACGACGCTCGCGCTTCGTGCATCGCGTACGGAAGCGTTCGGGAGTGTTCGCGGCGCGTTAACGTGCGTGAGTCGTGCGCGCTCGGCGCGTCTCGCTTCCCAACGTTCGGCGAGGATCGGCCCGCGAGAGAGACAGAGAGCGAGTGCGGGAAATCGGCCCCGGAGAGCTGGGCCAATGGATGCCAGAGGCCCAGCAGCACGAGACGCCATTTTGATATACGGGCGCACGTCAAGCGTTGGCGATCAAGGAAGCTCGCGTTAACCGTCGTCGTCCTCCTCGCGTTCTCGAAGAGATACTGGTTCCTCGGGCGCCTCGTCATCGGACACTCGCCGCGGTCGTCGAGCAGTTCGCGTCGTGCGTGCGTGGCGCGAGGAGTGGTTGACAAGTGACAGGTGAATCGATTTTTCGCGCGGGGCCGAAAGCCTCGCGCGTTGCGGGAAGAGAGCGAGAGAGCAGAGCAGCCCTCCCTCGTCCGATATCAGCCAGTGCGTGCGACCGACTAAGACCGAGGGCCCGCCGAACGGAGCCGATTTCTCGCGCGCGACTCGCCGAGCGCGCGCGAGCGATCGACCGAGGACGAGAGCACGAAGTGCCGGCGGCCGCAACTGGCCGTCTTCTATAAAGCGGGGAACGCGTTACGCGTGCGACGAGGACGGAACACCGACCAGCCAGCCAGCCGACCGACCGACCGACCGACCGACCGATCAACTAACCAACCGACCACCCGATGTCGGGGACGGCTCGCGAAAACGTCGTGCTGGAGAGCCCCGCGCCTCGTCCTTCTCCGCTCAATTATCCCCAAGACAACCGTCAACGTGCGGGGATCGTCTCCTGGCGTAAATGCGCGCCCGCGCGCGCACGTGCGTTGTCCTCCGTTGCTCGCGAGTGAGACGTTTCGACGACGAGGAGATCGTTCACCGCGACGACGACAACGACGTCGACGATCGGGAAGAGGGACTCGCACGCCCACGCGAGAGAACACGGGAACATGGCAAAGATCCTCAACAAGGACCCGGTCACCTATGAGAGGGAGAGGGAGGGGTTTCTTAAGGACTTGAGGCACTTTCACGAGACCAGAGGGTAAGCATCCTCTACCCCTCCCCGCACCCCCCTTCCCCCCGCGCAATATCTCCACTCTCCTCTCCTCCCCGTTCCCGTTCCCTTCGTTTCCCTCTCATTTCCATACGCATCTTCGCTACCTCATTTTATTATTTCCTCGGTGCCCCCTTACTGTGGCCAATGCGTAACGCTCGACCCACCACTTCCCATTTCGTGCACACGCCTTTGAGGTTATGTTCGTTGTCCAGCGTTCCATCGGCTCGTACTCGACGCGTTTGTTTACCAATCTGGCCTTTTCAGACTTCTGCGTCGGCCTCGGATCCGGCATTGTTTTTGAGGTTAGGCACGGCGGCTGCGTCCCGATTGCATTTCGTCTTCACTTCCCTACGCCCGCGCTCGAGGGAATGGGCTGTGTGTGCGTTTCGATTGAGCGCGTGATGCTACATCGGGAACGCTCGCCGTGTTAGCGGTGTTATGCGCTCGTTTCTTCTGTTTTCGCCCAGCGTTCGAAATTTACCGATTGTTAACGGATATATAGCCAAAACAAGACCTGCGTTTCGCCTGATTAATTGTTCTCCGTTATGCCGCGTACGCGGCTTGCGTGCAGAGTGTGTATGTATCGCGCGTGTGTGTACACCGTACATCCATTGTGCGTAGTTTGTACGGCTAATTATTTATATACGTAAACTCTACGTGATATATATCATTGATCGCGTATGACTTCAGCGTCTGTAAATTTTGTACGATATATTGTACCTCGTATATGAGCCGCAAAATGCATGAATTCGACGCCACGTATTATCGGCTACATTCGTTTAGGGGCAAACGCATTTTTCATTCTGCATCTCGTTCACACCGATGAAACGACGTCCGCATCAATTTAATATAGATTTATTTTCTTCCATTATTGTACGGCTATCAGTGCATCTGCCGAAAGGCACGTACGTACCTGTGCCGCAAAAGGGATGAGATTTTCATTAAGCAGTGGGGCCATTATTTACGGTCGAAACATTACATTTGTTTATGCGTATAATTCAACGCACTCTGTATTCGGTTTCGAATTTACGGTTTCTTTGTACATGCACCTGCATAAATTACATAAATTCGTATAACAATTTTCCCAGGAGAAAAGATGAAAAATCTTTACGTAGGTAGTATGTTTTATTATCATAACTACTATTATTGTAACCCTTTATATTAGAAGATAGGTTATGAACGCCATACACATGATGCAATATTGTAGAGTTATTGTTGCGAACTTCAATATTTTCTACAGTTTACCTATCGCACCAAACCCAATAGCTTGTTATGCATTTATTTAGCACGAATCCGTATCTGCACATTCTAACGAGGGATTTTTTTCATTTCAGGACTCCATTTAAAAAGTGCCCAAAGATTAGTGGAAAAGAAATAGATCTGTACTTGCTTTACGTTGTCGTCACCGCCCATGGCGGATGGATTAAGGTGAGTACCGCTATTTAATATAATTTTCACCGCACGTTTCCGTACAGTCCAACACCGTGCGGTATGCGTTTAACGTCATCATCGTCGTCGTCAGACTCATTGCGTACACTTTCTACGTATTCGTTCCACGAAAAATCAACACAAGCTCCTGCGATTCTTGCGACCCGCACAATGTACAATGGACTCTCTCTATTCTCCTCGTCATCAATAAGATTCACGATCATCGAGCAAAGAATGCGGTAAACCACCATAGAGAAGAGCGTGAAACGAGTCATGGGCGAACGAAATCGTTTACCAGCTAACGATGAATCATATTACATATTCGGATAATCCGTCACGTGGTCAACTATGTTCCACGATTGTCAAGAGTCGCACTGTTATACTTACCACGCAGAGATTATGGAACGAAGCGTGACGAAAGGTGTTTCAGCGAATTATATTATTCCATTTTACTTGAAGTTCGCGCGTGACACACATATGCAGCTCTCGTTATCAAATCGCACGCGCGTAATGACATAATGTGTAGTACGTTCCTTCTCTGCCCCCTCTTCGTCGTCTCGCACATCCTTTCCCCCCTCCCCATATCTCTTTCTCTCTTTCTCTCTCTCTGTCTCTCCTCGCGGCAACCCTCGTTGGGTGTTCAAAGGTGGAGGGATTGACCTCCCAGTCAGTCATCGACGCTGACTGAAGGGTTAGTAACCCTTGAATTCAACCACGACTTATTCGTGATTCGAAAGATGTTCGATGGGAACAAAAGTACGATTTATGGGCAAAAAAAAAGACGGAAATTGTGTGTAACAAATGTATGCGTATTGCTTCCCGCCTCCAACGCTTGCGGCCCAAATCCAAGGTCCGAATGGAGCAGCCTCGTGGGTCCTGCGATCAGCCGATTTTTCGCGCGTACTATCGGCGAGATGAAAACATTAGGACAATGCGGAACCGACCAAGGTCAAGGTCGCCCGCGGAGGTAGTAGGTACCGCATGGGGTGGGAGATAGATCATGAGGCGAAGGTGGGAAGGAGGTTCGGAGAAAGGAGCAGGGCGGGAGAGAAAGAGAGGGGGGTAGGTGGTGGAGGTTGTACGAAGGCTTTCCCCTCAACAAGTGTGATCGAAGCTAGGCTATGTAGTCCGGTCAGAATGCTTCTGCGGACCGACTCTGATGCAGATTCGTTTCCGAGGGCTGCTTCGCAGACAGATCTTCAGATTATGGTCCCATTTTTTACGGACTCCAGTCTTTCACGTCCACCTTATCATTGGTATTCTTGATACAGGGCGAAAAGTTAAAAATCACCAGAAACCTCCATAGTTCACCACTTCCTTACTACCCGGCACATGTTCGAACCACGGTGTCACGTTACCAGGTGTGCTGAGTTCGTTAATCTAAACACATTTTATCTCAGTCTCCGATTACGATGCGTTGGAAACTTAATTCGCACCGGAAGCATTCCCTGAAAAAATATATTTTGTGGATCGGTTCACGTAACGTTGCTTTTCATGTGTTCTGCAGTGAGAAGAAGGTATACTTTAACATTGGTTGATGACACATGTTACCTGTAACGCGAGAGGCGGTTGTCTTAAAAATACTTTTTGCCATTGTAGAGTGAGAAAAAGTTTTTTTTTTTTTTGAAGACTGGTAGTACGACGTACACATTCCCCCCGAATATCGTACATCAAATAGTCGTACAGAAGTGGTCTGGGATCGGTCTGGTGCTGGTCTGGTCTATGTGCACGCGGACTGCGTGTACAGTGCAGAAGAAATCCGCTGTGAAGTTAGTAATGCTGAGTCAGTCTGAGGCCGCATACGCTTTAGAGGGAAATCTAGGAGAAACTCACGGCAAAATAGGCATGAGGGTAGATCCACAAATATTCGTATGCTGAAGGGGTCTATATTGAGGGGCAACGGCATTAGCGACGAAGATTTCTTATAAGGATTTTAGTTTGTCGTTCATTGTTACATGATGCCTATAACTTGCTGCTCAGCCCACTTGTATACGCAATTAAAATACGTACCATGCTAATTACTCTAGATTCGCAAAGTGGGGAGAACACGGTGATTAGAAGGCCGAAGCACGGAAGGAATCGAATTCGACCGAAAACTCGCCATGAATAGTTCATGATTCGTGCGAAATTCGGATAGCTGTGAACTGTATCGCAAATCCGGCGAAATCCGCATTACGCTAATTACCTCAAAACGTTGAATTAGACGCTAAACGTGTAGGAAGAGTGAAAGAGACGGAACCAGTAGGGGAGTATTCCATGGAGAGAGAAAGACAGTAACAGTTCGGTCGTTGGTTTGCCTGGCAGGGTCGATATGGCAACGCCGCGCCCCGGAGCACACGCATACCGGCGCCGGCTCGCGAGAAAGAGCAGGGTAAAGCGGAGAAGGAGAGACGGAGTTCTCACAACGACATAGACAGAACGTTAGAGCGAGAGGCAGAGTGCTGAGTGCTAATGCAAGCTAACGCACACGTACACGCGAAGAAGTGTGTGCCTACGCAAGCGAGAGAGTAGAATTTCAACGCCAATTGAAGACATAGGAGCGACCACCGAAGAAAGATGTGGCGTCCTAAGGAAAATGCGAGCGTCCTGAGTAAAAGTCAGAGTGCGGGAAAAAGACACAGAGTCATTACTATGCAAAAACGACATTAGGAAACGACAAAGCGTACTACACAGAAGTCGATGGAAAGAAAGATAGTGCTCTTTCTACGCTATGGATCTCTGTTCCTCCCTCGCGCTCTCGCTTCCTCTTTCTCGACCATAAACGTGCAGAGCAGGCAACGCCGCGTCTCCCAACGCGGGAGGGGGTGTCAGCCTCGCACACGTCGAGAAGCGAGGAGAGCGACCTCATGCCCCGTACACATGTGCACCCGGGAACAGACAAGAGAGACAAAGAGAGAGGAACTGAGAGAGAGAGAGAATGCTTTTCACGCACGCGCCCCACAAAACTTATACCCCCATACACCCGAATTGACAAAGTGTATGCCGCTTGGGGATTCCTTCCCTCTTGAAAAAATATACCCCCTCCCCCCCACCGACTCCCACTTCCATCGTTCCTTAACGCCGGTTCGTTTGAACGTTTCACGATGCGAGAATTTTTTCACGCTACCGCGGGTGTGACGCCTTTGCAGCGGACTTCTCGTCGAATCCGTCAAAAAGTTTACATTCAAATTGATTGGGACAAATTTTGTCTGTTGCTCGCTGCATTTTATTGATCGTGGAACTCGTTGAAAGGGTTTCTGAAAAAGTCTCGTCGGACACGTGCTAATGGCGTGCAGCCTACAAAAATGAATATGCGTACTAAGATACGTTGATTGCGCATTGAAATTGTCGGGGATTAGCAGCATCCCTGAGAATGTAGGTCGTTGTTCGAATGTTCTAAGGGTGTACGGAGTCCATCCGGGAGGGAGAAGAAGTATGAGCACCGTTGATAAGAGACCGAACACTGGCCATGGTGTAAAAGATCAAATGTTCATGGCGACCATGTACTCGGAAAGTTTAAAATCCGTGTAAAAAGCTCTCAACTCCTTAAGAAAGATCACCGATGTAGGAGGGAAAGAAATAACCGAAGTTCGCAAGTGACAGAGCGAAGGAGAGGGAGAATTCCCGAGTAAGAAGCAGGCGTGCAACGTTGCCAACTGTCTGGCACAAGAGAGGCATGCTTCGTGGCTTGACGAGGAGTTGGCAACAAGGTTGGAGAGATAAATAGAGATGGCCTGCGGTGTGTTTCAATGTGAGAGACGGACTCACCGTTAGTTAAGCGGGAGGAAGTGAGACAGAAAGGCGCTTACCAAGGGAAACCATACTCTACCAAGTGTCTCGCGACCACACTCGGTCGCTGTCCGATAGTCAATGTCGCACGAAACTCGTCACATAGGTACTGTCAGTCGTTCTTCCTTTTTTTTTGCCTCATTTAAGTGCACAACTTTCATCTAGGGACTTTTTATGGCTGCCCGTATACACCATGTGAATTTGTTAAATTACGTACTTAAAAAGTTTTACGAAAGGCTGTATTAGCCTTACTTTGAAATTATCGGGAATCTCTAGAGGGCGGAAGGATATAATGAAAATGCGTTTTTTTAATATTCACATTTTATGGTGGTCTATAAAACGTTATCCGGCATTATTTAGAAATCGATGGTTATATTTTAATTTTTATGTTGCTTAGCGTGGTGTACCCGAATACGAAAGGTTGCTACCATAAAATAACCACGCTACAGGTGGCAAGATGAGATTACAGATATTAATTAACGCCTAATTGCGCCGCGATCGAAAATCAATAGCTCAATTTTCGGCGTCCAATCTTCAAGAGGCGCATTTACTTGGCGAGGTTGACACGTTACATCGTCAATGAGCACGGTCACCTTTTCCGAGTGTCGCAGAAATTGAACGTACGTTTGTTGTCAACAAATTTTACGTAAGTTTTTAAATAATGATTCTAGTAGTCATTGTTCAGTAATGCCTGACATCGTGTATACTCGTGAAAACGACTGAAACTCAGCCGACAAAAACGTTGCGTTCATCCATGGATTTATTCGAAACGCTCGTTATATCAATGAAATTGGACATTTAGACGACATGTAAGTACATTCCGATCAAACAATAATCTAGAGATCACGAAGATATCGTTGGATTACAAAGCTGTGTTTAACAGACGCCTGAGATTGAGGTTAAACGTTCGCTATACCTAGCTACTCGCGGTGTATGTTCAAATTTCATCTCCTTCTTCCACTTTCGTGTAGCGTAAACGATATGCGCAAGGTGTTGCTGTGACACCTCTAGAGATTTTTATGCAAATCGTGGGTATGATTGGGATAATGCTTCTGCAAAGAACACGTCCGTCGTGAAACTCGGTTTCCCTATCTCTCCTTCTCACTTACTCACTCTCGCAGAGAAAGAAGTCGGCATTAATGGCCTTGGCCGCCGGTACCAGTTGGTAAGCCATCACTCGAGCACTTGGAGGTCACTGCACCTTTCCTCCTTTGCTCTCTGCGCGCATGAAGATTTCTTCGCGAATCTTTGAGCCATTTCTGACGCTTACCGATTCGTTGGCTTTACGAATTCTAGCTGGATTCGTCGGTTGAGCACACCGCATACATCCGTCTGAAATAATTGCACCTCGTAACAAAGAGATTGAGGAAGCCACTCACACATCTACACGAAGATAAGTTTAGTCGCACACGCAAACGTAATGAGCACTCGTCTGCCTGTCGGACCACTGTCGTTACGTAAAATAAACTAATGTTGGAAGAGTTGAAAGCAGATACTTCGTAGTCAGAAACAGAGAATGATAGACGGATTTACCGTACACGAAAAGCAGCTATAATGAAGTTTCTTATTGTGCAACTGGGAGCAGTGTATTTGCATTTTATCTTTATATATAACGGGTTGCATATATTTAAGATGGTAGTACGAACATATTGAACGAAATTAAAAGTTATAGATACAAATTCTGCAACACTCTCAAATAAAAGTGCTTTCTAAGCTGTGGATACGATTTGTGCAATGAAGCATTGAGTTCTCGAGTCTGGCAGAAAACCGCGGACGAGTTGGTGTAAGCCTCTTGAACGTGAGCGGCAAGAAATCTTGCCACGAGCAATATTCTCGACTCGAGGTCATTGGATGACTCAAGACAAACTGCGGATCTTATCCGCAGTTTGCCGAAGGATCGTTCTCTCTAATCGGATTCGAAGCCTTCGCGTGCTCTCCGTATATGTGTAAGATCGTACGTACGTACACTGTCGTAAGAAGATTCCTTTCTCGCTTAAGACCGAGCAACTGGATCTATCGAGTTCCCCAACAGACTAATTGAACTTCACGTTGAACGCTCAATTATTAGTAATTGCGTAGGCAACGAGGGTTTTATGTGCAAGTGTATCACTGTGCGACAACGCGCGCATGACGAATCGATATATTAAGAATATTTCCTTTGTGACTACTTCACACTCTCACCCTATAAGAATTAGCTGCAACGCCGACTCCGGCAATCAGTATTCCGTCGAACTGATTAATAGAATCCGACCAAACTCTTTGCTTAGAGTTGACCGACACCCAGTGTTCCATCATTTTGACGAGCGAACTCGAACTGTTGAAGTACTAACGCGTACAGTCCCATCTTTCCCTTCCGTACCTCTTTGTCCGAAACCAGACGCGGCACGTTTCAATTTAACTCGGCCCAATCAATTCGGTCCCGTTCGATCCGGCCACCCCTTTGTCACGAAAAACCCAAGCGCCCCTAACTGCACTGAGACCATCCTTGTACCCTTTCATCTCTCCATCACCGGTGAAAACCTTTTTCACCCTATTCTCGCCGCTGACCACTATCACAAGACCGAAACAGCGCACAGGTCGAGACCACTACACACCTCCGGCCGAAGCCACCGTTCAACTCCACTCTCCGAGGGCATTCTAGCTTCGTTTATGGTACTGCACCACCCGAGAGACCGCCGTTTCATCTTCGGCCAAGCGAACCGCCGGCGGTTCATTGATCTCCGCGTAAGCGAGATTCGGCCCGATCCGGAGGAAAGTCCAAGTCCGTCACCTTCATCCAAATCCTCGACGGCTCGCAACGGAGTCCGCTCTGAAGACACTGCCCTCTCTCTCTCTCTCTCTCCCCCTGCCCCTCTCTCACATACGCACAAGAGAGTACCCCACCACGGCACGTGGGCTCGACTGACAGTTCCCAGTCAGCTGATCGTCCATCGGGGGGGTGAGGGGGCAGCACTACGTGCAGAAGGAGAAGGGAGGGGGTGGGGCGGGGGGTGGGGGGTTGGCGACGCGCAGTCTGGCCGTCGTCGAGAGATCAGCTGATCGGTGGAGGTGTGCTAGTGACTGACTGACTCTCTCGCGAAACGCTCAATGAACGAGCCGGACGAAGAAGTTCTTCGTTTCCTACACGGGAGGGGGAAGAGAGCGAGTGTGCGCGCGTGAATGCCTAACTGCGCGCGCGAGAGAGGGAGAGAGTCGGAAAGAATAGAGTGTGGAAGGTTTCGTGTAGCCGCGGAGGGTAGCTGCGGATCGAGCTGTACGGGAACCTAGAGCTCGGATCAGAGACCGATGAGTGACTGCTAGAAGGGGTTGCTGGATGCAGAATGCGTTGCGAGTGAAGAGTATACGGCCGGACGAACCGCGAACTCTTCGTGCGATCATCAATTCTGCGCTCCGTGAGGTAACTGATATGTTGGCTATAAGACGGACGGAAGGAGGACACGTTCCTTACCGGACACCGGAAATCGCAGGTCCCAGACGAGTCTCGCTTCTGTACGACGCTCATCAAACTTTCCCTCATTTCTCAACTTCAGCAGCAGACTCCTGAAACTGTTTCTGGCCAGTGACTCCAGCCGCGACTCCAGCCGCCGGCGTCTAACTTCCGCGGTGAGCAGAGGCATTGTGCCTATTGTTACCCTTCTGGGATAATCCTTTGATCTTCCACCATCTCTTTTCTTGCTTCGCGGTATTAATGCCGCGGACCCTTTCGTCGGGGTGGTGAGGATTAGCGAGGGCTGAATTAATGAATTCTGCCGATTTTTAGGTAGGCAGTGCAGAAGTCTTATGTGCATCGCTTTGTGGGAAAGTGCGCACGGTTATGTTCTGTAATGCATAGCAAAGATTATTGCAGAGTTTTTCAAATGGCTAAGGCCGAGTTGCTAGTAAAATGTAACGCGTAACGTAACCAAAGCTTCATAATGTGTACGCTTCCACGCATGCACATATATGTTCTTAAGGTGTACACATTGTCAGAATGTTGGTAACGTTACGCGTTACAGGTCGCTAGTGAGTACTTGGCTTAAGAGTGGTGGAACCGTCGAGAGGACTCTTTTATTCAAGCAATTAACTCGCTGCTACAATAAAACGGAATGCGGGGGAAGGATAAGTAGCCGGAAAACATCGAGCATACTTTTCTATGTTTTACACATCGTGCGAAGCTCATTTGCATCTAATGCAGCCGCGAATTAATTAGCCGTTGTCTCGGCCTTGTTCGTCGAAGGATCCGGTTATACGATCGTTCATTATCTTGCATCGCGCCGACGAGTTTTCAACGAGAAGTGAGAAATCCTTGTCGCGAAATGTTGAATAATGATTTTCTCCCCGCATATTTTAACGAGGATTTACATAGCCTGTCGTAACTGGAATTCATAAATAGCACAAGACGATCTCAAGCCATGAACACTGTTCTTTGATCAGTCTCCGTAAAGTAGTGGAGGCACTGTGCTATGCAATATCATGTTAAACAGACCAAGTTTCCAACTCGAAGGCTGATCCTGCGAAGAGAAAAAAATAGTTCTTCAGCGAGACCAGACACGAAAGGTGCGAGAAAATCCGAGCGACTGTCGAAGGGAACAGCCAGCGTCAAGAGAGAAAGAAGCGTGTGAGAGCAAGAGTCAGATTGGAAAAGAGACAGATCATATGGGAGGGGAGAGAGACCTAGAGAAGGGAGCTAGATAGAAAGAGAGAGGACGTGAGAACGAGAAGGACAGTGGGAGGAAGGAGAGACTCAGAGAAGGGGGAGCGAGAAACGGAGAGAGACCATGTCCTACCCCAACGACCACGTGGGGCCAAAGACACTTTCATCATGCATCGTGAACCACGTGGACACTCAAAGAACTCCTGCGCACGCGCGCGCGTACTACCAAGGTCGAGCAAAGTCGCGCGATTACGCGTCTAATCGCGTATGGTGCAGCGGAAAGAACCGAACGTGGAAGTGAAGCGAAATATGAAGCACTTGCGACCTACATGCTGCATTAGTACTTGATCGACATTTCTAGGGAATGAGTCTCGTGTAGGGGGTGGTTTTTGGACCATTCGGGTTGAATGCATCTAAATTATTCTAATCGATGAGTAAGTCTCTCGTTAGATTGAGAGGTGCAGTGCATAGTAAAATGAGTGAATAATAGGATACTGCATGTTGGAAGTTGTCTGTTAATGCTTTTTCCGAGTTTGGTGTGTTCACCATCTTGTGCGTCGTGAGATTGTCCACGGAGGGGCGCCACGTTCTCGGGCTATCAGCTTGGGCGTCGCGACGCCAAAAATAGAAAATACACGGGCAAGGATCCAGAGAGCACTGACCCACTCTCCTCGTCCTATTCTCTCTCCTTCCCCCGTTCCTCTACTCTCACTAGCTCGCATTTGCTCCCTGTATATCCCTTTCTAGTCTCCGACCAACATATGACATTTGCTCGAGCAACTCGACTGCAGCTTCGCAGAGAGAAAGCAGACTCAGATGTCTCTATCGTTATTACGCAAATGTTGCATTTTTTTCGACTTATCGAATGACTCTGGCGTTATGCCTAACTGGATAAATATGTGACCGCTACAGAAATAGGTGCAGATTCTTGCATACCTACGTAACTGCATGCATAAAATATGATGAGCTCGAGAGCGTTCATAAAAACATTGTAAAAAAAATCGCACTTTTCCCCAGACGTTTTACTGTGTCTTACGACAGCATTGCTTCTTGTTTCAGGTAAATACCAGAAATGAATGGTCACAGTTATGTGAACAATTCCATCTACCCAACGGCTGCGTCAACAGCGGGGTTGGCCTTAAGCAAATTTACCTTCGGTAAGTGTACAGCAAGAACATAAAAATAATGTCCTCCCTATGGTTTTCCTTATTTCACCGTTCGCGGCATGAAGAAAAAATGCATATGATAAGCTGCTGATAAGATAGCGACAGGCTGTCTTATGAATACGGTTGCATACTCCTTGTTACCATCGGTAATGACAGGCACCAGCGGTAATATTTTATGTGTCTGTCCATTCGTGAAGAGTTATAGCTAGTATAGCTGCCGCATATTGTATCAGAATGATTTAGTAGCTGAACGGTATTAGCCAGTAAAGGACCAGAAGGCATGTTTCATGATACGCGTCGGTGTCATTTGGTCGCGTTGACTAGGGACGGGCAGGAGGATACTACCTCACGGTGTACTATGTTCCCGTCTGGCAGACTGTGAGCGTCTGCGAGCGTTTTGCCGCGAGGCCGCACGCCGATACCCCTGCGCCCCACTACCATTTTCCGTATCGTATCGCATCGTATCGTTCCTTCGTTCTTTCGCGGGCTCATTCATGCCCCGGCGCCGACCACGTGCTTCCTAAGTCCGTCCTGTCTCTCGCAACCACTCCCTCCCTCGAGCGTCGTTCAGTCGCATTCTGTCGATGAGACCTGCAACTTCGTTGCTAAAAATAGCCTCTCTTCCTAACAGATTCGGAGTGCAATGCTTCCGCAACGTACTTTGACGCTGCGTTCATGAAATAAGGGTTGCATCTTGGCACTCGTGTGGCTAGGATGTATATGCATTTAGAACATGATGTCTAGGCTCGGTTGAGCACTCTTCTTCTGGTTCATTACTGGTCTCAAGCTTCGTCCCGTATTCGGCTACGTCTATCTGGGTTCTGTAAACTTAACCGCCCTTATCCGAAATTCCGGGGATGTGTGTGAATCTGTCCGGGTTGACTCTAGAATCTTACAAGCGTACATCTAGAAAACTGTTCAACATGACCTTCGACTCCGATTTACCTCTACACCCTCAGGCCACCCTCGCGGCGACCCTTACATCAAAGGTCCCAGTCCTGTAGATCTTTCCAAGTGTCGGACGTAGTGTCAGCCGGTTCTATCAAGACAGCTCGCTCCGTACGGTCAAGCTGCGCTCATGTCTCCCGCTCGAGCATCGCGATCGCACTGCAACTCCGCGAGATTCGACCTCGCGACCGACAGACCTCGCGACCAGCTCAGACCGACCGAACGAACGAACGAACGAACGGACGGACGGAGTGCGACGAACTCGCGAGAAGCGAATGGGGTAGGTACCGGCCAGGAGAGAGAGCGAGAGAGGAGGAGAGACTGCGCGCGTGTGTGTGTTTGTGTGTCAGAAAAAGAGAGAGAGAGGGCACGGAGTGTCGTGGGTGGGCGAAAGAAGGTGGAGGGGGTAGGTGTAGTGGATCCATTCATGCACCAACGTAGAGTACGGAGCTACAGCCTGATTGGCCGTTGGTCTCGGTTGTGTGTGAGAGATAGAGAGAGAGGGAGAGGGGGGAGAGCGCGAGAGGATACTTTGACTACTACTCTGCACTTGCCACCGACGCCATTGCCACCGACGCCGCCGTCCGCGCAAGCGGTAGGTTGGTGTGGGATTGGAGGATGGTATGCTAGTAGTGGTAGTTCTGCCTGCTGGCGGTTGTAGTGGTGTCTGGGTCCGGTACCCACGTGGTCGTTGTATGAATGAACCTTGGAAGGTGCGCCGGTGGTGATTAGATGCCGATGGGTTGTTGCCTCGGATTTGCCCAAATTTGTCATCTACTCTTTAATCCTACTCGCATCCGAATACAGGGGTTGGTAGCAGCATGGCCTCCGCTCGTTCATTCCTCTACTGAGAACTTAGTACGTACTCGACCAAGTTCAGTCCGCACTTGATTGGCCTTGATGCAGTCTGTTTTTCGGTACCATCTGTCGATGAAATTTGAACTTTGTCTCAGGCGTGGAAACACGATCAGATCGTCAAGGCATTCAACTTTAATCCAACGCGAACTCGAGTTCTAAGGTCTTCGTTTGAGCCCAGGTTTACATTACCTTCGAGTGGCTTTTATGTGCCTTCCAACTTTGGTCAGAATTAGATTCGCCGCAGTATGCTGTTCAGAGTGTGAAGCCATTTTCTGAGAAGAACCTCTTTTCATCTTCCCTATCTTAAAAGTTTCCCCTTATCGTAAGTTTCTGCTGAACTTGCTTTTCTTTAAACACTAACCAAGATATTACTTTCAGGTACTTGGACAGGTACGAGAAGGTTCACTTTCTAGGTGAGGACGGGCAGCAAGCCGACGATGAGGATGAGGATTCCAGACACCGGAAGTGGTCTGCCAGGGCATTGCACTCTGTTCCTCTTACATATAACCATCATCAACACAATGTCGCAGGTAATTCTCGTCTGTTTCAACGATTTTTTTCAATATCAATTACGTTATATACAATGATCATTACTTTAGATTGGGTAATTTGCATTAAATTACCACTGTGAACTACGTGTAAAATCACAATCTTGATTTTCATAACTACTACTGTATAATTGGTACTTTCACGTAGGGCCATGGAAATGCGGATGTATGTACGCATACATAACGAGCGTTCATCTATAGGCGATAATAATTCGGCAGAATTTACGATCGTTCCTGGCAAACCGCTTTTACCAATTTATGCCGGCAAACTGGCCCCAACACGCGCGAATGACTTTCAAATGCGTTTTCCACACGTATTGTTTCCCCTCTCACTCTTTTTCCTTCCCTCGTTCGCATTGTCACTCGTTTCCTCGCTCACTCTTTAATACAAGAGCACACACACACAACAGTGGACACGGAGAGAGAGAGAGAGAGAGGGAGAGACGCGTGAACACTCCCTCGATATTGTATGTGCGCGCCACGGTTCAATAATTCGACATGTTAGCAATTTCCGCTTGCCAGAATTTTTCGCTTCAGCCATTTTTGTCACTCTGTCACGGGTTCGTAAAAATCGAGGGAGAAAACTCACGCCGAATATAGCATCACAGTCCGACACAATGCGTAACGAATGTAATTTTCATCGGACCGACAGCGAGGTCGTCCGTCGAATACGCTACAATCGGAAATTTATTCTGGCGCATGGATTATCAACATTATAATATGTTGCTCGGAATAACAGCACGTAGAACGCGAATGTATATACATTATATCTGGTAGAACAGTATAGACATGTAGCGGGTGTTCATGATGAAAGGCCTAGCTCCTATCACTCGTATATAAACGCTAAATACAATATTTAACACATTGACTGCTGCCACGTAAAATAACAGTTTTTAAACATTCGAAATATCGCCGAAAGAAGGTAAAAGAAGTTGCAATTTTTATTTTGCCTATACTTTCTAACAGAGGATAATTTACACTGAAAGTAAAGGTACAACAGACTCAGAGGAATAAAATAGATCGGAACAGAATGGAAATACACGGGTGTCGCGACTACTGTAAACGAGCGTAGCTATTAATACGCATAATTCTTAATTATACCATAATCATGCTGTAGAATAATTATACATGTATCAACCATAGCTTACTCTACGCACTTAAAGTGTCAGCCACATGTGGCTGACGTGGCAGTCAATGTGTTAACAGGCCCCAGCCGGAATCGTCTTTACTTTCCCGTTAACACGGCGCGGAGAAGATGCCCATCGTCAATAATAATGACAGTCCGCGCGTTTCTCTCGTCATGCCGTCCTCGAGCTCCCTTCTTACGCGTGGAGGACTTTGCCCGTCAAAACGGGCCGGTGAAAGCCCCGAAACTCGTTTGGCGAAACCTTCCTGGAAAGTGCGTAGTTGCTCGCGCACACTCGCAAAAGTACACGTGCGCCGCTGTGTACCACACGCCAAGGCGGCAGCGGGTTATTGACGTGCTCCCGTCGAGCGAACTACTCTCTCAACCGACAGAGATATTCACTGATACGGAGACAGAGATGTAGCTCGTCAGACGATAGGACAGAGGAGGGTCCGAGCAAGAGAATCATCCTTAACACCGTGACAATACGCATGTGCACAGTGGCGTATCTGTTTAACGGACACAGATACTATCTAAGTAGTAAATGCACATGGACGGTTGATCCGCAGTGATAAAGGCATATGCGTATGTGTGTGCACCCGCTGAAATGCTTACCGAGCCCCGCGAGGTACATATCCAGATTATTAAAAACTAAACAAACCTGGGCCTAAAAAGGCTACTATAGGAGCAATTGATATCTATAGATAGCGGGCGCCGTGAACAGAGTGCAACCAGCGATGCGCAGAGGTGTTCGGGGACGTGCGCGCGAATGGGGCATGTGCGAGATAATTTAATGGGCAATAATCATGACACACATAGGAAACCCGTGCACACACCAGACTGCCGGAACGCGGGTCTATACTCTCCGGTTTACAGTAGTGCGCACGCGTACGTCGATGTTGCTTCGCGTTAAACGACGAAGCTACTTGTTTCAATGCCTCGATGCGGAGTAATTTAATGAAATTTCGGCAGCAAGGGGCGACTGTCAAGCACCATACGGTATCTATAATATTTGCGTTTACAAACCTGATAGCATTGATATATGTTTCACGTGTTTCGCAAATCGTTGAATGTTCATGAAAGTATGACTGTCGAAGAGTTATCAAAATAGTTCACTGTACCCAATAATTTTTTACTTTACGCTAAACGACTGCTTGGCAGTTCAAGTTCGATTTCCACGCGTTTTACAAGGTGAAACCGCCTCGAAATTGCCGGCTCGCTAGTAGGAGTTCTATTCGCGTCGCGACCTGTTGTCCAGTTCTCGCCACTCACCGTATGACGGAAGTGAACTTCACTAAATTAGCGTTCCATTGCGGTTAGCCGACCCCGATCGACCTCCCGCAAGATCGTTGTACCTGGGATTCCGTGCAGTTCTGCGCTATATAATTCTGTTCACACCAAGAGGGCACACTTGTGCAATGCTCGATATAGAACATCTACTCTTTTCTTTGGTACGAGCATGAAAGGCTCGAGACTCGATATAATGGATGAATGCGGGGAGAGTGAACGATTGGACGGGCGACGACGCAGGTAAATAACGTGACGTGCAACTTATATTGAGAATCGATGCCGGCAGAAGTTTCGTGTAAGATGTGCGTGTGCGCGGCAAGTTTTCCGCGCACTGCACACGCGCATTATTCTCACCGGGCATGCAACGAATCCTTTAACCCGGCCGCAACTGAAAAAAACCGAATTTCGAGAAAACTCGGATTGCACGCGTTACGATATCACTCGTCAGCGCCGATACTCCTTGGCAAATTGATCGAGAAAGCGGTTAGACAAAGTGGGCCACGTGTATGTACAACTGACCTAGCGGCGCCGTTGTCGCCGTGTCACTCTACTTCAAATGCGGAATAAGTCCGAAGAAATAACGTCTTCCGGATCAGAAGTAACACTTCACAACGTATTTTGCCTAAGTTGTCTACATGCTCACTAGAGACGCTTATGTTTATAGAATGCGTAGCCATAGTCGAATTATCTTAACACATTGATTGTTAGTGTAAAGTGCAATAATGTTCCTTAAACGTTTCTGCTCTTCCGTAATTTCAAGTAGAACCTGAAAAGAGATTAAAACTAGTTCCTCTGAGCTATATAGGAGCCTTCAGCAAGATTATGAGTCTCCACACAGTATGGCCAAACGTAGGTAAAATAAGTACATCTATATCTATGACGCACGGCAGTGACTGCGTGGAAGAAAGCTGCGGCCCCTTAGGTCAATGCATAACGAAGAGAAATGATGTCCATGTTATAATTAAAAAGTATTCGCTCAAAGTGAAAATTAATCGACGGTCCAATTAATAAATTAGTGTCTGGTGCGGAGACGGTGAGATATCTCGGGAAACAGAACTCGCCGAGCAAATGAAAGAAAACAAAAGCGCGGAAGAGCTTTGATTCTATGGTGCGCGGGCGCGCGCGCGCGCAAGACTGGCAACAGAGTGGAGGGATGGAAACGAGCTTGTCGAGAGTAGAGATAGACACGAGACCTGCGTCACAATCAATAAGCGTTTGCGGGGATAGCTCCGTGAGTTCTTGATCGTCCCCCGTGTAACCCGAGAGGACTTCTTGCGCAGGCGCAAAGCCGGAACGACTCCCGATCCCGACTTCAACCCTTGATGCCACCAGACTACCACTTCACTGACTGCCCCCCACGCCACCTTGATACTTTGCTGCCATAACGAAATTCCTGCATGAATAGCACCGGGAGAAATTAATGGACAACCACGCGGAATTGCGACGTATTGACGCAGAAAAGTCTAATGTTTATGTGGCCACGAATGTTGGCGCCGTCGTGCTTAGCATATTAAATTTGTAGATATTGAATAACTTTGTATTGGACAGTGGCGTTAGCAGCGGCGCAGAGCTTTATATAATAGAGATCAGACTAGAGACTGGAATTCCGCGAAAAACTAGAAAATCGAGCGTTTCGGACGCGTAGGTGTAGGTTATCGTATGCCTTGCCAAAATTCAGCATACGCGAGTGAGTGGAGACGGAGGAGGTCAGACGTCTTGAAGCGTCTGCGATCACTTAACAGGCGGATCGAAATAGAGGAAAGTGGATGCGATAAATAACGATGTACAGAGGCTCCATCGTGCAGCTTTTTACAACGCTTGTTGCCACTAATATCCTCATGAGGCTGACCGAATAATTGAGTCGCTCTGCATAGCACAGAAATCTTATATAAACGTTAAACGTGTTTGACGATGTACGTGTCGCATGTTAATTGCGTAGGTCCCGTAAGATGGATGACTCCGCGACATTCTTGACGTGCAAAGTTCGAGAAAATTCACTCTCCAAGGTATTGGCAAGTTGGTAGGTCGATACTCCCCATTTCCGGGGCAAGACTCGAGCCACGATTTTATTAACGAGCTCCGCTCTTCTTTTCTCCTACTTATCCTTTCGTCCCCTCCTCCTCCTGACCAAAGCCCTGTTCCCCCGTTTCCGGTCGAAAGAGGCAAGGTACTCGATACGGCTCGTAGTTTTGCAGTTAAAAAAACGGCGAAATACACAGCGCATTCTTATGCTTCTATGGATGATTATGCTTTACGAATCGGTGCTGTATAATATCAGCGATTCTAACATAAGATCCGTAATGAAATGGTGTCAAACAAAGGATGCCTGTTCAATTGATGCAAATAAGAGTTTCGATCAATGCGTTATGATCCAGATCATTAGAGAAGTGTTGCATCGGCGACGGTCCACGAGCATGTAGACACGATCGGACGCACTGTAGAAAGTTGACCGTGACCGAGGACAACCTACTTATAGTGGAGTCGCGACCACACCAGTTGCGCCCGAACGTAGAGAACATTTCGAGCGTTTCCAGCCACCACTTGTTCCCTTCGCCGTCAATAATACGAAATTATTCCTGAGCATTGCGTTATTCCCCCTCGGCATTTGTGGACATTCGCATTTCTGTAGGTCTATGTTTCCGTGGAACGGGATTTTTATAGGCGCACGGATCTTTCCAGGTCTTTGTCACGTAGCGTTTCAGCATAATACTTTGCAGCTAATTTTTATCAAGCGGTTCAGCGGACAGAACGCTTTGTCCCATCAATTGATCGGATTGACAGTGGAAACTTTCTGTTGCATAGAATCTCTTCGTGATTACAACGGCCTCTCCTCGGACCTCTACAAACCTTCGAACTACGACAAACTTGCGCTCTCCCTCCTATCGCCACTCCCGAACGAGCAGGACTTCGCCATCAACGTGTGCACTTTGCTGTCGAATGAGGGGAAGCACACGCTCAGACTCGACAAGTATCCGCGACTGGTGAATATTTTGCTCGCGCACGCCGGCGTTTTCGATTCGCCCGGCACGAGGCAGTTGTTCATCGAGGTGTACTCGAGAGTTAGGAGTTACTCAATCAACTCCTTCTGGTCGGATGTGCTGGACTCTCAAGATGTGATCGATCTGACGAATGAGAGGACTTTCATGAGAAAAGCGCCGACGAGTCTCCGCACATTTTCCAGGCGAAAGACACTGGAGAGGGATAAGGAAAAGAGTACCGCGGTGGAGGAAGAGGTTCAGTCGCAGATGGATGTTGACTTAGGGGTGGTAAGTCTCACCCTAGTTTATTTCATTGCTTCAGGCCGCAAAAGCGTTGATACAGATGACTAAATTGTTCGATACTTTAGGTGCTTCCAGACTGTTCCCGTCTTGAGCCAAGTCTCTGTCAGGACGAAAGCCTGAAGGACCAAAACCAAAATTCCATAAAGTTTGAAGAGGACGACAAGGATCTCTTTTGCGTCGGACGAACGCTAGGCACGCAGGACCCGTATGGTCAGCGTGTTCTTCAAATAGCGTCAATCCTCCGGAACCTAAGCTTCACGCCCGAAAATGCGAGTATTTTGGGAAGAAATCGGTGCTTCTTAAGATTCGCCCTCCTTTGCGTCCGTGCGAGGTGGAGCAATCTTCATCAACTGGGCTTCGACATCCTTGGCAATATTGCTAATGAGATTGTCTTGAAGGAAGCTGGAGAGAGGATAACGGACGTCATTCTCTCCTGTGTAGCTAAAGGAATCGAAAGTCAGGACAGGTTTATCGTGATCTCCTGCTTAGAAGTTCTAAACAAAATCAGTCAACAGGACAGTAACGAAGAAATCGTCACCTTCGGGCTCGAAGATAGTGTATATGAACTTATTTGCAGGTACGCTCAATTTCACGTCCAATCTCGACTTGAAGACCAGGCTGACCGAACGAAATACCAGTTTCAATCTTCGCTTCTTTCATCTGTCACCAGGTTTCTGGCCTTAAGCGACATTGCTCTCCTGGTGTACACTCTGGAATGTCTGTATGCCCTGACGTCTCTCGGTGAACGTCCTTGCACCAGTGTAGCTCGTGTAAGAGGTGCGATAGACACTTTAGTAGCCCTTGTGACGGTCGAAGCGCAAAGTTACGGGCCAAAAGCCTGCATCCTCATGAGGGTAGTCGAGACGGTCTCAACCGTAACCATGCCACAACAAACTACTGCGCAAACCCCTCAAGCAAACGCGACGGCCAATGCGATTGCTCCCGTTGCTATTCCTGCCACTGCTGCCAATTCCGTGCCAGCCACTCCAACGAGTATCAGTGCAACACCCGCGCCAGTTAGTCCTGCACCTTCCAGGCCGACAACCCCTGCGGCAACGAATACTAAGTCTACAACGCACAGTGAGTATACGTCATGAAGAGTAAAGTCGTAGTGAATGCAAAGTGTCTGTTGCACGTTAATCATTCAATTAAGTAACGTTAACCAGACGTTAAAGGTGGTAATTTTCCTTCTGCAGAAGCAGTAGAGACGGCCAATTCTCTTCAACAGCAACATGCTCACCAGCAAATAATCCAAGAGAACGAGCAATTCGCTCTCGGCTGGTTAAGGGCGACGTTCGAGCTTGCACCAGGCGTTCGCATCGAACAAGAAGAATTGTATAAGAAGTATCTCGGTTGTTGCACAAAAATCGGGAGGAGAGGAGTGATTGCGCCACATCATTTTCCAAGATGCGTTAGGTATGTAATAGCGGAACTTATGCAACGAGTTGTTGATGTCATGTATCATGGATGATCTTCTGATTGCGATGTAGATCCGTATTTGGTGGAACTATCGGGCCAAATCCTCTGAAATCCGAACCCAATGGCAGCCAGTATTACGAGGGTATCCGCGTACGGGCAGTCCCAGGCCCAATAACGTATCCGGGCCAAACGACAATGGCGACGAGCACAGCAACGCAAAGTATCACTACGATCAACGCAACTCCAGTAAAGGTGCAACTACAACCACAGCGTACAACCAAGACTATATGCCCTGATAGCACGGCCATAGAATATCCTACCCAAGTCTCTCCCCAAGTTTCACCCCAAAAGGCACCTGCCTCGCCGATCCTGAAGGCCCAATTGTCCGCACCCGCAAAGTCCAACACGTCAAATGCCTCGACTCAGTCCCAAAATCCGGTCACCAAGGGTGATTCCGTTATCAGTCAGGTGGGTCCGAGTCCGTCACTGTACGCCATTTCTTCTTCTATCATCGACCTTGGTTCTTTGTACCATTCTCTTTACGCGGTGTGTGGGAATGGAAATGTGCTCGTTGGTGGTTACTTTCTTGTCATTGGCTGGACCTGAGACATGTTTAATTGAACATATTTTCCGTATAGCTAATGATAAGGAAGTAATTGAAACCCGCATGCTTAATTCGCACATACCGTGTATCTGCGTATCGGATTTTTGGTTGCGGTCTTATCAGCTTTTCTGGGCTTCCTTTGATTGGCTAATCGCAGGATGAAACATCAATGAAAAGTTTCCTTGCTCACCTATTCATAGAAATGCAAGAAAACTTGACGTTCAATTATGTTATGCTATCCTATACTCCTACCTGGAACGGCCTGCATGCTTTTCATCCATTTTCCTTTATTGCGATTCCGAGTAGTTAAGTGTAGTTGTGTCCAAGTAATACATGCATAAGACATAATAGGCTTGTTCGAAAGGAGAACAATATGCGTTCACCGTAAATGCGTATGACCGAAGTAAATGCAGCGGTATTCTAATGTTCGATGCCAGTGAGCTATTGTCGATAAAGATGAGTTTCTCTCGAATGATCTCTACTATTAAGCTCTTCCTATAGAAAGGCGCACTAGCTTCTGAAAACCTAAACGTACGCTGTAAACGCTGCCAGTGGTTGAGAATTTTGTGAATATTGTCGATTAGGTGTCAGTATCGCACCCACACCTGAGCCAAGCGTTATTAGCCAGTGGATCCCACAATCAGCAACAACAAACTCAGCCACAACAACAACAACAGCAAACCCAAACTGTCCAGGTAGTAACTAAGGAAGATAGCCGCGGCACTACATCGAGTTCCATTATTAAAAGCCTGTTGGCTACCAAGGTAACGGTCAGCAGCGACTGCATGCCCAGTGCTGCGACTTGTGTGTCTACCCCTACTGCCTGCGTAACAAACACTACTGCTAGCATCGCATCCAGCATCAGTGCCAACCAGCTAATAACCAGCAACCAGGTATCATCGTTGTACAATTAACAAGGAGTAGTATTATAAAATGTAGATTTGAGGTTTTTCCATTACTTTTTTATTTAAATTTCGTACTAGCTGGTCTTCCATCACTTTGTCATACTTTGATATTGTGTGGTTCGGCATTTTAACGAATATCTGCAACTATTTTTATAATGTGTATCACATAGACCAACTAGTATGGAGCCACGGAAATAATTGCAAAGGATTGCACCTTCTTATTTGAATATCAATCACCTTTGCACCGGTGTAAAACATGTCAAGAAAATAGATTAGCTAGCAGGCCAATTGTGGATGGATCTAACTCATCTTACTATATATGATCATACGATATTGTTCTTCAAGCAGAGTGCTGACACGCCAATGAAAATGTAATTTTCCGAAAGAGATCGCAATCGTCGAAAGTGCTCGTTTAGGTTTCGTCTGAAGTCCTTGTCTGAAGTCTTGTCTCGTTAGTGTCTGTGCTTATGACGTAGTGTTGTTTGTTGTGTTGAGATTTTTATTGTTACGTAGAACTCCTCCACTTAAACGAACTTTGCCCAAGAAAATCTCCTCTCTCTCTCTCTCTCTCTTCCCTTTCCAATTACGAGGATTACACAGTGAAAGTAGACGTCTGAGAATAACAGAGAGTTTTCGTGAGACGGCACTGATAACTTAATAACACTAACAAAGCATGGTTGATTCAATGAGATCAAGAAGAGAAAAATCGAAGTTTTTTATTATCATTTCGAGACAAACTGTATGCGCACGCAATTGCCATGTACTTCAGCATGCTCATATGAAACACTTTGCCAGGTTGCTCAGCGCCAGCAACAACAGAGGCTACTGCAACAACAATTGACCGGAGTTGTTCAACCGGCTGCGCCGACTGCAACTCCCGCAACCTTATTTCCGAAGGTTCCCGTGAACTCGAAGCAACAGAAACCAGCTATCGCGCCAATTCCTGCCAAAAAAATACAGAGGCTCAACGGGGCCAAGTTTATAATGACTAATAATTGCGAGAAGGTAAGGGCCCGTTCTTACTAACGGGTTGAACATATACGACATATGGACGATAAAATGTTTTACATCTTTGTATGTTCAGACTGAAGATAATGATAACGAGAACACAAACCAGGTGGTGACCACTACGACAGTTGTCCTGAACTCCACGGAGAACCACATATCCTCCACGGTAAAACTCTGTCGACCTCCAATTTCCACTATCTCAGCGGCTGCTAAGACAAACCAGCGGAGTACGTGTACGTCCATCGCTGAGGACTCGGATTCCACGAACAATTCATTGGCGTCAAGTAGCGGGATTGGTGGAAGTAGGGATTGTTCCGGTGTGGGTGTTGAGGAAGAGAACTCTCTTACAAGCTTCGAAGGGATTTTACTGAACGGTGCACCGAGTAATATAGATATCGACGCACAGGAAGATGGCTCCTCAAAGGACTCTTCTAGCGTTGGGTCGAAGGAAAAGCCACTTCAGAGTATGATGCTCGCGGATCTGTTGGAAAGGAAAGTCGATAAAGAACCGATACTGAACGGAGTATTAGGGAAGAATTCCATTAATGAGAAAGGCATGGATCTCGTAGAAAATCATATAAAGAAGGTTCTCAAGGAGTCTCCGGACGGTAAATTGAAGTCGGAGGAGGACGGCGTTATTCAAGAAGTGGATGACACTTTAATTGAAGCACCAAGGGGTATTAAAAGATCGGCGAGTGAGTCTGATGAAGTGGAGTCTAAGAAGCCAAAATACTCCAATGGAACAACGTCTCCAGACCCAGCAGTGGACTCGACTACAGCAGAATCGACGGTGTCCAGCATAAAGTCAGAGGATGACGATAAAGATAGTGAGAAGGCAACAGTCTCCTCGACGGCGGCGAATTTATATGCTGCCTTGGCCGCAGATTGTATAGAAGATGAAACTGATCTCGATGACCAGACGAAGGAAGAACCCGCGCCGACCATCAAGGAGGAGCCGCACATATTTATCAATCAAATTCCTCAGCAACCACCACCTCAGCCACCCCCGCCGCAGCCTCAGCCACAGCCGCAGCCACCACCACAGCCACAGCCACAACCACCGCCTCAACAGCAGTTAATAGTTGCGACTCCGAGGCAGATAGTAGTCCAGCAAACCATCCAGCCAAATAATCAAGTGATAATACCGACGACACCAGTGAAGGGTCGTCAACCGCAATTACAGCCTCAAGTGTTGCTCCAGCAGAGTGCAGGAGGCCAACTGCAGTATGTGGTGTCGGGGGGTGTACCGGGACAAAATTACGTGTTGGCTCAACCGCAGACTGCGCTGGTCCAGGGTCAAGCGCAAACCGTACTGGTCGCCCAAACCACGCAGCAACAGGGCACCGGGGCAAAGACTATCATCATCCTCCAGCCTCAAACGACTACCCAGCCATCGCAGAAAATGGTGGCTGTCACCCCGCAGGGCCAGCAAGTGGTTGTCACCCAGGTCCAGCGACCTATCTTGCAAAGCCCCGCGCTCGGTAACATCCCGCCACCGCTGGTCCCTACGTCAGCCACCATTCCGCAGGCTTCCATTATAGTTAATAGCTCCGTCGCGAGTTCCAATGCGGGCACAGTAACTGTTACGATACCGGCCATGGCCCAGCAAACTCCTGCGTCAACCAGTGTGCCCTCCAGGGTGGTGACACCCACTCCAGCATCGACGCCACCTCCTACGAGGCCAACCACGCCACATCAGGCGGCCGCAACGCACGCCTTGGTCAAACCCGTCAAGGTTGTCAAGACTGTTTCCTCTTCTACGTCGACAGAACCCGAAGTCAAACCCTCGACCAGTCAGATTACGACAGAGACCACCAAAACTATCACGATCAAAATCGACCCCAATGCGTACCTGTGCGAGTGGCGAGGATGCTTGAGGCAATTCAAGACACCGCACGAAGTTTATCTTCACGTTTGCGAAGCACACTGTCCAACCGGAGGAGAAGAAATTCTTTGTCTGTGGGCGAGCTGTGATGCTTTGAAGAGGCGTAGATTCTCTCTAATGACACATCTGTACGATAGACACTGTAATTCGGATGTAAGTAGCTGTATTTCAGATGTAAGGTGTTGGGTTGCATGAAACACGTCCTTATTTTTCGTATCATCGGTAGACCATGTCAATGCGGCGGAAACAATTAACAGTCACTGGCAAAACTGAAGTTTCGACATTGACGCCACCCGCTCCGCACCATCCTGGATACGCTCCAAACGCAGCATTCCATGCTATCAAGAGGCATGCCTTGGAATTTGTAAATCCAAAGGAATTAATGGTAAGTTAAACATTGCTTGGACGCATCAATTGAAACTAAGATGGAAAATTATACAAGTGAAACCTCGCAGAATCAGATGTAATATTCGATGGTTAACGCGTACCCAATTGTAAAGACACGTTAAACTATCGTGTTCACTATATCTTTCTGTCTTTCTTTTTGAAAATCTGAGTACGATTAGTCCAGTTTTGGAGAAGTTTGCTACGAATTTCCGAATTTCTTGTAAATAACCGAATTTCTTATTCTCTTGGCAAAGCAGCAAAGGCCATCCAAGCCCGCTGCAGCCACTTCAAGCTCTTCTTCTCCCCGACCCGGGCAAAACCCTCCACCAGAACAGGTAAAGACGCGTTTGACAGAAAAGAAGCAAGATTTTGCGAGAATGGAGCCAAATTGAGTACAGCCACGGCCCTTGTGCGCTGCCGGATTTTTCGCCTGTTTTTGTGCTTTCTCCTTTGTTTCTAGCACTGTTTTTATTCCCGCTCCTCTCGCCCCATTTATCGATTTTTTTTAATTCTCATTGTCTTCACGTAGCATGGTTTGATTTCGTTTCTCATATTTTCTGTAGATAGACGTATTTTTTTTAATTTGCATTCAAGACATTTGATCCTTTGATGAGCCTGATGAGGGTGCTGGTAAAATCTTGACTTCGACGGATCTGATGTGCAGTTTAGTTAGACTCGCTTTTTGGGTAGACTTTACTTCCCTTTTTAGCCGTTGGTAGCCTTTGCAGGCAAGTACATTGCGGCAATTAAACGTGATTGTGGTATTAATTTATTGTACAACATTAACGCCTTTTTGTCAGCACCATAATACCTCCAGATTTGTTACTTGGATGTTTGAGAGTTCAACGACTCATCGTATATTTGTACATGTGCAGATGTGTCGCAAAACCAGTATTGAGCCAAAGTGTATTGACCAGAGAATTGCACGTTCGTGAAATGAGACTTTGTAAATAATCATCGCCACGTAAAAGTGCTTTTATTGTTGCCATGTTTTGATCAGTTTGACGAATGTGATTGACGATACTTATTAATTCTTGTGGTGTTACTTGTCATTTTGCAGGATGACAACGAAGGTCCCGTGACCAAAAGTATTCGTTTGACGGCAGCTCTTATTCTCAGAAACCTAGTCATATACTCAACGCACGGTAGAAGGTGAGTAACGTTTCGTACAAATGCTTTCTTTGCACCGAAAGCATGCGCTTTCGTCACGCCTAACGCATTTCAATTCATCGGCAGGCACCTAAGGGCATACGAGCCTCATTTGGCAGGCGTGGCATTAAGCAACGTCGAGTCATCAAGGACGATCGCACAAGTTCTGTACGATATGAACGACCAGAGCAGCAGCAGTCATAGGTGACCTCTCGAATCAGGCCTCTAAGATGGACACAATCGATGAAAGAAACAAGAAGATACCACTAAAAGGAATGAAAAAGAGAACCTCGTGAGCAGCGATCAACTTCAACATTTTCTAATCTCTCTATCTACTCTCCCATTTCGTTTTTCTTTAGTTTCTTCCTCTAGTGTAAAGTGACCCAACTCGCAGTGTGAATACATACCTGTGCATAAATAGTTGAAACGAACATATTACACATACACGTAAAACATAACACATACACGACAAGAGAATGAACGAGCAAAAGTCCGGACACACATCAACACGCGAGATGCAGAGGATTAATAGTAATGTTCCACGTAAATTGAAATATTAACAAAAGAGGCCTATAAACTTACTACTGGGCAAAAGTCGGGTTTTTTTGCCAATTTAGACTATTGATAACTGACTTTAATGAAGTAAACTAGTGACCGCGAAATGATGCTGGGAACGTCAATGACATTGTTTAAACAAAATGGAAGGACAAATGCAGTCGGAAGTGATGGAAGAACAGTGATAAAATCGAACGAGATATTTCAGATTTAATATTAATATTTATTTTCTCAACGAGAAGCGGAAAAATGTTTTTAGTAAACGTGTACAAAAAACGGCGAAGAAGATACTTTATGGACGTTATAGTTAATTGTAATCAATATATTATTATTATTAATATTATTATTATTAATATTATTGTATGTTTTTTCATAAGTCACCAAGAACTTAGAATGTAAAAAATCTTTTTATCAAATGTATTTGTTAGGAATTTACGTTTCTTTTTTTGTTTTCATTTGCTTCTAATTGCATATGGCAATTACCAGGCTAACTATTATCGTCTCTCTTTCCTTTACTCTTTAAAGATAATCGTAATTGTCAAGAGTTAGTAAGATACCGCGATGCGCACGTGCACCCGTCATAAAATAGCTGAGAACTTTTGTCATTTACAGCTAAAAAACGTTTCCATATCACAAGCAGACAAAGAACGATCGAAGTAAACGATCTAGATTTAGATAAATTTTAGCTTGAACGAAGAATTCCTAACCTTCCACTTAATACCGCTCTTAGGCAATCTTTATTTCGACTTGCATTCTGGACATTTGTCATTTACGGTTGAACGACGGCTAAACGTTATTACCAATGTCTAATCTAGCTCGTGTTAGTTAAGCGATGACCGTTGATTTCTTTTGCCCGTCCGCTAACTTTGCGAAAGTCAGACAAACGCTGGATAACATTGTGAGAGCTACTGCAAGATATAGGGACACATTTGCTTATTTACAAGATCCTACGATTTCCTCTGCTTGTTGTAAGAATCGTTTTAATTAAGCTATTCCGCTACTGATCAGCAAACGTATTGCGACAAAGACTACTTTCGATAGAGTCGTATAGATACGTAAGGCCATGGAAATATTAATTGGGATCTTGTAGAAAACGCGAACATAAGTTTAGGACGATGTATACCTGCTGTAGCTCTCGCAGTCTGATTCCACGCTAGAAAAAGTATTTTTTATTCGCACAATCTTCGAGAGACGGAACTATCGGCGCTCCTCGACTAACTAATACACGCAACACTAAATGCTTAAACATTTCCGACGTTGTGCTTACAAGTCTAAGGCCTAAGGATTATCGAATCGTTACTCTCTGTAATGTTTTTTACAAATCGAACGATCTACGATAGGCGTACAATGACAAAGTCTTTCCCCACTTTAGTTTCTATACGTCCAGAGATATCCCCTGTTTCGTTAAATATTGCAATTACCTACAAGTTCATTGTATTGTATAGTGTACAAACAAAGAAAAAGAAAAAAAGATGAAAAGGGAAAGTACCATGAAATGGTGTCCTCATTTTTGCCTTATAAATAGTGCGAGTTTCTTGGTGCGTTAGAAATTTGTAATTTATACAAATGAAGGGTGTCCCTTTCGTTCCCTTTTTCCTCTTTTTTACTCGTTATCTCGCTATAATTTTTACATTAT
This sequence comes from Priocnemis perturbator, assembly GCA_963942575.1. Taxonomy (NCBI): domain Eukaryota; kingdom Metazoa; phylum Arthropoda; class Insecta; order Hymenoptera; family Pompilidae; genus Priocnemis; species Priocnemis perturbator. Next base: position 5,054,636 of record OZ012652.1, read on the forward strand.
TCGACGAACATTATAACATAATTCGCGCGAAACGACATCGATTGCATTTACATTTAACTGTTTATCCGTGTCCTGCGGAGGATGGAAGAGAGTCGTGGCACCGGCAATTTAAACGTTTAAGGTCATATTCTCGAATTACATATGTGTATGTGTATATATATATATATATATGTTGTATAGCAACGTATAACATATATATATATAGAGACATACTTCACCACAAAACGCATATATATATAATATACATACTTGTAAATAATTCTCTATATCTCATTTCATGAAATGTTACGATATCTGTGTAAATTTTCTTATAAAGTTGTAAGTTTGAACGTCTTATGGGAAATGATGAAAGGACAAACACACGCGAGAGATACACAACCGCATACACACACCTACACATACACAGTACGATGGATTAAAAGGATTCTGTATTATAATAGACTTATGGACAAGACGTAGAAAGTTGCAAAAAAAAGCGGATTTTTGTAATTATTTAAAATGGTTCGGCAAGGAAGGTAAAGGATTATAAAGAGCAACAAAATACACAGTGGGCCGCGGTTCCAAAGAGTATTAAGTGGGAACCGTTTTGCGCCGATTACTGAATAAACATGAACATACAAGTATGATAATGGACCCTGTGCGAGCCTCTATTATGTATTTTATATATAAATATATATATATAAATATTATATATATATAAAAACAAGTTTAATAGCTGAACGTTTAGGAGGATGGAAATCTTGTGAGAGGCTTTTTATTTTTATTATTTGTAATTATCTAGTTTACATGTTCACTGTTTGGTACGATCATTGAAGATCATAAAATAAACAACAACTACTGTGTAAAGAAGCGAGAGAAGGACGTAATAAATCGCTAAGAAACTTATGGAAAGAAATATTGAAAGAGAAAGTGCTGAATGAATGGACGCGAATGAGTGAAATTATAGTTGTGATAATTCGGAATTAACTTCCAGGACGAATGACAAATAAATTGTAAGTTTCTGTTATAATGCGTAGGGTCCAGGAAGCAAATGATCATTTTTTACAACGGATGCGATAAGGTACAAAATTCTTTATTAGTATCAGTCGAGCATACAAACAGATATTATGATTGTCCTCAACGCAACCAGTATTAACGATACGCCTGTTGGCGTCAGATTTGCAATCCTGAATCATTATACATGATTACAATAGCATTTTTTTGAATTAGATCTCATTGTGCCATATCTGGTTCAGGATCAGTGTGGTTCACCGTCAGCCGGAGAATCCAAATTAACGGTAACCTGGAAGGTACGCTTTGTATCGCCACTAGTATTTACAATACAGCAAGGATCTCGGACTGCTTCGGGAACGACGTTGACTTGGGAAGTAACTCGACTCTCTTGCATATGGACGGAATGTTCATATATCTCGGACATTTTGCTATTTGCTATTTTTCTCTTATCCACTCCCACTTCGAAATCTTTCTCATTAGCAGAATTTGTCTGCGTGTATATGTTTAAAGTACATGGTGGGAAGAGGTCTGTAAGTTTGGCAAAGTTCTCATTTCCAAGTCTAAATTCTGACGTAAATCGTGTTTTCTTAAACTGTGCCTGATTCATATTATGTTTATTTGGTAGTAAAAATTGAGGTGTTGAATGAAAATTTGGTTTTTGATCTTCCTCTTGGAAATCTAAAGGTGAGACGGAAGTACATACGGCAATTTCTGTGTTCGAAGCCTGTGTGCTCACTGTCTTGAAATTACGTTTTTCTCCAAAATACGGAAAATCATTTCCCTTGCGCTTCAACGCTTGACTGGTGTTGTTATTTTTATTGAGTGTACACGATTTCATAGATTTCGAATTTGCAGCGGACCTTTCTTTAATTGACGTTGATTTGTTTGGCTCTCTACAACAAGATTTCAAGGTATCTGAATTTAATTTTGTACTCTTCTGCACAACTTGCTCTTTTGCTGGGGCTAGGGTTCTTCCAATATTTGACTTTTCTACATTATTCTGATTATTTTGGTTTGCTTCCAAATAGTGTGATTCAAAGATATCGTATGGCGAGGATGTGGCGCGAGGATTAAAGCCGTTCTTTATCTTCGTACTGTTAAGTTTAGTATCTGAGTCATTCGATTGTTGCATATTGTCCTTGTATCCTTTTTGGACCAACTTGTGTTTCCTACGATCTAACTTAAAGGTCTTCGTCGTACTCCCCTCGTCAATCTTGTTGTGCACTTCTTGAACATCATCTGCACGAAAGGTAATACTGGCATAATGAATGCCATTCTGAGGGAAACACTTGCAAACGGCAACGGCTATTGAATCTCGAATCTCATCTCTCTGCAAACATCTACGCATTGATGGCCATTAGAAAAAATACATTATTAAAACTTTCCATTAAATGATGACATTTAAGTCTACATTAACACTGTCGGGCGTTGAATTGAGAGATCTGCAAAAACAAAATAAAATAATTCAAATAAAGTGTATTCATTAACTGTTTTGTATTTGATAGAGCATTCTTAGGAACATTCATACATAGATCGTCACGGTTAAGATACTTTGAAAGAGCATAAAAAATGTGACTTCATTAAAAAAATTAGACAGTACAGTAATACATTTAAACAAACACTGTCAAGTGTAAATCTCTCAAAACAAGTTCTCTACAAACGGGGACTCGATGTATTTGGGAACAATGGGATTTGTCAGTCAAGTGTGCTATTTCTTGTCGCACGAGCAAGCTCATTTTCTTTCGTTCACCCCCTCTTCTTCTCCATCGGACCGTCGCATCAGATATTTATCACGCACGCAGCAGTTTTTCGGAATTGCCGTATAAGGCTTCTTCAACCAATCTACTTGCCTGACAGATTTTTCGTCTTTTAATAGGCCTACATCTTAAGAGATGCAGGAGGCTTATTAATCTACCTGTTGGCAGTTGTCGACCGCCAATCATTCGAGTTTGGTTCAACGGATGGAATTTGGGTTGTGTACGGAGGGTGTTCTGGAGATTGGACAGGATTGTCTGCAGAGTTTACTTGTTGAAGAAATGTGCTTGGCGTTGCGTGACCCATTCTGAATATATGAATATGTACATGATACCGCCTAACTTCCTCGAAAATATTGAAGCAAAGTCTATACCTGCGATTTTCTTCTTCCTTTCTAACCCGGTCGAACCTTTCGTTCGTAACCTGTCGACGAAGTTCGCTTATTTGTCTGCTATACTCAGCAGACTGGTTTTGATATTGCTTCAGCTCTGCCGATTCTGTCGACCTGATAACAAATCCAAAATGATTGACGAACGTACTGGTTGCCAGGAGTAACGATGCCCGAAGATACCTACAATTTGTTCCGAAGCTCAGACAACTTGTTCTTCAGTCTCGCTATTTCATTCTGCAACTCTTGGTTATTTGTTTGAGCATTTATCGAATCTCGTCTTGCCTGATCGAGAAGGGACTCTAAACGTTCACTAGTTGCGTGCCCTCTTTCCAGTTGATCCTTCATAGCATTATGTTCTGCCTTCAGTCGCGTCAATTGCGTTTCGTAATGTGATTTTACGCAGTCTTGGTCGCCGAGTTGCTGCATGAATAAATCTTTTTGTTCATCCAACTTGACGCACAAGTCCCTAACAGCTTTCAAATCCTCTTCTGCTCTTTTCCTTTGCTCACCCTCCTGATGCAACTGAGTCTCCATACACGCCATATTCTGCGTTAACTCGCTTATCTAGATAATAACAGATATTAACTTTGAGCCTACCAAAGTATCTCTCCAACTTCCTACATTCCTTGTTGGTTTAAATGTCGCACTTTTGACATATTACTGTTAATCGCCATAATTTTACGTCCTTACACCTCCATACTAACGATCTTCTTCGTGTACCTTAGTCTCGTAGCCCCTTATCAAGCAATCCTTGTCGACCAGTTGACGTTCCAAGTCCAGAAGATGATCTCTCGCTGATTTTAACGCGCCTCTGGCTTCGGCAGCCTCCGACTCTAAGCTGTGATTGTTATTTTCTAATACCGTAGCTTCCAGACTGAGACTCCTGAAGTTATTTAACATTTCTGTCCGTTCGTTATCCTAAGGATTTATTTGTGACATAGAGAAGATATCGATATGTCGGTCCTTGTCGATGCGCATAGACACATGTTAAAATAAATATTCCGTACTTTTCGCGTGAGATGTTCTTCGGCCCGTCGGACCTCGCTGACGTAGGTCTGAAGCTGTCTCTTGAGGTCATAGGACTCCGCCCGGGAGACTTCGAGTTCCCTGTGAAGATTTCGAACTTCGCAAGTGACTGCGGCCAGATCGTCCTGCAGCCTACGATTCTCCTGAATGGCATTCTCCCTGTCTGCGCCTGTACTCTCCAGCTGCCGTTGAAGATTCTCCAACTCAAGCTGCATGTTTCTAAGTTGTCGTTCTTGTTCGGCGCTTTGGTCGATGCAAATTCTGTGAAACGAGAACGAGAAGCAATCAGTATCGTTATACGATCATACGACCGTCAATATCCGTCTCTTCACGAAAGCATATCACGCATTCAAATGTTACGCAACGACGCCACATTCCTCTAAGGAGGACAAGGGCAAATAAGTGGAAAACGCAGAAATTAGGCCCGCCGTCACGTTCCATCTTAATCGCGAAAGGAGTGACCGTTTCGACAGAGCGTGTACTGCGACTCCTCTTAATCCGTTCACTTTCTATGCACGGTATGCATTTACATTTACGCAGATGATCATTGGGTGCATAGCCCTGCATAAAAACCATGAACACGTCGAGCGGTGAGTGTCGCCGGCAGGACTGCGGAACCGGAAGAAAGCAATGCGGAAACGACCTTCCGGCCAGAGTGCAGAGAGAGGCGACTGTTGAGATGAAAAGAGAGACGAACTCGATTCGCCATTGATCGATCATCCGCGAGCCTATTACGCGCGTTGCGCAAGAGGCCGGGAGCCGAGAGAAGCGGGGAGGCAAAACCGAGAACAAAAAGGAAGAGGGCGACGACGTCTTGCAAACGACTTTCTCTCATCTCGAACTGGTACCAGCCTCCTCGCCGTGAACTCTCGACATCGCGACGGCGTCTCTTCTCTACGCGAAAGTGAAAACGAGACGTTCCACGATCGATTTTCGACGCCAGCAATTGATCGGCCAGTTGCTGTTGACCTGGCTACTCCGCATTCTTCCGTCCCCACGACCCTATACGCTTCTCTCGGCGCACATCGAATCGAGCTTCTTTATGCAGAGTATACTAACGAATGCGCTTTACATTAATCTCGTCTGACACTCCTTACTCTCTTTTCTCGCATATCAATTTCATATCCCCACCCCCCTACGGGAGCTCGCACTTAGGAAAGTTTAGCCTGGCATTAGCGCAGCGGGAAAAGTATCATAGAAAGTACCGTGTACCGGTTGACTCGGATAAAAATTCTATGAAACGCTGCGAGCGTAATAACTTAACAATGAAAAGGCGAGAAGTCACGCTCGCTCGAAATCTCATTTAGAATTCATAGAGGCATTACAACTACATATTGGGAATGACTCAGAGTGCATCGGCCTATGGTCCACGGGGCTCTTTGTCGCGTTCCGTGCATGCCTGGCTCCACGTATTACGGCTATTTCGAGGGACAGCGAAAGGAAGGTGTGCCCTTTCGTGTGCCTCCTTCGTTCTCCAATCGTGGCGTACCGTTATAGGCAAAGGGCATTGCACGGGTTCGAAGAAATGCGCGAGAGATAGGCCCGCGTTCACGATGCACGTGTATTTACATACGTATGCGTCGACGTAGGTGTCCATGTATAGGTAGAGATGGAACCGTTGTAAAATCGTTAGTTGGGGTCTATGTTTCCACCGCATCCTGGTTGTCATATTTTCACCCTAAGTGAACGTATGAAATTATTAAACGTTCTCTCTACCCTACTGTTCAAAATAGCATCAACAATTTCCCAGTGACGAAACCTTCATGAAATTTCTGCCTGCACATTATGAAACAGAGTCCTGGAATTTCAGACGGTGTCGTAACTGGGTTTTCTATGACTCGATTCCCAATAAACGGAACCGATGGAGAAGAACAGTGCAACCTTAATGAATCATCGGCGCAATCTTGATCACGGATGAATAGATTTCGTCAATGGCATTAGCGTGTGGCAACATCTTACTTCGAGTCCTCTTACGTCAGATTATTAAGAGGCAGCCGAGAAGAATGTCAAGTGATTATGCGCTTCCCGTTACCGGATTCGCCTTAGGGCCCGTTCCCGATTATGCAATAATTCGTAACGAAGAGGCGCTAGTCCGTGAATGTGGGCGCGTGTTGGTAAATCGTATGTATGTGACTGTGTGCAATGGTCGATTTCTCGTGCTTCGTTCAGTATTGATAGCCTCCCGAAGGTCGATCGAGGATGAAAGTCTGTGAAAGCGTACGTCGATATTTTCGGAAAGAATTTAAATGTCCCACGTGGGTGCGATTAAAATGGAACACCTTTCTCAGAATGCGAACATCGGAGACTAATCTAATAAATTTGAAAGTTAGATGAAAATCTGGAAATTTATGTTCACTCTTGTCTCACATTTAATCAATCACATCTAGCCGATCTGGAAAAAGATTAGTTCGGCAAACATCGATGTACATTTCGTATGCAAATATCGACGCGGAAGGAATGTATTGAGACAAATATTGAAAAGACTATGCTGTCGAATATACTGCTTCCAAATTTCAGTGACAAACATCACATGAAAATTGTCCACCTTTTCGTAGGAGGCAGAGATTTATTTCTAGAGCCGAACGAGTTAGGTAACAGTACACAGAACCGCAGGTACGACGGATCCGGCAAACAGTTCAGTCTTGCCGCGCAAGTCAAAGCGAAAACACCTTCGGTCTCTCGAGCACCGTGGCTCACCTATCAGTGTGCATCACTGTGCACCACCGTCGACCAACCCTTACGAGTAACAAAACGGAATAACAATGTGTGACAGTATCAACGTGATGTTGTGATGTGACATCTTACTGGGCTCTCTAAACCATTCCACGACCATGGCCAATCGACCGTAAGGCTTTTTTATTTCGTGACATAACTAGTTTGTTCAGTCAATGCCAATTTAAAACTTCAACTTCACCTATCAATTTACAAGTCAGTCTATTCAAAATGGTTCCATCGTTTTTGTGCTTGAACGGTAGAATTAATAACGTTACATCACGCGTCCGCTCATTACTCCAGGTCGATCTAATCTGAAGTATGAGGTTTTCATCGGCGGCAGCTTTCTTCTCGTTTAAACCGTGTATATACGCTGCCTTCCGAAAGTTTTATTACATAATTAGGCACATGGTTCATTCCATTCGACCGAGCGAGACCACCGCTCGATTAAAAAGGAATAACTCTGTTTGCACGACTCATTGTAAGAACTTCTGTGGTTTGTAAAAAAGAGATTCCTTCACGTCATTAAACAAATGCCGTCATACCTGCATCGAACTTCATCGTCACAGGATAGACAGCAAATACTGCATATTGGACAAAAGGAGTCCATGCTCGGCGGTCCTCGGGCCAACATCGTTACTTGTTAATTTTCCAACATTTTGGCCAAGTTTTAATGTTTTCCCGCTATAGAGGGTGGCTTATGCGCCGACATGAACAGTTTGCAATGTCGGGTCAGTTTTCCATTTCGACAAACGCACGTGGTCCCCATGGTCACGTGCTCGCATTTGTTTCAACTTGTCTGCCCTCGAGGAATAATAGAAAACTGTTAACGTTTTTATAGTTAGCACTGTTATATCGTTTAGCTCGATCGTACTTGTTACCGGTATCATAAATATTTCATGTGCATCTTGATCGCGCAACCATTATTCCACGGAAAATCTCATTCCCTTTTCCTGCCCGTAATTGGCCGGTCGAATTAACTCGTTCACAGAGTGAGAGAGACTGAGAGAAAAGGAGATGCAAGAGCGCGAATAAAAAAGTGAGAGTATTGTTCCTGGAGAGCATTCGGCCTCGTTAACCAACGCACGCTCGGCGATCCCATTACACAATTATCTAATTACCGGTTACTGGTTATCCCGAGCGGGGGAGTCTCCTCTTACGTCAGGACTTTCACGTTCCAGGCGTGTTTCTTTCCGTTGATCCAAGCAGATGTGCGACGGATAAGACACATAGTTTGCGCGTGCAAGATGCCGGGCGCATTGTATCTTAAGTAGAGGCGCGTAATTTGCTCGACTCATCGTAAATTGTCTTTATGTCAACGTAGAAGTAATCGGACGTACAAGCTTGTAAACCTACAAAAATGTAACTTTTTCAAATCATATATGCAACTGAATGATTTTCTTTGAAGATTCAAGAATACTCTTATTCAATTATTTGCTGTTATGAATGCAAACTTATCGAATAATCCCTTTAACCAGAAAAGGATGAAACTAGTTCCCCACGGCGGTTCGATGGAAAGTGTCGCGAAAGAAAGCTCGTCTAGAAACCGGAGATCCTCGAGGCTTAATTACTTCCTCGCTTTTCAAGGGAAGAGCCTTCATACTTCTGTCGTGACTCCCGAGGATGTGACAGAGTCATGATGCAAGATGAGTGGACAGGGAAATGCAACTCTTCCGGTTCTTAATACGCACTACAGCATACTCATAGAACTCGACTGGTTACACTCAATCTAAATCGTGACTCGATGATTAGAGAGATTGTGAAATGAGTTCTATTAAAAATGTCGGTGCTGTGGTAATGCAAAGTATCAAATATGTTGTGTGTACTGACCGTCTAGTCCGTGCCTAGACCTCCATCATTTATCATCCAAATTACTGTCATCGGCTTAAGAGGAGCCAGCATAAAGCCGAAAGTTTCCATTTAATTCAGCGAGGGAAAAAAGAGAAAAGAGTCTGCTTTCTGTCAGCCGGTACACGTACGGCATACGCGATGCTCACGGTCTTATTCGCATTCTTATTCTCCGTGCATGTCGTCATTCTAGCCCTGCCAGGGACAATGCCATTGCCATAGCGAAACAGTGAAAGTATGGTCATTTCATTCCCTGTCTGTCGCGCGAGTTTTGCTACACTGCTAGACAGATAATCAGCGTTGGTCTCGTTTATCCGTCAGGAAGTTCCCCGGGCGCGCGTTTAAAAAATGAAAGTGGACTGGTGAGACTAAAAATCACCGCGTAACAAGCGTCAACCACTGAGGTCGGAGAAGAATCTGAGAGAAAAAGAGAACTAACGCTTCGATTAATAAGAGATTTCAATGTCCAACCAATATGTATGTACGGTTGATGCATAAACGGAGCATGAGTTCCACGTGCCATTGTATGCGTCTTTCAGCACAATGCGGATCATGGCAATGAGCCTCTTGTGGCTGACGACGGTGGGCGAGATTTTGGCTGCGGTTATGCCACCGCCATGGGCAGATCCATCGAGCAATCCTTGTGCGGCGCAACCACGTGGGTGGCAATTGTTGTTCTGGCCCCCGGACGGAAAGTGTTACAAAATATTCCAGGCAGGTGCCCCTTCGCTCACTCCCTTCTTCCACTTCGGTATCCTTGCGTGATATCGGGTGCACGTGTTTCTTTACGTCAATACGCTTTTCGTGCCTCTGTTCGTCTTCGCGGTATCTCAACAAACTACCTGTACGAACGACAAAATCTGAGTCAATTAACTGAACCACTTGATAGATCGGTCCACCGTGTCCTGAGACAATGGAGCTAGGGCCGGCTGCTGAAGGTGGAGGAACGCGTGCAGAATGCAGATGCCCGCCTGGAACGGCACAGTCGCCGAGGGATGCACTGTGTCATCCTATATTTACGAGGGCATCTTGTTCTAAGGGACAGTTTTTCGCTCCCGTGCCAGAATCGTCTACCAAGATTCGGTAAGTGGTGTATCGGTGTTCGGTACTGCATCGACGATCAACTTAAGACGTAAGAGTGCAATGTTGTCTTATCGTAATCGCCGATGATCGTAGCACGAAGAGAAGATGGGGCGTGTGTCGAGAACCAGAATCCTGTCCCGAACGAGGAGAAATCTACTGGCCGAGGGATGGGAAGTGTTATCCGAAGCTGAGCAAAGGTCCCTGTCCCCGTGGTGAATTGTTAGTCATTGACGAAGACGGATTGGCGACTTGCTCTTGCTCGATCGACGGCGAGCTTGGCAAATATCACTGGCCCGGAGCGGGTGGAGGGTGCCACGAGCATTATACAAAAGGACCATGTGCCGAACCTGGTGAATTATTTTTGCCTGGCGGAAACTGCGGTTGCGATTCTAAACTGCCTCATTACCAGGCGAGTACTGGATTGTGCTATCCTTTAGGTAAGCCCTTCGATCATACATTAAGAGCAAAACTTTATCCGTTTTTATTGGTGAAAAATTCACATTTTTTCACTTGTTGTTCAAGGCGGAATTGGACCATGCCCGCGAGGCCATCACTTCGTCGTTACGAACTCCCAAAGCCATCTAGAAGATGACCCAATCCGTGCAAAATGCGTTTGCAAGGCAGGTCACGTTCTCTACAAGGATGGGCTGTGCTACAGAATTCACACGCGAGGACCGTGCGAAAGTGGCTACATGTTAATCAACTCATCCGTTTGCGTTCCAGTCCCATGTAAACGCGGCAGACTTTATTTTCCTGAGGAAAAAACCTGTTACAAGATCGGGACAAGAGGTCCCTGCCCAAATGGACAAATTGTTTTATACGATTACAACGCAAGACCTTCTCTCGATGGAATCAGTTACAATGGTGTCTGTGGATGTACCAACGTGCTGAAGAATTTCGGAAAGTGTATCGAAGACGAGGGCTACAAGTGTGAGAGCACGCCTGGCATGGTTGAGATCAAGAAGACATGTTATAAACTTTATACTCAGGGTCCCTGCACAGCGGGTGAGTGGCTTGTTGCTAGAAGAATGCCAAAAAGAGGACTGTGGGGCCAGGGCACCGACCCAAAGGCTAGGTGCGAGTGTAGACCCGGTTACAAAAGGGTTCTGGAGCATTCAAACTCGTCGGAGTTAGAAAGTAACATCTTCGTATCTTTGGGGGATTGTCAACCACCCGCCGTTACTCTTGCCAGGTTCCTTAACGATAAGATCAAACTACAAACTTTTCAGTGAGAAGTGGTTTTCGGCACAAGCGAATTGTCGAAAATTTATAGCACCTCTTGTAAATATTATAGTACAAAGCATCCCAGATTATAATGTTTAAAGATTCTATTTATTCCTCGTTCACACGTGTCGTGATCGTTGTACATATTAATGCAGGAAACTAAGCGTAAGACTATAGATGCGTATCATTTGACAAAGTGCCACGACGATGTAGCGTTTGAATCCTTTTGTAAATAAAGAACTTCATTACTCACTCATTCTTATGGCATATCTCTCGAATTTGTTGCTCTAATGCTATTGCTTGCTGATCCTTCATCATCAACTCCCTTTCTAAACCCACTATCCTCTCTGTCTTCTCATCCAGGGCAAGCTATCAAATAAATCAATATTTCGTCAATAAGTTTGCCGAAAATACACAGCTACAATAATATACAATATAAGTTTCTCGTAGTAGTGGAAACGTTTCAAACTTGCCAGCAATTGATCTTTTTCCTTGTCCAAATGCGTCATATTCGAACGTAGAACGTTGATTTCTTGTTTCAGCTCTTTCACTTGCTTCTCCAATTGATTCTGCTTTTGTTCCATACCCCGATTCCTGTCCACGGCCTTGGTCATTTCGATCTCTGATTGGGCCAATTGACCCTGCACATCTCCGAGTGCTTGGTCCGTTTGATCTTGCAAAGCTCTACATTCATAAGTGACAATAATTACACTGACAAACACGTATTTTGCTTTTAAAAATCTGTTAGGTGTTTCTTATAGATTTTGATGTTCTACGCGCGAATCCGAAGCTCGTTTGTTTCCATCATCATCAGTGTCGGAAAAATGAATTTCAAAAAAAGTTATCATTTTTCAATTTTGAACAATAATTGCGTAGAAAGTATAAAAGACAGGTCATTCCTATTGGAGAGAAACGGGTTTCAGATACGGTATTAGAATCTTATAATAGTAGTTAAAACGTCTAAAAAAAGTTAAAATTTGTTGGACAGTGTTATTTCCCATCCCTAAAGGGTGATCGAAGAAACTCTGCACGATCTTAATGCAGCTGCATGTGATGTTACAATAATCATGTACTTATTCCTATTTGCCGAAAATTGGAAATTGTTCAGTGAAAGAACGTACCTCAATTGAAAGTATTGTGTGCGTTGAGTGGACAAATCTTGTTTCGTTCTTTTTAGTTCCTCTTTGGCATCGTCCAACTGTTCCTCCAGTCCCCCTATCGTCGCCCGTCGCGTTCCTTGTGCGGCAAGTAGTTCCTGCCGTTCCCTCTCAATGTGCTTGAAACGGGACTCTAGGTCGGCATAATTCTCCTTCGCCCGACGGTTCTCACAAGTGTGCGCCTCCGTAGCCATCTATAAAAAAATTTTATCCGAAGCGCGGCCACGTTCGCTAATCACCAAATCAAATTTTCGATGCTTGTGCGAAAAATGAAAGATCGGGTCCATGCATAGGAGAAACTCTTACATAATATTGACATTAATACGAAACAATAATAGTAGTTACTCCACACTTATATCATCAATTATAGTAGTGTTCAAACCAACAAGGAATTCGGGTTAACGTTATCGGGTTAATGATAAAATAATGTCTAGACTAACGTATTATCGTAGATGGAAACAGTTTCCTACCTTAAGACGTTCTCTTAATGCATTACGTTCCTCGACTAAACGTTCAACGTCTGCTCTGGCTGTCTCTGCCTCGCGTTCGAGGCGTTGAAGTGTTTCCTACATTTATCGACTTTTTAGAATCTGTGTACGACCATTACTTCTAGACAGTTACCTTTGTTACAGCAGTATTTCCCGCCACCGGAAGTGAAGATGGTGAACACATGCAGGAACTGGTTGGTTTACAGAGACTGCACGTTCTGCAGGGGGTGCAGCGTTGCTGTTGATTTTTGTAACTGTGTAATCGAGTCTCCAAACTGATTTTGTCGCGACATAGTTCATTTCGTTCGCGCTGGACTTCCGCCAAAGCGCGTTCTCTTTCACTTAACTGTTGCCTCAGTTCGCATGTTTTCGTCCACAATTCAGCCTGTCAGTAAAGAAACAAAAAAGTAATTAAATGTTCAGGCATCCATTACTCTGAATAGTGTTAGTCACAAACTTACGTTATCTTTATCGCACCCCTTGGAATATTGATCTTTAAAATGATTGTACTCAGTCCTGTAATAATCTCGCTCGTTCTCCAACCGTTCTAGAGTCTTTTTTAACTGAAACGTAAATTGGACGTAAAGGTATTACGTTACAACATTGAAGAACACTGGACAGTACTGTGCTTGCAGCAGTACTCACCACAGTGATTTGTGAGTTCTTTTCGATAATTTCCTTATTGACATCGTTCATAACGTTATTAACGTCCTTTGAAATTTCCGCTCCTTTTGACATCCTTTCATAATGTCCTGCAATATCATGATTTTCTTGTACAGACAGCAATCTCGATGGTCTTTGATTCTTATACACTAAACAGAAGAATATCCGATCTAGATAAGCCGAGCAGCGATGTACTTCGCAACTCCACGCGATGAAAATTTTGCAATACAAAAATGCGCGGCATGTATTTATAAAAAGTTTCTATGCTCGATACCCGATTTTTTCTTCAACGTAATCTTCGCTTTACTATTTTGATCTTTCTTTTTCCCCTTTTCTATGAACTGTCTCGCATCATTACTGTTATCAATCTGCGCGGACTCCTTTGAATGTATTTGTTCCATTAATAAATTATTAGTATACTGCAACTGAACGATATCTTGGCTCTGAGACTCATTCTCTTTTGTCAATCTTTCTATGTCGTCATTTAAGCCCTTCTCTAGAAATGTTTTTACACACTAGTCCGTTATCCTAAAGTTCTCGAATTTCGCACAATCGTACCATACCGATCATCGTTAATTGATTCATTTTATCTGTCATTTGCTTCTTCTCATCCAACGTCGTGTCTAATGTCCGTTGAATGTTACGTTTCTCAAGTTTACTGGCTTCCAGATCGGCTCGTAATTCCTGAACCTCTCTACGTTCTACTATTAATTCGCTTTCTAAAACATGAACTTGTGTCATAACGTCCTCTAACTTTTCCTAAAATGAATTTCATAAATATATATCTGTAATCGCGTATGCGTGATAAACTATTGCGTTCATTCACCCTTACCTGAAGCCTGCATACTCTTTTATTGTTTTCTTTTACAGCTGTATTGCAATCCGCTTCCACTGCCAACGCGATATGATCAATGTCTCTTAATTCTTTTTCCAACTCCTCATTACGTTCGGCCAATTTCATTGCTTGAGACATCGCATCGTGCTGCTTATTTAAAGCTTCTGCAAGACAGCAATCTATAACATATTTTCGAATCCTTCGAAGATTCGGTGATTGCTAGCAACTACCTTTTAACTGTTGTTCCAGCTCCAATTTTGATTGCTGAAGAATTCTTAACTCTTCGTAATCTGCATTATCACGGGACTGTACAACTCCTCTATCAACTTTTTTACAATTGCAGTCCTTGGATACAGCACCGTAGGGTCGGCCGCCTTCCAACATTTTTCTTAAACGAATTATTTCTTTTTCCTTTGTCGTCAACTGTAAAAACGTACAGTTAAACTGACAACTGCAATAATAACACATTTCAACTAAGCTATGCCATAACATTACTTTGGTTCTTGAAGCAAACATGGCAAGACAGAAAAGGGATTCAACATGCACATGCAATATATAATCTGTACTGGCTAATGTACCTGACTTTTCAGCATTTGCACGTTGTCTATTTGTAATGAAAGATCTCCTTTCAATTGTGTTACCTCATGACTCAAACAGTTCATTTTATGATCCGCCATGCTTAGTAGATCCACAATTTTTGGCTCCACACTGCTGAGACCTGGTAAGGACGTCGTAGCTTTTGCTGGTAAAGGTTCACACTCCAAAACTGGTCTTCTAAGCGGATAACAGGAACGCTTCTTTGTAGCTGCCAAGAAAACCTTGTAAATAAACTGATTGGGTCAGTGAATCTGTTGGAAGCAGACTATTTACCAAGCGCAACGTTAGTTATAACGGGTTTCAGACACTTTCCCTGGAGCTCCAAAATCTTCTTTGATTTTTTAGCTGACTCACTTTCCAGATCTTTAATTCTCTGCAAATTACAGGATGATGCTAATTGAAGATCATTGCACTCTGACTCTAACTTATAGATCTGTTTTTTCAACTCCTTCACTTGCTTTTCATGAGCTTCCCTGGCTTCTAAAAGTTCCACATGAAGCTGATTGCACTCGCTCACCAATCTCACATTGTCACATTTGTATGGGTCGACTGTGGATTGAAGCTGACTGCAAACCTTGAACAGAATTACAAAGTTTCACCAGACTAAATATGCTGTCAAATACAAAACTGACATTCATTGAAATGAAATATGCTTCAGTAGTCAGTCAATGACCGTAACTGATATAAAAGTGTTTTGTTTCACAATATTGAACTTAATGTGTAGTTCATGGTGCATATGCCAGAGGTGTGGTAAGGCATATTATCAGAAGAAAACATAAATCACCTCAATGTTATCCTGCGCAATAGCCTTAAAATGTTTTAGACTGTCTGTTGTCTGAATGAGATCAGCTAATAACCTTTCAATCAAGGGAAGAGCATCCAAAGACAATGCATGCTTGTAACCAAGATCATCCAGACGCTTGCGGGCTGTCCTATACCTGGATGCAATATTGTAATTATCCTCACCACTCATTCTGTTGACTACCTCTGAAACACTACCTGATAACCAACAAACAGATTTGTACAATATCATTCATCTTTCACCCGTAATCGCTCTCAAACTCTCAAGAAAGATATGAGTAATAATTTGTATAACTTTCTACCTTTGACGATTCACAAAATCTAAAATTGTACCTTAAACGATTTCAGTAGTAAAAATTTTGACTGTATACACAATATCGATCGACAATCTGTTAGAAACACTTCCTAGATCTGTGACTACGTTTAATTATTCTGTACAGACAACGCTTTCTTAACAACATTTTCGCTAACAATTTTGACGGCCTATACATGACGCTACTCGGGCGCGTTAAGCACGGATATTCAAAAGTGTTGCCAACATAGGAAATATCTATGAGACTGAAAGTTAGTTTCATGAAAGTTAGGTCTAAATAGTCTCTGTCAAAGTTAGGTTTCCGTCACTATTTGATTCAGATCAAGGTAGGTACGAGATTGATCCGATTGTAATCAAAGTAGTAAATTTTCCACATGAATAACTTCATCTATTCTTGGACGAACACTCTATTGACAGTGTAAATAATTCGAAGGAAATATAAGCCCCGACTGTCTCGAAAGTCCAAGGAATGTTAAATGGAAATTGTTCCCGTTTCTACTTACGAGAGAAGTGCAATCAAACATGAAGAGCAAAGCAAACAATCAGCGACGTAGTTAATTTATTGTGACACCAAACCGAGCCAAAGATTCGGAGAAGATGTCTAGCTTGGACTTGATGATGACCGATAAAGACAGGATACTCTTGTTAATGGAGGAACTCTGCGAACTTCCATACCCAGAAGCACAGAAAAGACTGAACGTATACGTGAGTGTGCATAATTTGTACTGGATTTTTGCTGAGATAAATTAATAACCGTTTTGTTATAGATACAGACAGCTACAGGTGCCAAACTTGCGTTTCTTGCCCCACTTCTGATAGCATCGAAGGAGGTAGTTATCCATGTAGTCGGCACAAAAATTCTGGAGAGAGAGTTGAGATTTCCTGTAAGCACCCTACGAGGCATTTACCACTATGCGTCCTATGGCAATTTTCATTAATTTAAGGTAGTGAATAACGCTCTGTACCATGCTGCAAAGCAAAGAAAGTCTATAACTGCTTGGGCTGTGGATTTGGATGAGGAGTTACTTCAACATCTTCATTCGGTTATTGATCCAATGCCAGATTCATTTCTCACTGTTCCCATACAGCACCCTAGTAAGCAGCAAACCGCTTTGGTTGTATGTTTGGTGGATTATACAAGCTCTGAAAATTCAGAGTTCGCTTGTACTAAGATAATTCAAGAATGCTTCAGGTACATTTAGCTTATAATGATGGCCTCTACAAATTTTCAAGATATTGAATCTCAATATGATGACCAAAGTATTCTAGATTCTGTTTAGGATTCTTGCTAAGTTCACTGAGATGTTATGAAGAGAAAAGATTAAAGGAGCAGTGTCAAAACTTGCTTGAAGTGTCTAGGAAGCTTTTAACACACTTAGGTAAGGCAACACTCTTATCCTTATCATTCATATCTTATAAGTGTTTGATGCATTTGCCAACAGGAGATTTATCTGATCTTTTACGAGAGATCATGGCCGAAGTACGAAAACTAACACAAGCTGAGAGATGTTCCTTATTCCTTTTGGATCCTGATCAACAAGATTTAGTGGCTAAAATTTTTGATGGTGTTGCATTGGAAGAAGTGAGTTTACATATCTTGATTGTAAGAATCTAAAAGAGAACATCTTCTATATTTTCAGTCTATAAAGGAGATGCGTATACCTATTGGACGAGGGATTGCAGGGCATGTGGCAACGACGGGAAAATTATTGAATATTAGAAACGCCTATGACCATCCCTTATTTTACCGGGGCGTTGATGAGGCTACTGGTTTTAAAACTAGAAATATTTTGTGCTTCCCAATAAGAGATGAAAAAGGCACCGTCGGTAAATGTCTTTCATTCCCTACAGAACCGAGTAAATTAAAGCAAAGTATGCTTTGAGCTTACTCTTTGCAGGAGTCGCTCAACTTTGCAATAAGATGAACGGACTTTACTTCGACGTCTTCGATGAGGAAGTGGCGACTGCCTTCAGCATATATTGCGGAATATCGATAATGCACAGTATCGTTTATAAGAAAATGCAAATTGCTCAGGCTAGGAATAAGCTGAGTAACGAAGTGATGATGTATCACATGAAGGTAATTCGTACCCACATCACGAATCTGTTACAATAAAAAAAGTATATAGAAGTAATGTACCTGCGAACCGAGATTTATATCATGCACAGATAGAAGAGGAAGCAGTTTTGGCCTTGTTGAATTGTAAGGTTGATCACGACATGAGGGAGTTTAACAAATTTCAATTCAGCCCAAGATCCGTACCATTTGACCATATACCGTGCTATATAATTAATATCTTTAAGGAACTGAGATTGATAAGTCAGCTACAAATGAAAATGTCTACCCTCGCCAGGTGAGGACCGTATTACTTCCAAGCCATAATTCATCAGTTTTGTAATTATGTTTCTTAATGATTCTTCAGATTTATACTGTATGTTAAGAAAGGGTATAGAGACGCACCATATCATAATTGGCTTCACGCATTCTCCGTAATGCATTTCGGGTATTTATTGATAAGAAATTTACGATTGATCACCGCGAAATACATGACCCATCTGCAGGCGATGGTCTTCTTGGTAGCATGCATCTGCCACGATATCGATCACAGAGGGACGAATAATTCATTTCAGACGCAATGTGGCACAGCTCTGGCGAGTCTTTACAGCTCGGAAGGTTCTGTCATGGAGGTACGTCCATTTCAGTCAATGTTTATACCACGTTGAATAACGAATGAAATATTCAATCTTTACGTAACAGAGACATCACGTCGCTCAATCAATGTGCATCCTCAACACAGAAGGCTGCAACATTTTTGAATGCTTTAACAATAGTTCCGAGTACAGTGAAGCTCTGGACTTACTCAGAAATAATATCCTTGCCACCGATTTGTCTTCCCACATACAAAGCGTACAAGCGTATGAGCATTTAATACAATCTGGCTACAAAAAAGATGATCCCAAGAATCAAAAGCTACTGTTTAACATGTTAATGACTTGCTGTGATTTGAGCGATCAGACTAAGCATTGGAGAGTCACAAAAAAAACGGCGGTAATTAGTAGAATATATTCTTCCATCGTTCAATTGCCTGCAATCGATCATGCTCACGTTTTTGTTTACTAGGTTTTGATTTATGATGAATTTTTTAAACAAGGCGACCTGGAAAAAAACATGGGTAAGGTACCGGTTGATATGATGGACAGGGAGAAAGCATCGATACCTGATCTTCAAGTACAGTTTATAACGAACATTGTCGTACCGCTGTACACGTAAGTATAGTCTAGTTACGCCAAATATTCTTAACGAGAACTTGCGACAAACTTTCTTTCTGTATTCAGACATCTAGCTACATTATTTCCTGACATGAGGCCGATAGTCGAAGTGCTGAGACACAACAAGGCACTGTGGGAAGTTGCCAGAACCTTATCAAAAAACTATGCTGAGAGGGGAGTGAAAGGGATGAACATCTTATTAAGTCCAGAGTTTGAAGAGGAAGTATTAAGAACTTATTCGAAATATAGGAAGAGCTTTGTAGATAACAGTCCAGATGGTGCGTGCAACTAAAGTAATAACTGAGTCAATTCTCCGATTTGTATGTTGTTGAAGTTACTGACGAAATCCTGGGGGAAGTATTTTTCAGGAAGATATTTAGTCGAACGCTCAGTAGTTGTTAAGCGTTTTCAGTAGTTAATCTTTTTACATAGATACCGTCAGTGGCGGACTGGCCAAATTAACTGGCCCGGGCACGAGTGATCATTCTGATCAGATATATAGTCGCTCATGGATGTACGGTTTACGATCCGGCCCTATTCTGTCAAATATGCACCGGCCCACCGGGCAACTGCCCGGTTGCCCGGTGCTCCAGTCCGCCACTGGATACCGTCAACGAAAACGAGGTCAAAAACTTTAGAAAAGTATATAATGAAATTTGTAAGTTGAGCAAAAGAATGCTGGCGTTCTTTCTACTATCTTTGTAAGTGTCACGATTATTAACTGACTCTAAACTCCAATTTTTGCAAATTAACCGCAGGTTAAGACTGTAGGATAATCCAACTCTTGTTTAGCGTATCGGTACATAGATTTTTGTCAAAAACAGACTGGCGAAGTTGTGCCATTAGAGTTTAATGCTAAAATTTAACTTATTTTTATCTTCTGGACAACGATTATTGGCCTTGTTACAGTATTACTGCAACTGAAACGTAATTTATCCAAAGTTAATATTGCTCTTTAGAAAATTACTAGTGTTTCTGTAAAAAGGATATAAAGCTATTTTTATATTATATAAAAATTACAATATACATAATTGCATTAATGTTGTATACTTATTCATTGAACTATCGCCAGATTCAAAAGTTTAAGTTCGTCTATTAGATGCGTAATTCGTTTCTTCCATTAAGTCGATGTAAGTTTGTACGTCGATCATGTATCTTCTCAAGAAGCTATGATCTCTTTTTATACTCGTAAACAAATCCCTGACGTCTTTTTCTCTGTAACAATGAGTAGCATACAGTATGTTGATCAGTATAATTAATTAATTTTGGCATTTACCTGACAGTGCCTGACAGTACACATATTACAATATCATTGGTACTAATCCTATCAAATGGCTTAATGTCTACTGTCACTTTTAAAATAATTTTCAGTCTTGTCGTTTTTGATACAAATGACACCCTGCAAAATAGAAATTGTATCAAGGATATAAATGAATTTTCGTACGTTACTTCTTTTTAATTTACCGAGTTTCAGTTATTTCCATTAAATTCAGATCATTCAGGCGTTTCAAATCAAACATAAAATCCAATGCCAGTATAACTTCACCAGAAATATACTTCAATAACGGTAAAACATCCTGATAGAATCCATATGCGTCCTTCATTTCTTGTACATCTAACTTTTCGACAATTATTCTGTGAACCATCTTTACGCAGTCATCGTTATCATCTAGCAGTAGAGAAATAATTCGAATCTCTTTAACAGTGTCATCAAAAAATAAGCCAACTACCAAAGAGTTCGAAATAAAAGAAACTGCAATCATCTTTTTATCAACATCTTCCGCATATACATTCCAAATGCAATCATCTCTAAAATCAATTACATCATTGGTCTTCATATCAAAACTGTGTAACATACCCTTAATTTTTATATTGTTACCTCTTGGCGTGATTTTTAATCTTTTCAATTAATTGGGAATACGGATCCAGATTATTAATTGATAATAAATCTTGAACCTCTGTATACGATTGTTCAGACCCCTCTTCTTGACTCATCGCAACGTCAGCATTTTCATTTATTATAGAAACTTTATGCAAGTAATTTTCCAGTAACAACTCTTTTGAACTTTGTGTATCTTGACATGTATTTAATTCGGCAGTGCATATTTGTTCTTGTTTGGACACACGAGTCAATATCTCAATACTTTCAACCGCCGTTTCTTGTTGCACGCTGGGCATATTTTTTGAGTCATCCGAATTTACTGACTTTGGCAGTATTTCCGCATCCTCACAATATGAATCTTTCATCATACTATCCGTGCAAATAAATGAAGGTGGCTGAATCGATAGCAATTCTACTGCACTGTCGTTGAAAAATGTTAAAGATTTCCTAATAAAATGCTGTTCATCATCATCCATTGTTTCCTTCTTTAAACTACCTTCAACGTCAGATTGATTCTGAGAATCACACTGATTAATAGGTTCTTTATCAACATCTGTCAACGTCTCTTCGTTCGACACAAAATGCATATCTGGAATTGTACTAATTAATTCCATTGACATATTATTATCCTCATTGCCCTCTAGTACAGGTGCTGCTTTTTCTAATTCAGGGATGCAGTGTATATCGTCAGGATCCTTGAAAACCATTTTTGACGGTAACACATTCGTAAGCATCATCGATTCGTTGTGAAATACTTTTGTTAGATCTTCCGTCGAAACTTTTATTGAGCCATCGTGCTTTGATTTTGGTAAAGTATGCGGCTGTACTAATTGAGTAAAAGTCATTGACTCATTCATGTACACGTTCGTCATGTTAGCCATACATTGATCGTTCTCCTTGTCTATGTGCTTCCAATCGGAATCTTGAAGTGGTATTATGTTTGTAAGTGTCATTGATTCATTTTGAAAAATAGTTGTTCCATTGTCGTTTACATGTTCTGTGCACACTTTATTTCCTACGTTTTGAACATCGAGTTCTGGTTTTATGTGCACTGGTACCAATGCAGTGAGGGTCATTGACTCATGAAATATCCTTGTTTGCTCGTGTATATCATTCTCTTTGTCAATGTAATTTACACGCTCTGCACTAGTCTTCAGTGGACAGGTAGCAATGGGGACTGTAAATTCAATTGCTTCATCATTATCATCTACATGTTGTTCAGCTTTGCTTGAAAGTGAACAATTTAAGGCACATGTCATTTCCATTGATTCATCATGATATACCATAGTCTTATTCGAGTTTGAATGTTTGTTCATGTGAGAGAGAGGGTACAAAACTGCTTCAGTGATTTCCATTGACACATCTGGTATTTCTATGTTATCCGCTTCCTGGGATCAAATAGAGTACATTTATGAAGCTGCAAGTTTCTAACTGTATTAAAGTATAAGCTTTCTCATATATAAGTTAAGCTTCTTACCACTGACTTAAATGCGTTAGTCATCTCCATTGACACATCTTGAAATAAGATAGTTTTATTGCACATTTGCGGTTGAACAGAATGCAATGCACACTCTGTCATTTCCAAAGATGTGTCATGGAAATATTGAGTCACATTACATTGCTGATTATTCTGCAAACTATTCTTACTACTTGCATTGTCAGATGCAATCTCTATAGACATGTTCTGAGCATTTTCAAGATTGCCCTCACCCACATTATCATTGGATGTAATGTTTGAGTGGGATGCAACTGCATTATGGATACTACTCAAATCACTTTCTTCATATGTATAGTCCCAGACAGTGCCCGGTTCCAGGGAATCACAAAACTCTCTGCAGAAAAAGTATGATGCATGAAAAAAAAAGTGATAATAGGAGTAAAAGCAACGTAGGCAAACTTACTTGACGTGCTTCTTCTCTGCAAAACTGACTCTGCGATTTCCTATTGTTGTAACTTCAAAGGATGAGTCATAATGTACTTCAGAAAGTGGTTGACGTTGTTTCGGCGGTTTAAGAATCTACAAAAAATACGATGTACGATCAGAAAGTATGTTAAACTGAGCAAATCATTAGAATGAGGAAGTAAGAGAAATCTTACAGAGGAACTCTTCGATTTAGCGTTGTTCGCCTTCAGGTCCCTGGAACAAACGTAAAACGGTCGATTTTAGTGGTCAGCAATTGAAAAAACTAAAAAACTTACGTTGAGTGCATATGTAAACGATGAGGAGGTTAAAAATTCAACAGGTTTTTGCTAATACAAACGTCGTTTTTTATTTCGCAACTTTCCTCTGTCTTATTTAAGATATACAGCACGCGTGCAAATATTGCAAAGAATATAATAGTTACAAAATAAATACGGATACCTACATTTTGTGCTACTTCTGACGTTGAATTGAAATTAGAACCGAATTCAAAAATGTTTGCGATAAACTCCCGCCATTTTCGCAGAAGCTTAAGGCAAGTTCTTACGATGACGTTGCCAAATCAATAAAATGTCCAATGGATTGCCTTAAACTACTGTGGATGGCGTGGATGCCGTGGATAGTGAATCAGATAATAAGTAGTAAGTAGCAAATGACAGCTCCATACACTTAACCCATAGACTGCCATAGATCTTATATTCTTATATACATGAAGGGGCAAAAGATGAAGTTAACTTGAATATTATACGCTCGTACCTTGCTCATATGATTCAACAGAACGTTATGATTTATTTTCCGACGACGGACAATCCGTTTTCAACAAGAATCTTTGGGGTACTGTCTTTATTTTAAAAATTGCGCTTCAACGACGATTGATCATCGTTCACACGACGGGCACTACTGTTTGTATCTAATCGGCATTTGCAACTCCCGATAAAAACGATAAAGCGTAATGCCGCGCAATCTGTTTCGGCTAATTAAAAAACAATTTATTTACAATTACTAATTTTTCGATCATTGTTTACAACTTTGACCAGTGTACATATAAGCTGGCAGTAGTAGAAAACGTGCGCGAGAAATTTCTGCACACTCTACGCTGCGTATCATACCCCCTAAATCCGTGTGAATGAAAAGTTTTTAGTTATTGGCAAAACTCGACCGTCGGTAAACATTGGTAAACATCGTGCCTCTAACCACAAAGTAAAGAACATTCTACGAAATCGTAAATATTGTACAGTTCCGCTCTGCTTAGATATAGTGACGCCTGCCGAACGTACGAATTGCATAACGTTAAGGTTTTACCTGATTAAATTCCAGAAAAATGTCTAATAACTGGCAGGAGGATAAAATTGGACGGCAATATGATCGTTGCGTTGCCATAGGAATAATTAAGATCGGTAATGTGAACGAACCATGCCTCCGGCAGCGTTAACAATTTTATCGCCATTCCTTCATGGGACAGCATTCTACGTGTCATAATTTATTTCTTCAGGTGCGGGAGCGATATTGGGAGGACTTGCCTCTCTCATGTTTTTCCGAGGTGAGATACGTGTTGACACGAAAATTTCATTCACGTTGTAATCATTGAGAAGCGTTAGCTTGATAGCTAATGATAGGCCCCTGAAGCCTGTGCTTACTTTTGAGCAAATAGATGTAACATTTTGCATCAGTTTTGAATGTTCTATGCTTGTTGCAGGAAGGAAATGGCCCATTATAGGAGGTGTAGCATTTGGAGTAAGCGAAGCAATTCATACATGTCAAATAGGTATAAATGAAAGTTTAAAATCACCAAAGGAATGCACTAAATCCTAAATGTCTTACGTGTGATGCGTCAACGGAATGGTGATTTAGAACATACAAAGAATGGGAGTCGAGGCTCTTATGTTATGATTACAAAGTGGTGATTGAAATGGTTTAGTCAAACTTGTCACATTGTAGCGTATCACAAATATTACATAAAATAAAACATCCTATTGTTAGAAACTTGCTATAAAATAATTGGATATGGAATGAATCATAGAAATGTACCACTACATGTATATACCCAATAAGAAGTGTCAAAAAAGATTTTCAACAAAACTATCAAACAAGAGACCTTTGTAGAGTACATTATATGTTTGACACACATTTTCACGTCATGTAGAATGAAAATGTCATGCCTAATTTTAGATATGTTGTCTAGTCAGTATTGAAGGCGTCTATAAGCAGGTAATGTATATCCTTGTTTTTGTTACTTGAAATACAAGAAAATGTAAATATATAAAGTTACATCTTATGTAAGGTCATTGCAATTTGATATCCTGTATATATGATCCTGAAATATCAATTCCATGGATAGGCTCATATTTATTCCAAATGCATAACTCTAAAATCTAGCATTATCCCAGAATTTTGCCAGACAATGTTACTACCTAATTGTACCTGAAAATAACTTTAAATATAGCAACAATTGGCATGTTGCTATGTTACATTATATAGCATGAATAGTATGAATATTTTTCAAAACTGGCGCCGTTTGGTGGTTACATAATTCATACCTAACCACTTCAAAATCAAACCGATAATAATCTACCGAAAGTACGCACAAACTGAGTTTATTAAGTAAAACCGTTTTGCATCATTGAAAAAAATGGTTCGCGGTTGGTATATGGATGACAGTACCACCGATCAAAGATTGGAACACCACAGGGAACCGCCGGAATTTATATCTCTGGAAGATTTGTTTAAAACAACAGGTGTTGAGTACTTCAAGGTCGGTCGCAAAAACAATTAATTCTCAATTAATGATGATCGCTTCAGATTGTAAAACTGAAAACAAATTTCTACATTAAATATTACAGATTGACCATAAAAACTTCCGAACGGACGAAACTTTGAGCAAGCTGAAGGAAGAACGTGGATATACGTATGAAGATGAAATTGAGTGTTCTAAAGAATGTTTAGCGAACTACGAAGAGAAGGTATTACATATATCCGTGTTAAGAAACACTAGCAAATGTAATTACAATTTTTTCTCGCTTCTCGACCGTAGTTGAAAAATTTCTTCACCGAGCATCTTCACACTGATGAGGAAATAAGACTTGTTCTGGATGGGTCAGGATACTTTGACGTGCGCAGCGGTAACGATAAATGGATCCGTATTGAAGTAAAAGCCGGTGATTTGATCATTATACCCAGTGGAATATATCACAGGTTCACGCTTAACGTCAATGTAAGTAACTGTAGGTGCACAAAACAATAGTTATCCTCTTGAGTGGCTGCACACAGAAGAACAGTAACATGGTAGGGTATATGTTACTCCTATTACCTATCGATTCCTGACATGGAATATTCCTTCATTATTTCATTCTGTAACACAACCCAAGGGGGCAATTTTTGCTTTGTATAATTGTAGGTCCTTTAAAATGAAGAGGTATTTAAGAAATAAAACTCATATGTGGTATTTTTAGAATTTCATAAAAGCTAGAAGATACTTTGTGGGGGAACCAGTGTGGCTACCGTACAACAGACCAGCAGATAGCATGGATTGTCGCAAAGAATATCTGGCCCGTTTGTCAAAAGGTTTTGATACACAGTCCGTTTGACAGTACAGATTTTAAGTAAAATAATGGGAAATCCTGATCCTCCAATGAGCCAATATAATAAAAAGAACTATTTTTAGCTACCTATTATAAACAAAACAATATCCTTGTGAAAATATTGCTGAAAGCGTTTGTATCAAAGTAGATTTAAATATACATTCCATTCCATGTGAGATTTTATTATGTATACTTTGTATACTTTGTTTATTATGTACACATATTGACATATTGTTGTATATACATATTTATGATGTTAAATAAATAAAAAAAACATATTAGTTCTGCTAATTTAAATTTATTAATGTAAAAATGATTATCTTCTTCGTCTCAATGTGATGTAAGTGTTTAATTATTATACTTCTGTTATGTACATACATACAAGTCTAATTTCAAGCGCCTGCTATTTAATTTCCACAGAGCACCAATATTAAAAATATAAATTATTTCATTCGGAAAATCCTTGTCTGCCATTTCTGTCATAGTGATAAAGCCTTTTTACAATTAAAATAACAATACGACTAATCATAATACCGATAATACTAATTACTCTTAGACAACTGCCATGCTGAAGCAATATTTTTGAAGTTACTGCTATCTTAAATGCCCTGCAGAAGGAGACAGTTACCAGACTGTACTCATAGTTTGCGCGCGGTGTCAAATTTTGCCAGTAGAAAATATAAAATATTATCTCATAAATGCGTCGTCACCAAATTTTTTAGGCGTCACACGTGAAGGTCAAGGTTTACACGTACATGCAGTTTTCAACCAAAACTGAACAATTAATGCCAAATTGTTTCCTATGCCGTGCGATATCTCCTAGAGGAAAGATTGCCTGTTTTTGTCACTTAATGCATAGTATGCTTCAGAAGGACAATGTCAATACCATAAGCACCTTATTGTCTATAATCCGTAGAGATTCTCACTTAACGCATGTGTAAGATTTTCTTTCGGTAATGAATAGTGCAAGGTGACAGTCTTTCGTGTGCTTAACCTATCAGAGAATTAATGTCTACACAGCTCGGCTAGGTCTTAAAAGTCCGCGTTTACTGTAAAACTACTCTCGACCCTGGTCTGCATAACACCCCACTTCTGGTACTCGCCGACCTTCTTCTCGAAGAAGTTTGTCTTACCCTCCAGGGAGATGTGTTCCATAAAGTCAAACGGATTCTCCGACATGTAGATCTGTGGGTTATGCGAAGGTAGGTTTAGCGAGGTGTAACGTGTGAGCTTCTCAGGTACCAGACCGATCGAGTCGGTACAATAAAAGAACGTGGTAAAAATGGGTGATCTTTGAATAGTTTAGTGCTCAACGCTTTTTTCGGTGATGAAATTAAAATTAAAGTTCTAGGTACCTTTCGGCATCCCAACTCCACCAACAGTCTGTCTGCTACGAATTCGATGTACTGACACATAAGCTTGCAATTCATGCCAATCATCTCTACCGGCAATGCATCCGTTAAGAATTCCTGTTCAATTGTAACTGCGTCCTCGATAATGGATGTCACCCGTTCGGGTGACGGTTTCTGTACTATGTGCTTAAACATTAGGCATGCGAAATCGCAATGCAATCCCTGCAATAAAAACGATACGTGTTAGGATCAATGGGAAGTTGTGTAAGTTAGGTGGGCTTTAAATCGTAGACTTATACTAACCTCGTCCCTGGAGATGAGTTCGTTACTGAATGTCAGACCCGGCATCAAGCCTCTCTTCTTTAGCCAAAATATAGCAGCAAAACTGCCACTGAAGAAAATACCTTCAACCGCGGCAAATGCAATAACACGTTCTGGAAAAGTCGCAGAATCATTATTGATCCAATTCAAAGCCCAGTTAGCTTTCTTCGCGACACAGGGCAGATTCTCAATTGCGTTAAACAGGAAATCTCTGTAAACATAGAAGTAACACACATTAGCAATACAAATTATTACATAAAATAATTCCTTAACACTTTAGTGTAGAAAAAAAACTCAAAAATATCAGCAATATCAAGGAACGTGAAAACAAAGGAAATGAAACAATCGTTGATCGTAAATGTTATAAGAGAAATCGGTGTGCTAGAGTTAAAAAATTATTGTAATTATTGCATTATAAACGATATTATTTAGATGCTCTATACTATAATAATCACCTTTCTTTCGGGTCTGAGATGTATGTGTCAATGAGAAGGGAGTACATTTCCGAATGAACGTTTTCCATAGCAACTTGGAATCCATAAAAGCAGCGGGCTTCCGTTATTTGTACTTCTTGACTGAATCGTTCCACGAGATTTTCGTTGACTATCCCGTCAGAAGCAGCAAAGAATGCGAGGATATGCGAAATGAAATGCTTTTCACTGCTGTTCAGTTGATGCCAGTCAATCATATCCTGCAATATGAAGTATATATTGTGAGTATATGAGTTTCTTATATGGGTATATATAGACTATATATATCAGTTTGTCAGAAATCAAACTGATATTAATGCTTAATTTTCAAATATTATCTTTCTTCTGTTTTTATGATATATATTTGATCAGTTTGGAATCTGAGAACTATATATGTATATGTAAGAAAATGATATACTTTCAAAGTATAAAACAAAGTATTTAAACCTCACCTTTGAGAGATCCACTTCCTCCGCAGTCCAAAACGATGCCTCTGCCTTCTTGTACATTTGCCAGATATCGGGCCATTGAATGGGGAAGACAACAAACCTACGTGGATTCTCCTTGAGCAAAGGCTCGATTTCTGGGTTGAAGCTAATCTCCTTCAATTGTAATTTTTTTGCCTCCTTTATTTTATTGACCTAAAAGAACATTGGCATGTTAATTAATATTGCATACTAATGTTTGTCACTCGTTATATATAGATGTCAAGTGTAAGGAACAAGATACAAAAATTTAATAAAAACATATAATATTAATTTCAGATACATAATTTACTTACTCCATTTTTTAACCCATTATCATGGGAAATAACAGGAGATATGCACAATTTCTTTGGGGAAGTCTGCAACAAGAAAAGACAACGTAATTAATTTGAAATATCTTAATATCCTAACACGTAAGCGTAATGTATTAAAAATGCTCCATTCATTATCGTGCTCAATTATAAGCACTGTGCAATGACACGCAAAAATTAATATTACAACTTCTGCATACATTTCAGAGAAGTACATCAAATACTACTCATTCATTAGACTGAAAGTATGTACTGAAGCACAATTGTAAGGGCATGACACATTGAGTGTGAAGTCGGCATCTGTGCGATTTGAAAAACAACCACCGAAAATCGTATCGATTGCACGTAATTCTATCGTTTTTACTAGATAACAATCGTTCAAAACACCGGAATAACCTTGCCGGTTTGAAAGGCAACCCCAAACACACATACCATAGAAAGAAATAACTTCGAAAGAACGACGTGTAATCGTTACGAATGTTTGCGCAGAAAACGTTACGCCAAAGGTGTGATAAAAACAAGAATGGTAAATACGACGACTCTTTTTGTGCGCGATGAAAATACCGCGCAAACGTTCACATGGTCATGTCCGTGCTACTGGAACGGTCTTATCAGTTCTTATTTAACAACGGCTCGTCTCGGAATATTCCCTCCAATAGTATACATGAATTTAGTATATGGGCTTATTACATTTCGACGGGTCGATCGACGAATCATCAGTTCTTTTCAATACATGCAAGTTGATGATTACACTCAGATCACCAGCCGCGACATCCGGACAGCCATTTAATGCATCTCAAACGTTTCCACATCAGATCAATGTACAGTGCGAGCACGAGAAGTAAGGAGCTCTGATGATTTTTCTATGGACTCGAATATGTGGAAAACTTTTCTGTTACGCGGAAAACGCGACATCATCTCTGCAATTTTCCCTGACGTAATATTGCGTTACCGATGACATGCAACATAATAATTGGAACCGCAAAAAAACATGTGTACGGAATGTCACTAGAATTTAAACGTTTGATCGACAAAATAGAAAATTATTTCCGAACGACGCAAATCATTCCGTCGGCCTACATTTTGCATGTCCTTTCGGATACTCCTTCTACGCTTGCCAATGTTATTAAACGATATGCAATAATGGTTCCTATCAAAAGGGTTAACATACTCTGCACATAAAAATCAGAACTAATCCTATATCGAAGTCTAAGACGATTCCTTCTGTAAACACATCGTACATTGAACTCAATAAAAAAAAAAAAGAAATGGAGCAAGACACGGGTTGGCGCTCACCTTGTCCTTAAGCGACACATTCTCCAAGTGTTTACGAATATTTTCCTTCGTAGACAATTGCAGCGGCATCGTGTTACAGTTTTGGGGGATATCCGTGTCGCGTGAGTATGAAAGTCGACGAAACGTCTGCACTGTCCGGAAAAGACACAAATTCGTCGGGCACAGTGGTCCAAAGAGGTCGAACGTTCGTGGAAAAGTGATGTTACAGATCCTACTTCGATTGGTCGCTCGCGACGACTTTTGGCGCGAAACACTCCCCCGCCAATCAGCTGACATCTGTTTGCCGCCAAATCAGATTCCTCGGCGGGTCCAAGCAACAACTGTCGATCCTTTCTCAACGTTGCTTCGAAAATATTCTGAAACACATTTTGACAACGTTTACACGCATTACGGGACACGATTGATCTCGTTCAAGGGGAAATATTTTCCCGCGCTTTCCGTGCTCGCACACATACTTGACTTACGTCGTCATTGAAATGCGCAATTTTCAATGGCGGGGAGAGATAGTGGAGTACACGCCCACTATGTGTCACGGCCACGCGAATCTCGATCAGCTGATTCGTCATGTAACGAACGAACATCACCGAATAGAGTATTCAATATTCTTATTAGAGGTGCCTGGTGCATGGTGCCCAGTGCCCACCTTTCGATTTCTGGATAACAGGTAGACGGGGCTTGAGGGACTCACTATAGCGACTATATATAGCCTACTATGTACAATGTTCAACAGATTTTTGAATGTTGTTTAGAAACAACCACGTGATTGCCGTCAAGAGTGGCTGCACCGCTGCAGTCAAGTTAAACCACAGACGAGGTATGCTGTAGACTCCTCATGTTTTTCCGTTCATTTATGGCATAGACTTTATACATACATGTTTATGGATAGACATCTGTTCTGCTGTATCGACCATGTGCTTAACGGGTAACCGCTTATCTTGCGAGACTACTGCGCTTCACATTTCTTTGAACAGAACATCTTTAAAGTCACTAGATCTTCTGGAGGTGGCAAATTTAGTAATACCACTGCTACCACACACAACCACACACCAATGACTCTCCCTCATACGTGTGATGTTTTCCTCTTGCAGTATTCATGCTGATCCACGCGCGTGCATGATAATAATTTGGAGCAACGCTAGCAGTGTACAGGGAAGATGAAAGAGACTCAACTGTCAAACTGTGAGAGAAATTTTGTAAATAGGGCGATAGGAGAATATACGGTATGTAAATTCTTTTAGCACCTGTTTGTCACTCAGCCTTCAAAGATTCAAACAACTGCTTCTTCCCAGAGATTAGATGGCAGAAGCCTGTTAGAAGCTAGGCCTGTGAAAATTTACTTTGGAGCCAACTGGGGATCCTGTATTGTGTGTTTGGGCAATACAAGGTAGATTAGTTGTTGTACTTTAATTAATAAAATTATTAAAACATTATTTTTCTGCAGGGCCTCAGCTCGAGTAACATGTGATATTCAGCCGCCAAGAGTATCACGTCCCAATGAAGGGATGATACACGTGTATGTAGAATTAGGTCCATTAGCAGCTCAGCATTTTGAAACAGGCAGACAATCAGAAATGGGCATACTTATTAACAGTCTGGTGGAGAAATGTTTAATGGATACAAATTGTGTAGACTTAGAGTCATTATGTATAGTAGTTGACAAAAAGGTAATTTACATTTACCTTATGCTTATGAATCTACTGAGCCGCTAAATCAAATAAGAAACATGTCAGTGGGCTTCTAGGTCTGGAATATAAGGGTAGATATTAACATTCTCAACCATGATGGAAACTTGGTTGACTGTGCTTCCATTGCTGCTTTGACTGCTCTGTTACATTTTCATAGGCCAGATGTAACGTCAACAGGGGAAGAGATTATAATTCACCCATTCATTGAAAGAGATCCACTGCCATTAACGTTATTTCATCATCCAGTTTGTGTATCCTTTATAACATTTGAATGGTCAGAACCTATGTCAAATAACACATGAATGCAGAGTACAATAGGACCTTGATAGTTGTACGAAAACAGAACTGAAAGTGCATGCAATTAATGAGGTAACCAATCAGATCTTTGACTTTTGTTGTCGATAACTAAGTTACCATTGTTACCGTGTGTTGACAGGATGCAACAGGGCAGCTTATCTTATAATTTATCAAGGTTCTACTTTACATCATAACATTATAAAATATTATTACAATGATTAATCTTTTTTCTATTTATGCAGCGGTAATACTGTAATGGATGCAACATACCTAGAAGAGAGAATTGGCGTTGCCGAACTCACTATTGGTATAAACGCGTACAAAGAACTCTGCACCTTGCACTTTGATTATTTGACGAAAACATTGAAGATCGAGGACGTTGTCTCCTCTGTCATGGAACGTGCGGCGTCCTACGCCAAAGATTTGATCGATCAAATAAGGACGGCCGCGGCAAACGATGTTCAGGCGAGGTACAAAAAAGACAACAGAGAAACGAGTCGTTTCAGAGACTGTATAGCTACGGAGAAA
Organism: Priocnemis perturbator; assembly: GCA_963942575.1. Taxonomy (NCBI): domain Eukaryota; kingdom Metazoa; phylum Arthropoda; class Insecta; order Hymenoptera; family Pompilidae; genus Priocnemis; species Priocnemis perturbator. Next base: position 5,087,918 of record OZ012652.1, read on the forward strand.
CTTAAGTTTACGACAATGATTACGAGTGAAATGATTCCTATCAAACTGCAGAAATGGAATGCTATTGAAAAAATGGAAGACGAGTACATGGAAGAAGATAGCAAAAGCAGTTGTATCATAAAGTCTGGGGAAGGTTCTGCTATATTGCTTATGAATAAGGTGATTGTTTGTCAGTATATGGGATCTTTGGCAACTTGAAATTACATATAGTTATCTTCGCAGAATGAAATGTTAGGTGAAGGTGGACGTAGCACATGGAACGAACGATCTTCATCTGAAAGTGAAGTAAGCGATGTCGAAATTATGACAAATGTGAATGAGTCCAAAGAAAAAAAAGTCATCGAAGAAATAGGTACGCCGGCATGTTCCCCACGGATTCTGAATAGTTTGTACAATTTACGAGATATGCATTCCAATTTTTCTTTAGAATTAGGTGACGAAAGCGAGGAAGAAGAAGGTACGGAGATCGTGTCCGGTAAAGATCTAATGAGATGAGTGATTTTCACAAATAAACGTGATTGTTGTCGATGTATTCTAATTGTCATTCATTCTGTCCTGTACACGATTCCGTTCGATTGAACACAAAACGCAATGTAAGTTACCTGAAAGGAAGCAAACATGAGGAGAGCGGTAGATACATTTTCCGACACGATGTAGTTCTGAAGACAAAACGCATTCTTGTTGCTAATGCAATATTATACATAATTCTTATAAAATACCTGTCCTCATTAACAAGTAGAAATCCATACACTCTTCTTATTTCATAATACAAGTAAACGCAGGTTCCGATAATTTAAGCCTAGGCTACGTTGCATCGTTACTTAAACCGTTCTTTTGATCTAACTTATTTGCATTGGTTTTGACTGTGTATATAAAAAAACTTAGGGCCTCTTTCTCAACTACTGGGATGGTCTTGAAATGCTTCATAAGAGTCTGGAACAAAAAGTGATGTATTTATGTAGTAACCAATCAACCATAATTCTAATAATTGTGTCGCAAATACTTACATCAGCTAATTGAGCTTTGTTGAGACCAGGCCTTGTAGAAACTTTATAGTGTCTCTTATAACGTCTTAATGTACCCACTTGCAGCTGGAAGAGATCTACCTCAGGAAGGTCATTGTCTGTTTCGCCCGAATCCTCTTCAGAGTCTTTACGTCGCCTCTGTTGTTGTTGCTTAGATCTTGCACACTGTATGACCTGTTTGTGGTAGTCGCATATGTAGATATGGCGAGCCTGTAAATTAAATGGGATGCGTGATGTATAAATAACTCACGTAAGATACAGTTAAGCCAATGACTCGTGATACAGAGAAAAAATTACAATATTCTATCTTACCAGCTGATCAAGATTAAGCTTCAGTCTCCTCTGTGTCACGGTCTTTTGGATTCGTTTGCTGTACGACGCATTGCCAGCGATCCTTGTGCAGCGTTCGCCTTCGTCCACAAGACAGCAAATCTGATCTGCAGCCCCCCTAGAGTCCTCTTCTCCGGTGCTAAATCCATTCATTCTGGACAGGTTCTCGACAGAGCTGGGTAAAACGGCTACGTCAAACGACAAACATTGAATCGCCTATGGAACGTAACGTCGACTTATTACGAAGTAAGTCTGACAGTGGATAAAAAATGAATAAAAATCTGGAAATATTAGTACTCGTTGAAGGTTGAAATTGATTGTGGGCCAACTATTACCCAGCTCTGATTCTGGACGGACGGACGGTCTGACGAATACGATGGCCCTCAAGATGAGTCGGCGAGCATCAAAATAGGAGCGTCCCCGGTGTCAAACGCACGGGTGTCGAGATTCCTTTCCCCTCGCACATTTCCAACCCACGATATCTTATACGTTCGTCGTCGGCGACTGACGGGTCCGTCTCCGGCACCAGTTTCAGCGTGATCTCGGCAACGTACAACGTCGACAGACGTCACATTAGACACCACACGTTTCTCCTTTTTCTTCGCGACCTTTCAGGCGGAATATTGTTTTGCGCGAACGCGTAATTCTCTCTGTCAGAAGTTTGCGGAAGGATTACTCGCGCGATCGTTGCGGCTTCTTTTACGCTCGACAGGCACCGAATAGAGCGAACTTTTCGTGTAATATAAGACCTATTTTCTCTCCGACGACGGGCCAATGAAATTTTCAACGATCCCGAATATGAACTGCGTGCAACCGTGTGTCTCTCACGAGCCGCTCAGTTTCACCAACTGCGCGCTGCGCGTGCAAGGTGTAAGCACTTTGAGTTTGATACCCTTCTGCACGCAAGTTGACGCAAGTGCATTGACTGTGCAACGATCGTGACTGGGAGGTAGCGTTGCCAACAGCGTTGTATCGAGCTCTGTTCTGCGCGGTACCAGTTGCGCGTCGAACACAGAGTTTGAAACTTTGTAGAGAGAGCGTGGTTGCCTGACCGGTATTCACACACAAATTATTACAAATTACGCTGCACGCTAATACATAGAGTTCGTCGAATTCGATGGCGAGTTGTCGATCGTTTGACTGACAATTTGGCAGGTGCCCCGATAGCGCTTTGTAATCGGCACTGCGGACAGGATTTTCCCGGCAATTGGCAGAAACACGATATCACGTGATAATTCATATTTTCGAAATAATAACAATTCGCATAGGAATCGTAGGTGATTTAGGTCTCGTGCCGGCATACAGAGAGATTGCGCTGATTCCTTGAAATCACCATGATATTTCCGGTGGAGATATGGGAAAGGATATTCTTATATGTCGATCCTGTTGATCTTATAAATTTAAAGATTATTTGCAAGTGTTGGCACATGATTATTGATAGGGTGTTAAAGGTACAGATGAACCTTGCAAAAATGTTTCTGCATGAATGTGTGCTATTTGTTTTTTTATCACCCTTACTAGGAGAATGACCACTGGCATAAGAAGTTTATAAAAGAAGTTCCATCAATAGAATGGGGCACGTTGTATGAGAAAGTCTGTCCTGACAACAATCCAGAAGGTTGTAAAAGTGTAGGGGAAAACTCCCCGATATGGATGGCCATGTATAGGCTTTGGATAATTTGTGAAAAAATTACAAAATGTCGTATAAGACCAGAGTCTGTGGATTTTGTACATCGATCACCACATATTACTTGTGCGACTGCTACCGGTCCGTCCAATGCTTTTCTGTCTTTATTATGTTATTTGTCCATGCTTAAGCGTTTACATTTCAGAAAACATATTGGCCATTGGTACAGAAGAAGGATACATATATTTTTATAAAATGACTTGCTTAAGTAAGACACCCATGTATGTAGCTGATCACATGGAACATATTTTAGATGTCCAATTTTTAAGAAGTGGTAATATCTTAAATTCATGTTAGAATATATTGTAAAACAATGTTTGCGAATAGTTTTTGGGACTCATTTTTGTTTGCCAGAAAAGAGAATTATTGCTGTATCCCTGTCTCTGAACTGCCACATAAAATTTTGGGATATCAGATTGAAGGCACTACTTGATACAACCCGTGGGAAGTTAATTTGGTAAGACCATTGAAATACATGTTAATAAAATAAAACAGATGCTCATATATCTCACTATTACTTTTCAGTACCAGTTACAACAATTGCTACTCCACCATAAATAACGTACTAGCTGTCCAAGGGTCTGTACCAAAAACACAATATGAGTTTCATATACACAATTTTATAGCCATTGCTGCAGAGAATAGAAAGGTACTTAGTCGGAGTTTACGCATAATCGAAGATTCGATCGTCTGACAAATTAGTCGGGAGTCTTATTATTTTAATCTACATATAGGTTTCTCTTTATTCTGCTAATGGCGACTTTGTTATATGGAAGAAAGAATCGCAAGGAGAAAATTTTACAGTCGGACACGTTCCATTGCCGAGCTTGAGCGTTCGTCGATGTTACATATTCAAAGTGAACATTGCAGTATGCATAACTGAACTCGGTTTTCTAGGGTTTTCCATAGCAGGTGCAGAATGGAAAATACACAATATTTTCCCGATTTTTCATGGTATACCTACGGCTGTTTTAATTTACGTCTCGGTGGTCATCATTGGGCTGGATTCAGGTACGCAATAAATTATCACTATGTACAAATGCAACGCGCTTGGATCAATCCTATTGTGACTGTATTTATAGGTAATATTTTAATCTTTCGTGTGGAAGACTTTGACTCTCTGGATTTTGGTACAGCGGAGTGCAAAACGATAACGCTCGATACAGCTCCAATAGAATCGTTAGACATGACTGAGTACCTTGGAACTGTTCGGTTAATAGCAGCTAGTTTCAATGCTGTACACATTATTAATATTTTATAAACTTATTACATTAGTTTCTATAGGATTTGTAATATAAAATGTGATACAATTTTGAATAAATCGCTTTGTTCAAGATCGTAGAGTACATAAGACATAAGTAATTACTAACTTTTATAATTCTGTGCAGTTCCACTGCCATATATACCGTCCCATTCCACATATACTGAAAGATCTGATTGTGACACGCTAGGCCTTACGTTGGACAGGGCTTCGATAAAATCGGCAACCGTCACCTGTCTCACATCTTCCTTCCTAATATCCTCTAGTTGATCGAACGGTATACTTCTAATCGGCTCCATACTGGCTTCCTTACATAAGTTAGTCATATCAGCACCTGAGTATCCTTCAGATTTCTCAGCTATATTCGATACGTCCTTCTGCGAGAGATTGTGGGACACAGATCGTAAGAGATTATTGATGATCTGCATCCTGGCTTCTTGTTCGGGTAGTGGTATGTACAGCCTCTTGACAAGTCTCCTACGAGCGGCTTCATCTAATTCGTGAGGTCTATTGGTTGCGCCAACAATCAGAATTCTATCGTCATCCATAGTGGTTGCTCCGTCCAATTGTACTAAGAATTCAGTCTTTAGTCTTCTCGAACTTTCATGCTCCGTTTCCGATCTCTGACTAAGTAGAGAGTCAATCTCATCGATGAAAACTACCGAAGGCTGATGAACTCTGGCAACAGCGAACAACGCTCGAACCATTTTCTCGCCCTCACCGATCCACTTCGAAGTCAGCGAACTTGCTGAAATCGAGAAGAACGTTGATTTGCTCTGGGACGCGATACATTTCCCTATCAGCGTCTTTCCCGTGCCGGGTGGTCCGAATAATAAGATACCCCGCGGTGGACGTCGTAAGCCGGTGAAGATGTCTGGTCTTAGCATTGGAAGCACCACCACCTCCTTGATGATCTTTTTGGCATACTGCAGTCCAGCTATGTCATCCCAGCTGATGGAAGTACCGCAGTCCATTATTTCATTCCTGATAAGCTCAATCATCTTTGGATCAATATTCTTCAGTCGCTCGTCTTTACTGTCAAGTGGATTCTCTTCTGAATATTCTTTGTCCTCTTGCTCTTTTTCCTTTTCTTTTTCCCGCTTGAACGGGCAAATAAATCGAGAATTTACAGGTGCCTTGCCACCCAATGTCTTCTTCTGAGGCTTGTTCGCTTTTGCCCTCTGAATGTCCAATTCAGCTCTGGCAGTTTTGAAGGAGGTGCTTCTACGAAGTTCTTCTGGTTTCTCAGCCTAAGGAATACCAATGTAATTATAATGGACTCATAAATGAAAATTATGGTCAACTGGGGAACTTACAATTCCTGGTACATCACTTTCATTCAAGAAAGACTTAGAAGTTTGAAATACGGAACTTGAATCTTCACCTCTAGGCTTTGCATTTTCTTCATAATCCATACTTTGATTACCAGTAGGTTTGTTTGCCCTTACTTTTCTTGGTCTTTCTATTGCATGTTCATTCTTCCACATATCAATGATACTTTTAACATGACTATCTGAAATGGTCTTGCTCTTACATTCTAGAGTATTATCTTTTCTGCACGGTAAAGGTTTTATAAAATTCAATGCAATCTGTGGATCGCTAATGTTGGTTGTCCACTTGCCGATCTGATTTTCTTCTTTCGAAATCTCACCCTCCAATCCCTCCCAATAATTCTGTTTAGACAATAAATCTTGATAACAATCAAGACTTCTTTTTAACAGGAGCGATGCTGTATCTTCTGAATCCCTGAATAGAAACAAAAGCTCGCAGTTTATGTGTAGTTTTATTTTGAAAGTTGAGGATTACTTACATCTTTTTTGCAGCAAAATATTTGAGTGCCATGCGTCTGCGTTCGATATCTAATACGTCGTGAAAGTTTTTCCCACTTTTTGACAAAATCAGCGAGTGGCAAGCGGCGAGATAGTTCTTACAATCTTCCTTTGATATGTCTTTTGCTTCCATATCTTGACAATACTTCCAGCGCTTATACTTCTATCTTTTCCAACTGTCTGTCTTCTCCTGTGTACGTTTTTATCGCAATTGGAGGTAACTCGAATGTAAAATCAAGCATTTTGAATATTGCGGTTAACCAGGCTTGACCATTTTCTAAATTATATAAAGAAGCACTCCACGATCAAGGATTTTATCCATTTACATTCTGAAGACAGCTGGCGCCGGCATAGGAACATTTCCAATGCCAAGATTGGCTGCATTGAAATTGACCGGAGCTCGCAACGCCAATCTCGATGTGTAAAGTCATGTTTAGCAGTGTTTTTGCGGTATTTGATTGAACATTGTTTAACAGTTAAGAAAAGTGTTCAAATAGTATCAACAAAATGGTAAGTTCTGTGCTGACTGATATATGATCCCTCTATTATTTTGTATTAATAAAATATAATAATACTGTCTATTATTCTAATTGTGACATTAGGTTATGTGTATGAAAAGAGCAGTGTCATTAAACAGTACATCGTTGTTACTCATTATAGTTTGAAATACGTTTTAATTTTTCATATTATTGTAGTTCATTATCTGTAAAATTCATCAGATTTCTCATGGTCTGCAAATAGTATGGAATTATCGCATACATACAGATATATTGCTTGTTTCAGGCACGAAGATATGACACCCGTACAACGATCTTCTCGCCCGAGGGTCGTTTGTATCAAGTGGAATATGCCATGGAGGCCATTAGTCATGCCGGCACATGTCTAGGTATTCTTGCCAATGACGGCATTCTCCTGGCAGCAGAAAGAAGAAACACCAATAAGCTCCTTGACGAAGTTTTCTTGTCGGAGAAGATTTACAAACTAAATGACGATATAATCTGTTCTGTGGCAGGCATCACTTCAGATGCCAATGTCCTGACTAACGAATTACGCCTGATTGCTCAAAGATACCTCCTTCAGTATGGAGAATCAATTCCTTGCGAGCAACTTGTGTCCTGGTTATGTGACATAAAACAAGCATATACTCAGTATGGAGGCAAAAGACCATTTGGAGTTTCTATACTCTACATGGGCTGGGACAGACATTACGGATACCAACTGTATCAGTCAGATCCTAGTGGAAATTATGGTGGTTGGAAAGCAACCTGTATTGGCAATAATTCTGCAGCTGCGGTGTCCTCCCTTAAGCAAGAGTACAAGGAAGGCGAGACCACATTGAAGGATGCAATGGCCTTAGCTATCAAGGTCCTCTCAAAGACATTGGACATGAATAAGCTCTCCGCAGATAAAGGTATATATGTAGTGTTTGATCCAAGATTGTACTTAACTTTGACACGGTCAGATGGTCATTTAAATTGTCACTTTTGTAATTCCAGTGGAAATGGCGACATTGACACGGGAAAATGGTAAAACAAAATTAAAGATTCTTCCAGCTACCGAGGTGAATCAATTGATCGCTGAACACGATCGATTGGAGGCGTTAGCGGAGCAAGCAAAAAAGGAAAAGCAGAAGTTATAGAGAATTTAACAGAATAAAATCGTTATAAACCGTGAACCAACAACGAGCCACGTAATTTTTCTCACAAAACATAAACATTTTCCGTGTATAACGCCCTAATTATCACTCGTACGAAAAATAAATTTTTTTATTCCTGCAATATTTACGTTAGATGAAATTTTAAACGTTCATTCCCCTATAAGTAAAGATCGAAGTTCAAATTGTACTTACGTTTTAATACACGGTGCTATCGTTAAACGTCATAAGTGACAAAATAAAAGTTGTCGAAAATGAGCATACATCAGTTTAATAGATGTATCGATACATCAATATGACAATATTGTAATTAATTAATATTTACAGAAACAAAGTAGAAAACTATCATAATTCCTTATAACACAATGATCTATTATAAAGAAATAGCTTTCATACTGTGGAGAGGAGGGTGGAGATTTTTTTCTTCTTGCCTCAAATCCCTTAAATTTAATTTTCTTTTAACAGTTAATTATTACATTCACAATTTTCGCCGGCTATTTCATGCCGGCTCAACAAATAATAGCTTCCTATTCTCTATTTTTGCTTATTAAGCGAATAAATACACGTGTATGCATTTGCATGTAAACATGTGTCTGTATTCGTTTATATATATATATATGTATGTATGTATATATATATATATATATACCTTACACAATCCATAAGCTGAAAGAATCGACATTGGCGTATGTACGGGATGGGAAATTGAAATTTGCGATCCTAAATTAATATTTGATCGTCTTGCATAAAAAATGTTTCGGGCAAAAGCAACACCGTACATATATTCAGTAATGTGTTCCATACGGATGCTCAATACGGCAACGTGAAGTTTACCTCTATTGCTAAATTTCATTACATTCGTTTCATACAGGATGTATTCATAAAAACCTAGAAATCTAGATATCTAACCTCTAGAATTATAAATAAAACATTAGGCATTCTAAAAAATTAGGGTGTTAAATGTCCCTCTAAAAAAGGAAAGTAAGTTATACCCACAATTGATATTGCCCTTGATGCCATGCAACTTTTGTTCCAAACATTATCGATACAATCGACAATTAAAGCTTCATTTAAGATCAAGAAGTTCGAGTCTTTTGTTCTTTTTCATACTGCACAAATGTGATAATTAATACTGGGAGTTGCGCATTGAAAGTTCCTGCGGTCGCGTAAAAGAAATGACACAAAATCACCTTTTGTTTGTTGCCTTGATGTATCGGTACACAAATGCAGTTCTTGTTTTTATAATCCATTTATGCAAATATTCTTCTGCAACGTGTATCTACAGCTTTGCACAAAATTCTCGATTTAATGTGTAAGCATCGTATTTGTTCATTACGTTATATACTTTTCCATCCGGTAAATGAACACCCTCGCACGCAACGAATCACGGAACACGATTCATAAAACCGTGAATTATTTTACAAACGAATCTGGCTATAATAAGAATTGAGTATTCAAGCTCATGTATTAATTATTGTACGAGCTCTGATGAAAAGTTCTTGGAAAGCTGTAGAAAGAAAGTGAAATTCAACACTTCGATACCAACGTTGTTAACTAAGGCTTTTTAAACATTACCATTTAGAACCAAAGGCACATAGACGGTCGTAAATATCTTACTGAAATTATTTACGCCCTACTCTCTGATATACAATGGGGGGAAGAGGGCAGATAATTAACGGTGGATAATTAATTAAAACGTCAATCGTGGCTTAAAACGATTGTAACTTTTTTTTATGGTTCGTACAATCTTGCGATCGCATATCCACTTCGAAGTACTACTTAGCCAGTAGAACGGAAAACCTAGAAGTCTAGAAAGCTGGGAATGTTGGATCACCAAATACCATCACTTAGAAGTCAGTTGGATCGTCAGATTGCACGACAGAAAAGGAAAGTTACAATCGTTCAATCAAATTGTTAACACCTGATCTTAATTACGTTTCTTCAATTGTAATCGCGTGACGCTACACCCACGCACGTATGTCTCTCTCTTTCTGTCCGGTGACAGATTAAGAATATTAGCGCGACAAAAAATTCTACGATATTTTTCGAACTTTTTATCATTTAACTCGCCTCGAAGATGCCTTTACAAGTGAAACACTCCGATTAAATGTGAATGCCTTCCCTTCAGAAATCATATTTGTTTAAATTCATAGAGAACCATTTCAACAGCAATATCAACCATATATGATACTTTATCTACATATTAGAACTTAAGGACCAGATATACTTTGCTTACTTGTTAACTCACTAATTTTCGCGTATCGCAATTATGATGATCCTACGCTCATGATCAATATATTCCTTTCTTTTTTTTCCTTTTCTCTCATCCTTCTGCTTCCAATGACATTCTTACAGCGGTTGATTATGGCTACGAACTAACGAAATAATCTTCTTCTATCTAAAGTTTATAGAAAAGTAGACTTTGCTCGGTTGTCTTGCTGAATGAGTTGCTGTTCGACATATCTCACATGCCGTATCCTTGGTAAGCTGCGGCAGCAGGTGAGTATACACTCTGTGGGGGCGTTGTGTAGACATTTTGCGCGGCGTAACCGGGCGCCATCATGCCCGGTCCTGCTGTTAACATCAACTGTGGCTCCGCTGTGAATGGACAGAACACCATATCTCAGTGGTCTATCAATTGAAACATACGCGGTGTTCTTCGATACCGCAATACGTACGCATTATCATAGGCTTATGTTCCTGATGATCGGTTTCTTCGATTCGCCGACTCTCTGCTTCCTCGAGTTTATCAACCTGTAAAGGACGGAAAAAGAGATACTTATAGCAAAGCGACAAAATATAATACTTTTTGCAAAGAAGTGTAACCTCACCTTAGTGATGTATTCCCGTCCAACCTGAATAAGATAAGGCATTGCAAAGTGTAAAATGCGATGCCTCCACGCAACCTCCAAAATAACGTCCGGATGAAGCAGATCGTAACAGTGGAAGAGGCATGCAGCGAAACAGTCCTTTGATCCCCTTTCCAAGAACCATTCTAATAATTCCTGCGCCACTTCTGCATTTCGAGATTCAGCCGCGTATTCCATTGCATCCCTGATAAGAACAAGCAATGTCTTGAAATTAGATTCCCGATCAACCACTGAATAATAATCACCCGTAAACATGAGAATCTACCTAAACAATCTATCCTTTTTGCACAACTCTACGGATTGCTTCCACCTATTGTTACCCTTGTAGAGGTACGCTGCGATTCTTCTGAATTCGATCAGTTCGTGCTTCTCCAACTGCTGCGCCAACGCAATATTATCGAAATTGTCGAAAGCATCGATGGACGTCCTTAATCCCTGATAATCTTCCTCGTCAATGAGCAGGCCATTGAGAGCTTCATTGATGGCCTTATTGTTAAGAGCTTGAACAGATCTCAAGTACGGCTTGACCAGCTGCAAATGTTCGGTTCTCGTAAAATAGGCGACAGCCCTTGTATGATCCATTCGCGGAGCCAAGACAAGTAAAATGTCATTAAGAAGCAAAGGCTTGAATTCGACGTAGAATTGGATCGCCTTATAATAGAGCTCGACATTGGCCACTTTGGTAATGACGTCTTTGAAGTGGCCCTCGCGCCAAGCCTCTGTTGGATGCTGCATCATAGCGAGCACCGCATTGTCGTACTCTTCGTATTTATCGTACAAGAATACTAATTCAGCCCACAAGTGCGCCTGTTCCGCGGCACGGAGCACTTTAGGTATGTTGACGCGCGACCAGAAGAGCTCGAGATGCTCCCTCATTCTTTGCGGCTTGTACTTGCTATAAAGGATAGCTAGTTCTGTGAACATGCCCATATGAGCCCTTTCGAGACCTAATGCCGCTTCCAGTAGATTAATCAGCTCCTCAAAGTGTCCCCTGTCCTGATAGTAATTGATCAGATCCTCAAGCTCGTCTGCGTGAACGACGATGTGCAAACCACACATCTGGGCCAATCTGAATTCTCCACTGTCCACGCAGGCGAAGCATACTTCTTTCCATGTGCGTGTCGAATTTGCTTTGCGTGCACTGTCGACTGCACCCTGGAACTCTTTCAGATGTACGAGAGTGATTGCCAGACGTGCGAAGTTCGACACATTGTTATACAGTAGCTTTGCAGCGTCGTACATCTTGTCATCGAAACATCTGTCGCCGATCTTCTGGATGTCGGCGTGATTTGGACCAGAGATGAATTCTTCGAGATCAGCCAATCTGTTCGTGCGTGCGTAGGCATAGATGAGTTCACTCTCAATGAAGGACTCCCTTGCCTTCTTCCTTGCCATTTGCAAGTAACGTACAAGGTCCTCCCAATGAGAAGTGCGGTGTGCTGTCTCAACTACGTCGACGTACGCTGAGGGATCGTCAGCCTTAATGAAACTGTCAATGGATTCCTTCACCATACCCTGCTGCAGCTGTGCTCTAGCAAGCTGGGACCAAACAGCTGGTTCGTTGCATCTCTCGGCAAATTCATATGCCCTGTCCAAATTATTCACTTGTTCGATAAGAACCTGGATAGCCGATGTGTTTACATCGAACTTCTTGAAGATGGCAAAGGCCTCTTCGTAGAGCTCATTATTTATTGCGATATTGGCGATATCGGGGGCATCGTAATTATCCAATCTGTTAATGTACTCCATGACCCGTGTGCGATCGGCTTTGATCGCGGTCAAAATTAAGAGATTCTGTAAGTTTCGATGGTCGCTAAAGACGCTACTATCGAGGACGATTTTCTCAAGGAGTTCGATTAATTCGTTGGGCAAATCGGCCGTCATAAAGGCTTTTACAGTGACTGAAATGTCTTCTGGATCCTGAGTTTCCGACAGGGCTGTCTGGACAACTTGATCTATGAGTGGTCTTTTGTACGGGTTACTCTCCAACAGAACTTCAGCCCAAAGATCAGGATCTCTGCGTCTGACGAGGTATCTCGCCTCACTCTTGAAAAGACTATTCTCGTTGCAGACGCTTATTAATTCGCGATCGCACTGGCCGCGTTCATATGCAATGCAAGCTAAATGCGGGTCACGTTTTTCGCAGTATTTGCCGACAACTCTACTGTCATAGAACTGATTTTCTTTCAGGAATCTTTCGGGATTGTTATTGCTATCGATATAAATCTTTGCAAGTGCATTATGTGTCGCCGGTTCGACGCATCCTTCGTGGACACGGAACTCAAGCCATGGTAATAGCAACTTCAGGCGGTTTCTTTTCTCAACTTCCTCCACGAGTTCATCAGTCGAGAATTGGCCACGAACAACTAGGATAAGGTTCTTGATTATGTCCTCCGAACAATCCACATCTAATAAACCACCCACCACGACCGGCAGACGGGATGGATTTACTTTTTGAACGTAGATCTCAATGTATTTCTGCAAATTATTTCTGTACAAGTAAAGTACGAGATCGTGCACGAAATCGAACCGATCGCAAACAATGATAAGCGGCAGTTGGTCGGACAACTTTGCCTCTTTCAAGAAATTCTTTACACGCTCCGGACTGTAGCAATTTGATTCTCGACAAATTCTCTCCACTTCCTTAATTTGGCCTGTCTTGCAAGCGGCCTGGATATATTTGAAGTGCACTTCTTGGTCTTGGCTAAAGTTTACAATAGATCCCAGGAAGTAAAACAAGCCCTCATAAGATTTGAAGCTTTCGAATAAGTCAATCAAGGCCTTGGTCGTGAGCTGTTCGTGATATTTCGTTGCAATTTGAATGCAGATTTGTAAATTCTGTCGGATATTGGCCGTTAGCATGGCTTTCAAGCATTCGAGAGAATCCTCAACGGACAGGGTGCCAAAGAAACCGACAAGCCAGTCTGGCGACAGTAGATGCGTATGGACAACGGCCCGCTTGATGTCATACAAATCTGTGTAATGCTCTAATGCACGTTGAAGAAGGCCAGCTTTTTCACACAACTGTGCAACATGAGCTCTATCATAGTGAGTGAACATATTATTGCTCAAAATAGCGTCAGCCACTTGCGGAGCTGACATCAAGTTCATCTCAAACAAACGAGTTTGCAATGCTCCCTCACTGGGGCGATTGTTTTTGAGTGCGTCCAGTAAGAATGCCGTGCACTGAGGAACCATATTCTGTTCCATGAATATGTCGACTATCTGATTAATATCAGCTAAAGGCTCATCGTCCTGGACCAACATCTGTGCGAAGGCCACACCCTGATCCGGTTTAATTCTCATGACGTTCCGTAATAAAAATATATAATCGGGAGTGTACGAAACTTTCTTCGCATAGAGAACGATCTTTTGAAACTGGCCAGTTTCAGCGAAGCATTGGATAACTTTATTCGGGACGTTCGCGCGCAGATAGACGCTAAGGGCAAGTGTCGGATCGGCTTGCTTTACGAGATCCCCCAGTTCTTCGCTGCATTCTAGCTTGTCCTCTTTCAACCACTTTTCGAGAAGCTGCTTTCTACCTTGAACTAAAACCGGCCGACAAAGTTCTAACGATTCATATTTGTTCAGCTGACCTTGATCCAACAAAATTCCGAAATACTGTAAAAGGGGAGAAGACTGTCCCTGCGTGGACGGTACCTGGAATCGATTGACAAAACGTTAATATATATTTCATTACCTACAACCACAATATCGATTGCTCATCAACAAACCTGTTGGAAACGTTGAATAGTTGCTGGTGTTCTTAGAATACCTTTCGGTGCATTGGCTGCAACTTTGGCAGCCTCGGCATATTGTCCATTCTGGAAGAGCATGTTGAACTTCTTCACGAATAAATCTTCTGCGCCGGACAAGTTATTTCTAACAGCCATTCTCAGAGCAAGCTCCGGATTTTGAAGTACACTGTAGATATACGGAATAACATTCTCCTCGTCGACAGATACGGACAAGACTTGACCCTTTCGATTAACGCCGATAATTCCGCCGGATGCCTCGTGAGGCGCAGTTACAAAGATCGTTTCAGCAGAAATACGATTCATGAATATACAGGTCGCGGACTCAATGTCGTACATATGTATATAGCCATACTTCGTTATCAGGTATATAACATCGTATTTGGAGCTAACTTGCATGGCAACAGGAAAGTCGTTGCCTGCCTCTGGTGGAAAGAAGACATCCACCGCCTTTTTCGGAAACGGATGATTACCGGAAGGCGGCTGCCCGACCTCTATGATGTGCAATTTTGCACCTTGAATAGTTCTTACAGCAAAGCAGAAAAGATTGCTGGGCTCTGCATTGCCCTCCATCTTGAACTGAGCAAAGGAGGCTGCGTGTCCTTCAATAGGCTGAGAACACTTTCTCTCAACAGAGTACAATTGCATTGCACCCACTACCCTGTTGTGTTGGGCAGAAATACCGATCAACAGCAGCCAAGTTTGTTTTGGATCTGTTCTATAGTTAATGATTTGACAACCATTCAAAGATGGATGTCTATCAAACATCTTGTTTGGCGTTGAATCTCCTTCCATTGACCAATGATATACAGCAGTCTCTGTCACCAGTGCCAGAGTATTCAAGGAGATCCATTTCCAAAATACTACATCTTCTGTCATTGTGTGAGCTTTCATTTTTGATTTCATTTCTATGTTAAAAATTTGGAGTGTCTTCAGAGCTGAGAACGATCAAATTGGTAGGCATTAGATAGGTGCATTTAATGATTACAGTGTACTGTACACTGTACTACTTACCTTTCAGTGCAATAACTTTGCTGGCTGGATTCATAATTGCAGAGTCAGCAGAAATGGGTCTCCTAATAGGATTGGCAGAGTCATTCATGTCAATAATGACAACCTGTGCTGTATCACCGACTTTTTCTCTGACACAGATGAACTTGTCTGACTCCATAGTCAGTGTGTTGAAGCTCACATTGCTGGCATTGATTCCAACAGCTGTAAGCTGAAAACAGATTATACGCTCTTAGCAGTACTGAAACGAATGATTCATACATGCGATGTAGCAATGTATCTAATGTCTATTAAGATATGGACATGAGTGAGAGAGAGAAAGAATATTATGTTAATTTTCAAAAGTACTGCCAATACATGTTTTTCATTATTAACACAACTAATTTACACAATAGACATGAAATACAGAAAGGAAGTAGGTTTTATTTATAATTAAGGAATAAAAATTAAACTTTATTCAGGAAGGCAACTTGACCATTAATAAAGAAGGGAGGAAGAATAAGTATTTATTTTCTCCTGTTACAGAATTATGCTAATAAATACTGAAAGAACGGGTGAAAAATGGGATGAAGAAGAGATCCTTCGGCTTGCGGGGCGGAAGCAAGGGGCGTGCATTCGTGGACGTGGCCCTAGTGCTTGAACGCACCTAGATTAACCATTGTCAAAAAAAATCAATCCACGCCTTTCGCGAGTGGACCATTAGTCGCCGAACCACCCACTCGCTCGACAATGAACGAGCGAACTTGATAAATCCGAAATGGCTCGAAATAGGAGCGGTTAAAAGCGCGACATTAGCTGTCAAAGTAACGTCAATTCGAAGTTTTGGCGCAACTTCCGCTCGAATCGTAACAAGCGTTAATAGACTTCTTCCACCTCCCCGAGCGCGCACATACGTGAGGCAAATCCGGCTAATCCGATGGAAAAAGTGATACGCTCCTCGGCTCGGACTGAAGTGAGCCTGATGCCGGGGACAGGAGGCAGCCGTTGGCGAAACGTACCTGCAGATGTTCCTGAAACTTTATGGGTAGTAGCTGCGTCATTTTTCACGAATCTCGTCCGGCCTCTGTCGAAGAACGATTGCCTCTTGGGTGCTCCTTGCTCCCTCTCTGTCCCTCGATCCCGTTTTGTCACTCACTGGCTATGTACACGCTATAGAACTCCTGCCTGTCGTTCACGCGCTTTCCTTCACACGAGAATCTTCAGACGAAGCATCGGCACGGGAAACCGACTGACGCAAACGCTCAATGCCCCAAACTCTCGCCCGTCTCCGTCACTGATCGCTTCTGACGTCCAACATGGCTGCCGCCAGAGAGAGCCGCCCCCCTTCGCCTAGAAATAGTTCCCAGTTTGAGCTTATTGATCGGCGTTGAGCTCCTTTACCATTGGGGACAGCTTATCGGATACCTAACGAAACGATAACGGTTTCGCGTAGTTGCCCAATGAATCAGGACGTCTCGGGGAATTGTCGCTGTGCGACGAGCGACAATCGAATTATGAGCAACGCGTATGAATACAGCGCACGGAGTCAGGCGAATCTTGAGCAATCTTGAGTAGCGAGAATTCGACCAGTTGGGACAGGCTGGGATAGGCTGCTAAGGATTCACGAAAAGAACCTGAATTCGATTGTGACTCGGTCGTGTGAGAATGAACCTTACGGTTTCGTCATAGGTTTGCTCAGTTTTGCTTTCACCGTTTGGAAGTCTGCAAAATACGTAGATTACGCCGTTAATACGGTACGTTTATGCCTATGTTACTTTATCAGAGACAATTTGTTGCTGATAATCTGTACTCTTGATTTTTCTCCGGATACTCGTCGTTCAGGATTGCTCAGGATCTAATTGAACATTTGTGTTATAGTCAAATCGTCCATGAAAGATCTACATGATCGGCGAAACTAATTAAACGACGTTCATTTATGCTTAGATGCAAATTGTCTGAACCCAAACTTAACCCATGTCACTTGAAATACATGGAACTCTTTATCTAGGGGGTAGATCACATAATTAAGACTAATTCTACAATGAGAGATAATAAAGCCACAGAATACACGAAATAAAAAATATGCTTTATTCTTCAGCAGAAGTATCAGAGTTGTTTAACGATATAGGCACTGTGCAGTGCACCTAAGCTGTTCCCTCATCCTGCTGCTGGAGAATGAAGGTCATTCTTTTCGTCAGGTCTTTGTTTAGTCAAAGAGTCCAAACACCATGTCGTCATCTTCGGAATCAGATTCTTCCTTTGCTGGTTTCTTCTCTTCTATAAGTCAGACAAACAATACGATGTTACTAAATTTGTTGGGCATCATATTTCACGCTTTTTTAGATTTATTACAAAACATATGGAATGCATCAAAATTCAATTTGTACCAAACTCACCTTTCTTTTCTTCGGCTGGGGCAGCAGCTCCTACAGCTGGAGCAGCAGCTACTGGAGCAGCGCCACCAGCTGGCATAGATGACAATTTCTCACGTCCTAAAACAGCAAACCAGCAAAATTAGTTTTCCCTTAGAGCTGACGCTAATCTGGCAATATTCAAATACACAACAAACATCTCACCCTGAGCAATGAGTTCCTCAACAGACTTTCCACTCAGTTCAGAGATTACTTTGTTCAGTCTTTCTGAGTCAGCTTCGATTCCGACAGACGACAAAATCTTTTCGATGTCATTTTGGCTTGGCGCGGCTTTGCCACCCAGGACAGCCAAAAGATACGCGGCCACGTAACGCATACTGAAAACACACATGTACGATTGCTCGTTAATTTGGACATCCCATACAACGCATATATTATGTGTTACTTATCAAATAAATTCAGGATAAAATTTGCCATCACAGTTTCTCAGTCGAAAGATGGTTAAGGTTAATCATCACAATAAGTTTGGATATACATCGTAGCCACGCAGAGCACGTGAGTTGTAAAAGGTGATAGGTTACCACATTTTCATAAGATTTTCATTAAACATAGACTCATAAAATTAATTATATGACGTATTGTTAAATGCGTATTATAATCGTATAACGTTGATTTATGTATTAATACATGTAATAAATAAAATTTTCCTTCAACGAACACGACATACCGACATGTGTAGAAAACAGATTTACTATATCCAAAAAGGATCCATTATTATTCGGCATTTTGACAAATAATCGGCAAAAATGTAACGCATACCTGGTCTTATTGATTACTGATCTATTGTTTAACGATCGTATATTCGATATATTACTCGGATTCTTCCGCTTACCTTTAAGTCTTTCGACACGAAACGTAGATCACGCTCAAATGGACGCAAAGCAAGTTGTTGACCAGGGGCCCTTGCGGCTTGCGAAAGCGTTCAGAAATAGTGGGAGTAGGCGGGAGAAGTAAATACCAATTTCCACAAACAAAATTCCCTATTAATTTGAAAGTTCCGCTTTCAATACTAAGGTCAAGTCAAGCGAGGTAGATTTGCAGAAAAGACAATAAAAAAATCATTGCATAATTTTTATTAAATAAATGGGTTCCGTCAGATATCGTATGTGCGTGTAGCTTTGTACTTCTTCACCGTTCGTTCGGCAGGTCTAATAACGAGATGTTTCCCAAGTATTCTCAATGTGAGGCTGCCCAAATAAATCCTGAATTCAACGCCATCTTTAGGAATCACTGGAAACGGTAATTATTTGTTACAAATAGCGTAAATTAGGTTCTAAAAATAAGGTGATTGTATGTACATACATCTAATGATATTATCTTTCCCACACACTCTGAAAGTATTCTTGGTATCCTGAATGATAATCCCATTCATTCCAATCAAGCTAGCACAATTTGACCTTTCAACAGATATTCTGGCACCATGGAAATCTGCTTTGGACAATTGTTGATTTACATTCTCCCAATTAGGGTCAACTGGGCTCCGTGGAATGTTTGCGTATGAATTGTTTACACACCCAAGCATTTGTTCCATGTATTTTGACCATAATTCATTTAGTGGTAAAAGATCAGAATATTTAATGCCATGCTTACAATTAACTTTGTTCAACCCCAACAGAATCCTCTTTCTATTGGTAAAAAATTTGCCTCTGTTTTTTACTATTTTATTACCTTTTAACTTGAACTTTGTTTTAAGCTTGCTAAATATAAATTTCTGCAAACGTACGATTATTGTTAGCAATAGTAAGATAATGCAGTTTTTTAAACCACTCAAGTGTCAGTCATACCTTTCTCAGTGAGTCCGAAATTGAATGTACATCTGAAGGTGGCAATGCATTTTGTAAGAAGTTGATGATGTACTGCTGAGTGTTCTTACAGGTTGTAATGGAATTTTTTACATGACTAGGCAGTTGTGCGCATATCATATCTGAATACAGTTTTAGTCAGTCATTAATTTAGTATATTATCGTAAATTTTACGCACATACCTGTCGTCGGCTTATCCATCCTTACAATTATAATTAACAGTCTTTCGAATAGAGGTTAATAATCGTTCAGCCATGACGGTATTGAATGCGTTCATAAAGGCATGATCTTTATGAACACAATTCGAAACGAGAAGGACCTTCCAATAAATGTACAAAACCATGAGAAGGTATTCAAACAGTTTATTCGCAATCTTATTTATATTCTTTATTATAGACTTTCAGGCGCCCACAGTTTGAAAGTTCTATCGTAAGAGGCAGTAGCTATGAATTTGTGATCGGGAGAGATATCGACGGACATCACTTTGCCATCGTGACCTGGCAAAGTTTTTAACGGCTGCCACGTCTTATTTGACCAAATTTTCGCCGTGCAGTCATAGGAGGCGGTGACCAGGTATTGACCCTCTACCCTCTGATACTTAACGTCAGACAGCAAATTGGTGTGGGCGGGTATCGTGTATATGCAAGATCGTTTGCGCAGGTCCCATATCTTGCAGGTATTATCTTCACTGGCTGTCACTATGTGAAAGCCATTTGGGGAAAAATCAATGCCAAATAAGGCTTTCAAGTGTCCTTCCATGAACATTATACACCTTCCAGTGCGCAAATCCCATACTCTGCCAAACGAGTCGTGACCTCCCGTTGCACTCACACTACCGTCACACTGAAAGCTGCAGAAGAATGTCAATACAAAATTCGTAGATTTTTTTGTTAATGCATACTCGTAGTTACTGTAATTTTCTCTGGCACATACCTCATACAATGTACCGCTCTTGCATGCCCTTCTTGATGTAGCACCTCTGCCTGTTGTTCTAAATCCCATAATCTCCAGGATGCATCGTAACAACATGTTCCAAGAAAGCGACCCGACGGATGAAACGCAATTCTCGAAACTCTGAACGGTTCATGTCCTTCAACTTCTGCTAACGGTTTGTCACCTGTTCCGCCTGCCCACAATTTGACTGTACCTGTAAAGCAAAGGGAAGTCTATACAGACCGTTTATATCAATTGCCGAAGAATTTGCTTTGTTCTACAAGAGATCGAATTTTCAACTCACCATCCGCAGCGCAGGACGCTAATACACAAGATTGACTGGCATTTTCTCCGACAACGTCTTCGGTGACAGTAGCTTTTGGATGGAAAACAATGCAACCAACATTACAAGAATGCCCTTTAAGGGTTCTCAACAGAGTACAGTCAGGTACAGACCATAGCTTGCACAAGCCTGACCATGAAGCCGTAGCTAGAATCTGTGAGTTTGGACTGAACTGGCAAAACGATATTGGTCTTGTGTCGCCAATTTGTGAGCAGTAGATTGTCAGGGCTTGCAGTTTCTTTAATAACTCTTGTCTACGCGCTGTGCGCGTTGCACCTGGCAGTTCCAAATCTTGCCTTGCCTTGTGCAGTCTATGTTTTGCCTTTGGTAAAGAGTAAGCTGCAAATAATATACTACTATTACTACAATTAATTGATTACACAGTGCACTTTATAATTAACCCCTTGCACTTTCGCATCCACTCTTAGTGGTCTAAGCTATCTCACTGAGGACTCAATATTATGCTCAGGCTACTAAGAGTGGACACAAAACCGCAAAGGATGAATCATGTGGACAAGTCCTATATACCAGCTATCCAGGACCGTGCAATTTGGAGGGATTCTGGTCCTTCATGGTACCAGGTACTTTCTGTATCCTTTTCATTTGTGTGCAAAGGCTTTTCTTCTTCCTCGTGCTTATTCTTAATAGCGTCCTCTCCGACACTTGCTAGCAATTCTCTCAACCTTGTTCTCCTATCAGCTGGACCCTCTCCAAACAGGCATATTGGTTCTCCCAGTTGCCTCAGGTTTTTCTTTACTTCTGAGTCATCTGTAGAAACATTGATCTGTCTTGCCTTTTTCCTACGTTCAAATTCTTCTAACAATGCTTGACGATCCTTGGACATTTCATCCTCCAATTCCATGTACTGATTGGATATGTGTACATTGCCCATTGCTGCTGCAGAATTGGAGACATCATTGAGCAGCGAAGAGTCTTTCTCTTCTTCTGAGGCTTCAAGTGCAGCCACCAAACGGGCTCTTTCCACTTCTTCAAGAGATCCATAATGGACAGTTTTTTGTTTCTTCACGTAGAGAATATCCTCGTCATCAGACATTGTGATCTAAAGAAAATTCAATATTTTTCTATGCATACTGAGCCTGATCCTAAAACGTTCGCATAACCTTTGCAATACTAGAGTACATGTTCGTATTTACAGTACTTACAGTATAGTTTGAACTGAAAAGTTATAGTTAATAGCACAAATATTGTATACGTTTACAAGTATGTACAAATGCTCTTGGATATTAATTTATCAATTCCATTTGTGATACACCTCGTGATTGTAAACAATTCACCATTTGCACTTGACAGCAGCCATTAAATCGAAAAGCTGCATTTTTAACAGATATCTGTCGTGGCCACACAAAAATTGGTCCTGCCTTAATTTTATCGGATATTTTTGTTCCATTTGATGGTATCACTGTTTTCGTAAATTTATCACAATCTAGGGATTGTTTTGCGGTTGGTGAATTTGCGATACTCCGCCAACTTCTGTTTCGTGAATCATAACATGAACTTCAAACCGTACGCTGATCAACAGTTTGTTCGCTACAGAGCAAACTTTATGAGAAATGTTACCTGTACAGTGATTGATAGTCGTAATATTGAACGGATATAGGCCCGAAAATTGTGACTCCGCGAATCGTACCTACAATATATGATGTCTGTGCTGTGTGACACTCTCCGGGTCTAAAAAGAAGTACACGTTTAAAATTGACAGCAATCAACTATGTCTGCGGAGAAGAATTGCACTGACGTTTATAGTCTTTTAACCGATTTAAGCAAGCAAATCCTTCAGGCGCAAGAACAGCCAGTGAATTATTCGAGTTTTCAGCAAAAGTCTAGTGGAAAAATAATTAAAAAGCTGAGGTCAAAAGCTTTTGAAATACTCCTAAACAAGTCTCCAGCGTCTCACTATACCAAAGGTAGATTGTAGCTATCAACTACTTATATTATTGCAACATGATTGTTTATTATTCCAATGCTGTGCGTTACAGAATATCTTTGCTTTTCGATGCCAAATCTTAATTACCTGAACTTCAATTGGTTGGTTTAAATTGATCAAAGGCTTTAGTCCATGAAGAACATACAGATATTCGTCTTATTTTTAATATATTGAGAGAAATTGGAAGTAATATAGTTTTATTTTTAGGTAATGGTGAAAATGAGAGTCATCCGTTAGCAGATATATTAAAACATACATTTGGGTTGAAATGTATGGGACACGTATCTCAGGCATTACGTTTGGAAAATTTGGTAGATGAACTACCGGTAGAGGATGTACAACCGGGAAGCACAGTTTATTCTGTTCTACAATTATTAATTGAGCTTAGAAGTTTTGATGTTTGTTCTGAATCACAGTTCAATATATTTCATTACGGTAAACCAAATCCTGCTCTACCAGAAATTTCTTATGATGATTCAAATGTGCCACTGTTTCAAGCATATCCTAGGGAGGTTTTTTTAATATCAGAAAAGTTTGAAGCTCTCTTAGAATCTAGGCACTATTATGTTAGAGAAAACGCAATCACTAATTCTAGAAGCAAAACATCTTTTATTGGATATTTAAAGTCTTCACCAGTCGTTGAGATTGAATCTGTCAGGTAAGATTTATCTGAATATTTATACTATTCACATTCATATACAATGATTTATTTTGGTTTTAGAGATGACAGCAGCTATCACAGTATACCTCTGCCGTGCACACCATTCTATTCACCTTATCTGTGCTTAACAGATTTTAACACAGTGTCTCATTTATTACCACCAATCAAAGTAAGATTAAATTGATTCTTACATATTACTGCTCAGAACTATTATAGACATTCTATGACTGTAATCTGTTGTTTTTAGAAGAATGAAGATGCGAGAAAAGACTATTTTTCCTTCGCACAGGAAGGAGTTATTACTAATTTTCCTACCTCTTATCCAAGACTGGAATTAGTAACTGTAGACGATGAGAGTAGCTCGGAAAGTTGGAAATCATCTAACCACAGCATCTGTAATGATTCAGAAAATGTGAATTATGACTTTTCTTGGAATGAAGTTGATTTGGAGAACACTCCTTTTAACTTACGTACGTGGGAAACATTGGGATCAATGGAAACTTCCAAGCAGCCATTGTTTGCAACAGACACTTTGGATGTTGTGATACATTTAGCTACAATAAAACAAGCGAGTACTCTAGCTATGCTTCCGCGGAGTGTGATTGATTATACACTCCTGCTGGAAGAGGTTCCAGTCAATGAATTCATAAAGGATGTAAAGCTGTTGCTGTTTGGAATTGAGTCAAATTCATTTAGTTACACGAAAATAGTACGTATATATATATATATGTATACTACAATCGTTACTGCAATTGTATGATATCACATTGAGTTTTAGACAGGATTCGATTTGAAGAAAAACATTGTTATACACGGTGTAACTCAAGAAACTCTAACAGTTGCGTGCCAGCAAGTAATCCATTGGGGCAATTGTTTTAAGTCTTTATCATGGATAGTTGAGCCAGATCCCCAAAGCGGCAAATTTCAACAGAGTGGGCTCATATTCAAGGTAAACGATTGACGCATCCGAGCATAATGACAAGCACACGTCTATTTAATTCTTAAACTTCATAGGCCATGTGTACGAGCATAAAGGAGCTGCTTCTTTATTACCGAGCGGCACTACTTCAGATTTTCAGCAGGGTAAGCGAATGCAGCGGACTGATACAGTTGTTCGAAAAGGTTCGACCCATGGCAACTTTAATCACGGAAGTTGCCAGGCTTTGCCGGCGTAACGAGGAAAACAATTTGACACTGGGCGAGGGTAGTGGAATCCTGACCATGATTTACGAGGAAGTTACGAAAGTTACCAATCCAAGAGTGGCATTGGTATTGTACTCCATATTGAAATCATGTTGCGAGGTGTATTTTCGGTTTCTACAAAAATGGTTGTTTGAAGGAGTATGTGATGATGTCTACGGAGAATTTATGATCAAGGCACGCCCACAATATTTGCGCCACAAAGGACACAAGTTTTGGACGAAAAGTTTCGTCGTGTGCTCACAATCAGTTCCTGGGTTCCTAAATGGTTTAACTGACTCGATATTACAATGCGGCAAGGCGGTAAGACTTCTGAAAACTTGCGATCCAAAGAATCCTGTATGCCGGGTGTTTACTGCACATCAGCCAGACCTAAAAGTATGTCTGAGCGTGGCAATGCTGAGAGAACAGTTATTGCGGTGTCAGGAATACGAAAGTAGAGGTGAAACTGCCTTGGGTCCAGTTGTGTCGTTAGCATCAGCGATTCAGGATCAAAAGGATATCGAGAAAGAAAAAGTAAGTGTTGCAGTTCGTATACAGCAGGACACGATGCTGAGGATAAAGGGTGAACAGGAAGAGTTGGCGAAATTGGTTATAGAGAAAAAGAAAAATTTCTTAAAAATACTGAAGGAGCAAGCTTCAGAGGTAGCCTTGCACAAGGAAAAGGCGAAGGAAGCCGAATTACTGGCTGATAAATTATTAATGGAGAAGATTAATCAAGAACAGGAGGAAGCAGAGAACGTGCAGGTTGCTGAGCGACTGAAGCTTCTCAATTATTACGAAGAGTTGGCTTGTACAATTGAAAGTCGACGTCTGCGTTCAGAGTGGAAAATAAAGAGGATGAGTTATCATGAAAAGAGAGTGAATGCGCTGGCTGCGATGAGGACGGATGTATATGCCGCACTTAATACTACATCTGATTCAAATGATTTATCTACATCTCCTAGCACAAATGCCAACCAAAGTGTTGTATTCAGTGAAGATGTAATTGAAATATCGCAGACGATTCCTGATCAATCTTTCAGGGAAACAACTGTTGAACCAAAATCATCAAAAGACGCCGTTCTTATTGAAGATGAAAATAGGAATTTTACGGAAAATAATGCACAAGTGGAGTTTCCAACGATACATGATGCCACGGAAGACACATGTATTGATAATATTGAAAAACGTATATTACCGGTGAATGAAAATTTGTCTAACGTTGAGACAGAATTTGATAAATCGCCTGCAGATGAATGGAAGCTTAATACAGTGATACTTGATATTCAGGAGAAAAGTGTACCCGCCGAGTTCGGACGAGAGAAACAACTTTACAGGAAAAATAATGAAAGAAGTGATTTGCAAGAGTATCTACGAACGGAAATAATTCAAGAATCGCGAAGCGTCAATGATGAAAATAAAACGAATACGAATACTATAAATAGACCAACATTTTTGAAGTTTCAAAAGCTCGATAACATGACTGCAGCACAGTTGAATAAAATGAAAATATTACGTCAAGAATATGCCATGACACCGAACAACAATGAATTTAGTATGATCCTTCCGACTAAAGCCACCGATAACACCGACGCTGTGAATGAGAATGACAATAGGAATAAGCCTATTGTGCAACAGAATATACAGAACAATAAAAGGAATTGGGAAATATCACGTGCAATGCAAGATTCTGCATCAACCATTCATTTAAAGACTGGTGGAACTGCTATGAAACTAGTGAACATCGTAGAGGATGCAAAGAATGAAATAACGAAGACAGAAAAGCATTTATTCGCTACAGATAGTAATAGTAGACATCAAATGCATTCAGAAAATACTGCTGATACCCCAATGTCATGCACGACCGATCATTTTGCTCCATCGTCCAGCAGTCCCACTTCACAACTGCACACTTGCGAGTACGCAACTCCTTCGGACGTTAGCAGTGACATGCTATCCTCCTTTGAAGCCATGAAATCATGCCCAGAACAGAACTTTATACTTCCAGGAAATAGACTGACATTTAGTGCTTTAAGTTTTACCACACCAACTACACCATGTGCCACGCCATCGCTAACGATTGCTGACGTAAAACTAATCGACAATACCTCCCTTCAAGTGTATCTCGAGAAATCAATCACTGTCCCACTACGGGTCCAAAGTAGTCTTGTTAATAATGCAATCATAAAGTATTTATTAAATGAGCATAATATGCTTTTGCATCTACATAGTCTACGGAGCTATTTCTTCCTTTTAAATGGAGAATTTGCCAAGAGTTTGACGGACGCGTTATATGCAAGGCTTTATAATATCTCAGTACCGATCGAATTGTTTAATTCTGCTACTTTGACCAATCTCTTGGAACGAGCACTTGTCAACTCGTTCAGCAGCAGTTATATCAATTCGGAATTGCTTAGTCTCTCTGCTGTCGATATTCCGCTTCAGTTGCACGTAAGCGTTCGACGATTTTCTTTAAATAATTTAATGCTCGTCTGTCATGAGTTTCTAAGAACATTAATAAATTACAGATCTCTGAACCAGACGCATTGGACTGTTTGTGCCTAAACTACAAAATATCGTGGCCGCTAAATATCATTCTCGATGATATGGTAATGCTACAGTACAGCAAAGTATTTAAATTTCTGATAATGATCGGCAGGGTCTCGTGGGTACTGCAAGAAGATTTCAATCTCATGAAGGTAGAGAGGAAGGCTGCAATGTCTGAACAGTACCATAAAGTGAGTACAACAATATTAGCTGTACTTCGAGATTACTGAAAGGTTTGCTTGACCTTATTAATTGTGTGTTTTTTTTTTAGTTACAATTGTACAGACATGCAATGACACAATTTATAAATGCCTTACATAATTACTTAACGTGTAGCGTGTTGCACGCAAGTTGGACAGAATTTGAGAAAGACTTGCAAAATTCTCTCACTCTCGATCAAGTCTATATGTCACACGTAGTGTACATTAAAAAAATTCTTTCAAGGTAATTGTTATGAGGATTATTTTACAGGTATGCCGCGTGCATTCTCAAACCTCTCTGTTTGCAGATGTATGCTGAATTCTCGTGGAGAAAAAATGCGTACATTGCTTAATAATGTCTTCAGAGTTATATTGCAATTTCACAACCGATTGAGATCTCAGGAATGGACTCTCAGTCCAGCGGGATACATTCATCCGAATTTCAAGAAATTGGATCAAATGTACAAAGCTTTCTGCGAATTGCGTACGTATATGGCTCATGTAGCCCACAAGTTCACTACCAGCGGATATCAGCCACATCTAATACACTTTCTAAATGCTTTAAACATAAATAACCTTTACGATTTAACTATTAAAGTTGCTTAAGGATTTGCCAGCACAATTTTATTTATCTTAATTATATGTAAAAAAAAAGAAAGCCTAAGGTTGTAAATGATCATTTTAGAAGATACCTTTAATCATTACAATTATTATCCTAACATGTACAAAGTATATGCATCACGATTAATGTGAGTGTCTGCAAGTATTATAATCTTTATGTTTTGTTATTACGAACCTTTACGAATCTTTATCTGTATACATTATATAAATCATTAAGTTGTACATACTGTGCATAGCAAACCTCGTATTTATTAACGTATTAAATACCATCTGCACATTACATTTTGTGAAAATGTTTATTACAATACCTATGATTCATGAGAGAGTGGGATAATTTACACTATTTGCAACGTAGCTTTTATACCAGCAGCAGGATGCACTTATGAAGATGCAGAGGCTTGTAATGATTTCTCAACCATATGTGAACAACGTTCACATACAGGATAAGACGGCATTAGCGGGTATCTTCTACAACGTTTGCAAAACTCCGTTTCAATTTTGCTTAGCTCTACCCTTGTGTCAGATAATGAGGCATCTTCTACCAGTTTCACTGAGGAAGCATGCAAGATCTCACACAATTCGGACGTTGAATGAGCGAATTTATCGTGGAGCATAGAGAGTAAATTATAATCTTCCTTTGTCGCATTTATCGTAACTGCCACTTTCCAGTTATCTTGAGAGACAGATTTGTTCATCTCATTCCTAACTTTCAATGCGGCCCTTACGGGTTCTATAACTTCCGGTCGCCTCCAAATATCTGGCACTGTGTACCGATTGTGAAACAGTGGACCGCTCACTGTAAAATAGAAATACAGGTCACATCGTTCCAATCATTTACGAAGAATTGCAGTTGACCTCAGCCTCTTTTTCACTTACCATGATTTTCTGTATGGTACAGCCAAATTTCTTCCGCTAAATGTGGAACAATGGGAGCAATACTTCTCGCAAGCACTGTTAGTGTCTGACTCAGTACGTCTACAACAGCCGCTCGACGCGGCGAAGTTACTTTATCGCAATATAATCTATCCTTTATTAAATTACCGTAAGTGGACACATCATTTACGATAAAGTGTTTAGTCGTTTTACATACGTGATGAAACGCATAACTGTTATAATATTTTTGTATCTGCGTGGAAAAGCGAATATGTAATCGATTGGATGTTACACTCAATTAAATACCTATATTAATGTATCAAGGAAATAGAAATTACCTCTTCGTTGTAGCAATGCAACTGATGTAATAAGTATTTATCAAAATACGTATAGCTTGGTTCAATCGACTCTAGGGTATATGGATGAATAGCACCCAAAAAGTAACGCGATGTGACACGAATTTTTCGTATAGTTTCACTGCTTTCCTTAAAAAATGCACTCGAGATCGGTATTTTACTGTGCTGACAGCCATGAGAAGCGATCCACCATCTAGAAGAAAATTGTTTATCTTCCGTAGGATACAGAATAGCTGAGGTACTCACCGGAAAATATCGATGCCATTTGCTGTTTCTTTAGACACACCGTATCCTCTTATAATATCTTGAGGGTTTATAACGTTTCCTTCAGATTTCGACATCTTACATCCCTTGTCGTCCACGGTAAATCCATGAACGAATAGTGATCTTAAAAGAAATAGATGAATTGCACAAACATTGTTAATACTAGACCTACCAAACGGTCAAATTTACGATAGTAGCAGTATTCAGGATAAATAGATGATAATCGTATACTTGTATGGTGCACAGTTTTGCAGAGCTACAGATGTTAATAATGACGTCTGGAACCAACCAGAGAACTGATCCATTCCCTCTAAGTACAAGTCAGCCTTTTTCCCTTCTAGCACCGCCGACCATGAAATGCCACTGTCAAACCAAACATCCATGATGTCCTGTTAAAAAATAACGTTACACCTTCCGTGATGGTGAGTTCATACTTTCGTAACAATTTACAATGTTACTTGCTTCGCCTTTCTTTAAGTCTTCAGCTCTGATATTGTATTCATCGAGAAGATCCGATCCTACAATTTGATCTACTGACAAGTTCCACCAGCAATCCGGTCCATCTTTATCTATCAGATGGCAAAGTCTTTGGATCAGTTTTCTGAAAGAAAAAGTGCGGTAATGCTAATATCTTGTGTTATTTTTATTCCAGTAGGGTTGTTCCTGATACTAATTACCTGTTAACAAAAGGTTTATCCGTATCCTTATGAAACAGTACTGGTATAGGTGTCCCCCAAGAACGTTGTCTTGAGATACACCAATAAGGTCGCCTCGTTATGTATGAAAGTAAACCATTCTTGAAGGATTCTCGATTTTGCTCAGGATAAATTTGTATACTCTCTATGCTGTCCTGTTACATCGAATCATAGACTTTTAGAATTAAATAGAACATTATTCGCGACCATAAACTTACAACAACTTTTTGCTTGATCGCATTAATATCGATGAACCACTGATGACTAGCGCGTAATATGACAGGCTTTTTGACTCTCCAATCATATGGGTAACTATGTTCAAAGTCTTCGACGTGCAAGATGTCGGAACCAATATGCCGTAAGACAGCTTCATTTCCCTCATTCAGAACTTCTATTCCACGGAAATTATTGCCTGCTTCGCTAGTGTACTTTCCGTCACAATCGACCATGGATAACTGTATGGAAATTGTTTGCCATGACAAAACGAATACATTGTGTATCTTCGACAACCATAAGCAGCATACTTACAACTGGTATGTTGTTTTCTAGTGCAATGCGAAAATCATCTTGTCCATGTGCAGGTGCAGTATGAACCAATCCTGTGCCAATTTGTGTGTTAACATGAGATCCTGGTAAAAATGGTAGTGACTCCTTTGTAATTGGATGCTGGTACCTGGCACCAGTAAACGTGTCTCCTATTAAAATATCATAGTTATGAATTGTTTAAAAAAGCATCTATACAGACGAATGTATGATTAGTATTATACCCATGACAGTTAACACTGGTTTCAGAGGTCCAATTTTCATTTCAATTTGGCTTAAAAGAATTTCAGCAAAAAGATACAAATCTCCATGCTGGTCTTCGGCAATGCAGTAAGAAATACTGGGAGAAAATGCCAGAGCTTGATTAGCAACAAGTGTCCATGGTGTTGTGGTCCATGCAAGTGCATACAGAGTCTTGTTCTCAAATTGCTTCAATGATAATGGTAAAGAATCCACTTTTAGACGAATGGTAGCAGCCTTGCTTACATGCTTATGATTATACTCCAACTCTGCTTCTGCTAATGCTGTGCTACATACAACAATTGGATTTCTCAGATATACCGAATGAAGCAATTTACATGTATATATATGCAAATGTATATATATGCATTTTAGATGTTTATATATCTCATACAGGAGAAGAAACTGTTCATACCGTAGAAAAGGTGACCAGTGCACAGGTTTAAAATCTCTGAAAATAAGGTTCTTCTCATACAAATTTATAAACTGTTTCAGTTCATTCTGAATATATGATGTTGTATTGGTGTAGTAACAACCAGAATTCTTCCAATCTGCCATAACACCCCATGAGGCAAAAACCTTTTGTTGCTGTCTAACAGTTTCATTGGCAAATATCCTAGCTGAAGGAAAAGTATCTTATACACAATATACAAGTATTGAACTATACCACACATAAAAACATCTTGTAATATACCCTTTTCCCGTATCTCTAAGGGTGTCAATTTTTCATTATCCTTAACATCACTGAGAACTTTATTCTCAATTGGTAAACCATGACAGTCCCATCCTGGTACGTAATGTACCCTTTGACCATTTATCACTTTGCTTCTTAAGGTGATATCTTTCAGAATCTGTAATGTTATGCAAATGGTAATGATTAATAGCTCACTGCTAAACCTGTTGATATTACAATCAAAGGGTATAAGTTCACAAGTTATCCCACCTTATTAATCGCGTGCCCTATATGTGGTACTCCGTTTGCGTACGGAGGTCCATCATGCAAGACGAAATCCGGACCAGAAAGGTTCATCCTTTGCCAACTGTATAACTCGGAGAATCCGCATATCTGTTTCGTAGTAATCATTAATACTGATTCTATAAATGTCAACTAAGATTTCATAGAAAAAAAAAAACATACTTCCATCAAGTGTTCATCCAGGTTAAGTCTTTTTCTGCCGGAAACGTACCCTAGAAAACTTGTTTGCGGCAGTAAAACTGTCTTCGTATATTTCGAATTATTTTCATTGCTAGTGGCAAGTGTTCTGACTGTTAAAGTTATGCATGTTGAACGCAATACATTCGTTTTCCTCAAAATATGCAACGTATTATACATATTAAAGACTATTCGCATGCACGCGCCGATAACCCCGCACCGGGCATCCAGTGATCCAGTACGATCAACGATGCGATCAGATGCGATATGCGATCAAGTATCAAGTGAAATGTTGCGTCCACGTGCGTTGATGTCAGCTGATGTCCGTGTCAGTCCCTAATCTCCGTGAAATGTTCGATTCCGATTCTTTTGGTCTTTTTCTTCTTCTTTCCTGTAAGGTATATATAGGTTTGACATCTCAGCTTAAAATGCTTAAATAAAGCTATTTGATTTGACTTTCTATTGAATCAGCAATTTTCAACCGGTGTGTCGCTGCTTAATGTACTCATTTCAGGTAGTCTAATACAATAATATAAAAACTTTTAAATTTCCCGCCCTAATTTAATGTCGGTGACCCGGTGGCGCCACAAAAAAAATCGGCGAAACGCTCAAACTAGTCATTGACAGCAGTCGGTATTGTCGGTAACAAATGCAGTTAACAACAATA
This sequence comes from Priocnemis perturbator, assembly GCA_963942575.1. Lineage (NCBI taxonomy): Eukaryota > Metazoa > Arthropoda > Insecta > Hymenoptera > Pompilidae > Priocnemis > Priocnemis perturbator. The sequence continues at coordinate 5,120,776 of OZ012652.1, forward strand.
CCGACAGGTGTCCAATGAGTAATTTGGGCGTTTCTCCGTTTTTTTTGGTGGAGCCACCACATAAAAGACATTAAATTATGGCGGGAAAATCGAAAATTTGGACATTATTTTATTTTAGAGACGTAAAATTGCGTTAAAGCTTTTCTTAAAGATCAATTATCATGATTTGATTCAGAATTGGTTTAAAAATCAATTTTTCCAAGTAAACCGAGCGTCCCTACCGACAAGCACTGACAATTAACTGCCATCCTCAACTGTTCTAACAATCAGTAAGATAATGTGTAATGAACTGCATCCACCGCTGGTGGCGCTAAGATTCATGCAAAGCGTACCGCAACTGCGTATGTTAAATATTAATTGAATAATATTTACTATCTGCTCAATGCATCTTTATCTAACTTACACGTTCGTAGCAGCATTATATGCAGGTACCCAAGACATGTTTTCAAGAGTCATTGTGTCTTAACCGTCTTAACTTCTCTGCTAAATAATATCGAACTAACACGTCAGTTCAATAATTGTGTCTATTGTACACCCTACAATAGTACGACGTTGGAACATTTGTATAGGAAGCGCATTCGATCGGATTTAACGATCGCGTGAATGATCGAATATTAATTGGCAAAAACATTACTTGACCGAAGTTAAAAATAACCGCTCCCATATAAAAGATAGAGAACGCCGCGATACGCGGAGCTTTATTAGTTGCCGATGCATCGCTCAAATATACACTACATATATACGTGTATATATATATATGAGCAAATGAGCAACCGTTAACACCGGTGTCACGCTGAGGATTCTTTGTACGTACGGCGCTGAATAATGCGTCTGACCATGTTAAATTGCGTCGCTGGCGAGCTGTCGTCGGTGCTGGAGTTTTGCACGCCTCCTGATAGCGTATAAATAATTCTTTAACAAACATTCCAGGTATAACTAACCAGAGGCCTCTGCTTAGGTCAACATTTTCGTCGCTGGCATTATACGCCTGCATCGAGCCGTACACCGTTACTTCCATGCGGCGCATGTTCCGTACTCATAGAATCGTACGAGAGGTGGGCGCCGCGACTGGCCACGACTGGCTGCAACATCAACAACATCTCATTGTCAGCGACACACCATCTGCACGGGCAAAAGACCCCGCGGCCGGGCGCGTCGTTTATCCAAGTTTTTGCAATATGTAAAGTGAATTATAGCCGAGCGGTTTTGATCGTTGTAGTCGCTCCCGCCGATCGTGATCCGCGTGTGGGGCAACGGAAAATTTCGTGGAGAACGAGTTTGCCTCAAGCCTCAAGTACCTCAGTCTCGGTTGGTCTCGGTCTCTCTTCTGTCTCGACGTGCGGCCTGCGGATAAGACTTTTTCGACGACGACAAAAAGGAGCGGCGGAGGAGAGGCGAGGGGAGCGTTTAAATGTCAATCGCTCGAGAGGGAGTGAAAATATATCGGTTTTTGCGCGAAAATCAGCGGCCGAAGGTGCGATGCACGCGGAGAGGAGAGAAGGGGTCCGCGGATAGGTGTCTAACCGCATTTGACGGCGCGACTCGCATTAGTGTGTCTCGTTAAAGCGGGTCGTCTGCGCGCACGACTCTCCCGGGGTTCGTATGGCTGCGGCCGAGGAAATATGGCCACGGTCTTTGAGAGTCCATTTCTGTCGAACAGATTGCGACAGATCGGCGAGCGTTACGAGGAAACCACCACCACGACGACGTTCGGTAGGTGCGACTGCACCAGCTACAGTTACCTCGCGCTGAGCGTCGTTCTTTTCACGGTCGGCACGGCCATAACGATTTTCGCGCTCGGCGATGTCGCCGACGGCCACATATTCTCCAATCTCGGTCACATGTGGCTCATCGGCCCGATATTTATCTGCTCCGGGCTGATGGTGGCTGTCAAATGTATGCTCTACCTCAGAAGGAAATCCGTCATACAAATAATCTTCCATCAGCGTCAACTATTCCGGGTAGGTGCTGTGCCCCCTATCTTTGTGCCGTATCCCTCTTTTTCTTTTTCCTTTCCTATTGCGTCGCATTCGGAGCGTGAGTCAAATCAATCTGTCACCGCTCACCGGATTCTTTTATACCGCGATTTTTTATTTTATTTTTTTTTATTGCGCCCGGTGTCCTACATACGTTTTTATCCTGAATGTCATGTTAAAGAAGGCTTTAATCTTTCTTTTGTTATAAACAATGAGTGGGTGGCTGCGGTCAGTTGAACTCTTGACGCTTTGAGTTTTCCTTTTTCTTGCGCAGAATGCATGACAGAATGGGTGCAGCTTTAAATTAAGCAACCAACGCGTGTTTTTGTTTGACTTAAAATCTTCTGGTTTTTAAGATGCTCATAGTTTAACGCTAATTTATAGGAACTGGCAGGTGTTCAAGGTGTTAGTACAAATGGCGCAGGAACCCCTGCACCTCCTCCCTATGAGGTGATCACACAGGGCCAGGGAACAAGTGAACTGCCACCTCCGTCATATGCAGAAGCAGTTGCCCTTCTTCAGCAAACTGGTGGCAATGGTAGATATAAGACCTGCATCTACTCCGATTGACAGATCTTTGAGTATTTCAGTAATGTGTTTGTTAAATATACACATAATCAATATTTGTTTAAACTAATTATCATAAAATGTATTTGTTAAATTGTGCTACAATTTTCTAATCGCATAAAAGTTTAATGTTGTTTTTTTCCACAGATACCAAACCGGGTTGTGAATCAGTATCCTGTAGCACGGCTGCACTTGGAGAACGCATGGAGAGGAAACCTTGAAAGTTGGGTGACATCTGTTAAGAGATGTTCAATGCCTTTCTTCCTTATCCATAAAGGTGAAAGGTGGATGCCCCATGAATGCTCTGTCCATGCCGAAGCAAGTACTGACAAAGACTGTGACTACTTCGACACAAGGGTTACCTGTTTCTTTGTGCCCTGATTATTTTAACTCCAAGAGATGACTCTCTTTGCTCTCTCTTCTTTTACTTTGAGAAGAGAATTATGAGCTTGTCAAGTTTGTATTGAGGAACGAATATTCTTAGAGCTTCCAAAGACTTTTATCGCGTGAAACTGAATGGTTTGGTCGCAGTAATGTTTGGTCTGCTTACGAATGCCAAGAATACAGAGAGCAATTTCGCGACCAGCGCAGTGCAAAGTCGCGCTGATTGACGTTGCTGCTCGCTCAGTTCAGTTTTTCTCAGGAAAATATGTTACTTAAAATCAAAACAAGTTGGTGCTAAATCCCGGACGATACAGCGTGTTCGTTCGTAGGGGAAAAATTTGTATCTCATTGAGGATTTTCATACTCACACGGGAAAGTTTTGTTATCTAGATCGTGGAACCGAAATACGTGAAATACAGTGCGTAGGTGTCACGGTTAAACTTTAACAAGAAAGTTGTCTTTTTTCATTGTTACTTGACGACAATGATATCAATCATCGCAAGAGTTCATATTTCAGAATGTTACGATTCTCGGGGCTATGTCTTATTCCAATTGTTGATTCGATGTATGCACATTCGCATACCGAACATAAATCGTGTTTTTTATGACAAAACATTTATGTCTGTGTACCGTCAGCCGTTCAGCTGGTTACCAGATGCGAGCATATTCTAGAATCGTAGATGACAATAGCTGAGAAATAGGCAACGAGTCTTGACCGAAAAAAAAAAGATTAATCAGTGGGTTCCGATGTAAGGAGTATAAAATATAGGTAATAGCGTTACGCTTACTTCTAACAAATCATTTGTCCATTGCTCATATTATTGCAGCTTCGCAAGATTATAATGTACTTTGGTGTATATGACAAGAGCTTTGCTATTCCGTAAAAAATAACTTAACTTCATCTAGGATTTCACATTTCTCGTTCATAAGAATAGAAACGCTACGTAACTGTGGAGTTCAGTGTGGATTGAAAAATGTGAGAGAAAAAGGATCGTGATATGTACTAAGTACTAGTCAATCTGGGACTATCATAATAGAGAAGTGCATTTTTTCATGGGAAATTCCGGAATGCAGAGTGCCTTAAGATTGTACATTCGGAATAAGACGACTGAGAAAAAGCGGATGAAGATTAAGGCCACACACAGGATTTTTTCCAATTTTTCAGAATTATGAGTAGTCATAGTTAAGTAAGATTCTGTCTACACAGAACATCCGCCAAATGGATGCTGTCAACTAAAGGCATAAAACACGGCGATTGTGCATAGCATAAATGAGACATATTTTTATATTACATATTATAAACGTACATAGTAAGACTGCTGCTGCCGTAAGTAATGAACACAATCTTTGATAGTGTTTAGGCGTTAATGGTACCATATATGAGATGCACATGCACTTAATAAGAAGGCTAACAAGGGATAGACAGTATTATTTAAAGCAGAAAATTGATAAATATAGATAACGATGTGCTAAAATTCATAGTAACTCCTAATCGAGCAAGATGATACAGTGCTATAGATGTTGACGACAGGTATTTAGGAATTGCATAATATGTCAGTAACCAAGAGTCTTGCATCGCGTTTGGAAAGTTTGCGACGGACATCAATAGTGATGATATTGCCGTAAAATTTTTGATGATTGATTGCTACCAAAATATGCCGATTGAATTGTTTCGGTGATTCAAGTTATTTGACAAATGACACTTAATATTTGGTGTAGAATATCTGACTATTACTCATATAACGTTTGTGACTTCGGTGCAATTTCCGATAATGTTCCAGATGGTGCCTTTAGGTGAGAGTTAACGAAATAATGCTGTGAGTTTGTAGCTTCATTTTACCACAATTGTATATATGGTTTCTTTTTTACACTATATTTGCACAATCTTTGTTACCTTTCTTCGTTTTTTTTTCTACAAACTGCAACTTGAGTCTTAAGTGGACTATTCGTACATACTTCATTACGATGTATGTATGTTTGCGGACTTTATTAGTTTCGGTGGCAAAGGTACAAACTTACAATAACCTTTGCAAAATATAAACTTTTAAACGGGGATGATTTACATAATTGTTTATGTGTAACGTGTTGTATGTTAATGTAATATATAATTAAATAAACACGTAAAAATAGAATATCCTAAATTTATTAGTGTGCTCACCATGGCATTCTTAAGATCTTTTTATCAAACAACACATATTTATTAAAAAAGTTCTGTTTTTATCATTAAAGCGCTCGTATCGTAACTTGAAAGACCCTGCAGTGACAAACGTGGACGAAAGAGGTAAATGCAAGAAAGTCTGAACGTGCAGCACAAAAAGAAATGGGATGATATACATTAGTAAGATATATGTACAGTGACCGGTGTTTTTTTAAGACTGAGCAACGGCTAACATCTCTTCCTGGTGAATGAGATGCGTCGTGTGATTCACGAGGCCCATCAATTTTGATAAGGAGGCGGCCCAAGCGTCTAACAGAGCCGCAGGTTCTTGAGTTCCGGTAAAACGAACTACACCCGCCGGACGGTCTGTGCGCGCGTTTATAACGCCCGTCTCGACCAAGTTACACAAACAGGCTTCTGTTTCTTCAACCGGAAGATCCAGCAGTTCCGCCATGCGAACGAGTGTAATTTTAGTGTAGTACTTGGCCATTATTCTGATGTTCTGGAAATGCAATCGATCTTGTGCAACATCTGCATACTTCTACGATATTACGTGTACGGCGAGAGAATGAAACTTACGTGTTCGACCACTCGATTGCGAAGATCAGTCCATCGCTTTCGTCCTTCTTCAGTCGAAGCAGAGAAAACTTCGGTTCCTCGAAGGTCGCTCTCATAAATCTCACAAAGACCGGACCATTTAATGAGTTCGGGATTCACAAAGAGTCGTAACAACTCCCTGAAAGTATTACACGTAATTTCTACTGTAAGGATCAGAGTATAGAGCCTTAGTTGCTTACTTGTATATAGGTATTTCGTCAAGAAGTTTGTCGGCAAGCAGTCTGTGAGTCAAGTCAGCCTGTTCCGGTTCATGAGGAGCCAGAACGAGATAAAGCACAGCTCGGGAAAGAGCAGTGTGCCTTTTCTTTGGGTCATCCCGAACGGCAGGTGTTTCTAATACTGCTCGATTATGCCTGCATAGCTCCAAGTGCCATCCTTCATGACGCGCTAGTTCCATCATCAAGCTGATATAGAATATAAACGCAAAATAATATCCACTGCAGACTACACACACATTAGCCTACTTACTCGTAGTACTTCAGCTTCAGCCCTTGCGTTTCCTCGTCGTTCTCATCAGTGAAGAATTTTATGTTAATTTTTTTCGCGATTATTTGAGTACGCATAAAGTCTTGCTTCGCCAAACACAGACGCATCTGTTCCAGAATGAGGGATGCCTTCTCTCTGCGCGACATACTGCCGTAGGTCTCAACCTGCAGAATTGCTTTTGTTAATTATTTTGCTGTGTCATCCATACTCAAAGATATGATCAAACAAAGTACCTGCAACTCGAGCATCACTGCAGCCGCACCAGTGACATCACCTTCTTCCTCCTTGATTTTTGCTAGCCTGTGAGTAAGTCTGGCTCTTTCCACTTCCACATAGATCTTTAAATTCAAGTGCACCAATTTTAATCATAAGACAATTACCAACCTTATGAAATATTGTTAATTTACCTTTCCCTGGGTTACTGAACGAAGGGTTTCAATTAATTTGACCATTGTTTCCTTATCAGGTGTTTTGTCCACATAAGTGCAGCATTCTTGAACCATCTTTGTAACAGCTTGCTTCAGTTGAGAGCGTCTCTTAGACAAAAGCACTATATGCTCATTAAGAGCAGCCCAATTTTTGGCCTCTAAGCAAATTTCCACTATTCCTACAAGTACTCTTGATGTAGATGGCATATCAGCACCCTAGACAAAGAAGTAGTATATAAAATACACATTTATCATTAGTACGAACGTCAAATTTTGATTTGTTTTTACTACTAACTGTTCTGGTAAGTTTCTCCAAGGCCAATAATTGATCCAACGCATCATGGAGCTTTCCTTCACGAGCCAACTTCTGACACTCTGGTATTTTAGTGTCACAGTTGGAAGTATAATCTACTTCCATCTTGATAATTTTTCCAGAATCCATTGTTGCTTCAGGCATGTTTACTCTTCAATTATATCTGTAAAACAATCCATTAATTGTTTAGCTTCATCATTCATTGGCATGAGCAATAATAACAATACATAAGAAATATCAAATCAAAGTTGAGTGAAAAGTAGCTATGTGCTTATATGTTATAGTAAATTTATGAACTTGGCATTTGTATGGCTTTACCAGAAAATTCACTTGACCCAACACTTGGGCCACAATTCAGAGTTCACCTAAATTTGACTGTATATGCCTATAATTACTAACAGATATCTACAATAACGAATTTCATGCTTTTATTGTGACACATAGACTACGTAGCCTGACAATTACATTGCATTTTTTGTTGACCCATATCGTTTTGGCGGTTACCCGCAATATTAAGAGTTTATAACATTGAATAGCATAAATAGGGCCCAGGGAATTAATGGTAATAAAAGCATACAGTCTGAATGTTACAACCGGTACAGAAAACCGATGAAGTAAATGTACACTAAGCATGACACGGGCATATTATGAGGTTATGGAGTAACGCTGTTCCGGTGGAACGTATCGTTGGTCTGAGAAAACTGTAGTATGCATGCTGTCTGCCCTCGTAGACAAAAATTGCAGAAATTTGACAAATACTTACTGGTAAAAATAACAAAGACAATATAATGTAATTTATCAACGCTTGCGTGTAATCTCGTATATAAGAGAGCACCTCATTTATCTCAAAAATGCAATGAATTATCACAAGTGAAGCTCGGTCATTCGGACATTACTCGGATGCACTCTTTATTACCGCACAATCTTCACGATATACTGAAAATGATTATTCACTAATTCCGAATCTCTATAAGGTTAATGTTACAACTCGAATTGAATGACTTTGACAATACGCGACATTGTTCTGTTACAGGCATGTCTCTCCACAAACCATGACCGTTGCGTCTGCTGGCGACTGAAACTGGAACACGAACGAGTTTATCGGTTTATCGACAGCGTCGTGATCACAGCGACAGTCCGCGACTAGGAGTTAAACGAAAGAAACTGACAATTTATCCATCGTCTTAATTACCTCATAGTTGAGTGTAGTCAAGTGTAGTTGTCACAGGTTGTTGAGAAATGTTGAAAAGCCGATAGTATATCGGAAAAGCTTCGTTTGATATTCCGTATCGTTTCAAAATTTGTTAATAATAGTTGCGGTGGAGAAAACTGGTTTTGCACTTGCACTGGAAGCAAACTTATATTACAAGAACAGTGTGCGACAGTATTCGGCAAAGATGATACGTGTCAAATGCCAATTTATTTTCTTCTGTTTTTTGTGATGGATGATGATGAAAGATTATTAGGTTATATTTGTTTACCTTTGGCCTTTTATCAATCAGTTTTTCCATATCTCACGCCATCCTTATTGTACAGTGAATAGTTGAGTGCTTGAAGAGATTGGAAAATTGGAGTTAAAGAATGGCTGACAAGGAGGAAGGAGACGGTTCATTAAACGAGGAATCCAAGTTGGAGGAAGCAGCAGCCACTTCTGCAAATGATGAAGCACCAACAAGTCTTGAAACTATTCCAGAAGTCGCTGTGGTTCGTAATGAAGCACCACAGGCTTCAATAAAAGACACAGGCAAAAGTATGTGTCATTGACCAATAGTGCTTTTTTAAGAATCTTCCCTTTACCATATACAATGTATCATTAAAATATTGCAGTTGATGTAGTTCTAAGAGCAACAGGAAATGCTCCGATTATGAAGACAAAAAAGTGGGCCGTTGGTCTGCATCAAAACATTGGTTGGGTATCTGAATTCGTGAGAAAGTACCTGAAACTGCAACCAAGCGAAAGATTGGTAGGTGTCAACATGGATAAAGCTAATTAATTAATCTGATAAAAATGAGTTAAATAGAGAGACAATAAGACTATAATATTTCAGTTTCTTTATGTGCATCAAACGTTTGCACCAGCACCTGATCAGACCATTAAGAATCTATATGACTGTTTTGGAGCAGATGGCAAGCTGGTTATTAATTATTGTAAAAGTCAAGCCTGGGGCTGAATGGTATCTGTAAAATACCAATTCATTCTGCTTGTGTGTAAATGATGTACAGCTTCAGGTAAGGATCACTATTATTCATTGTATTAATACATTTGTTAAATCATATTCTTCACTGTACAGATATGGCAAGATAACTTTTTCTAAAAAAAAAAAATGGGACAAACTTCCATGTGAATAGGTAAAACAGTGTAAAAATTCCGTGATGCATCTGGGTTTTGATTGAGTTTAACCAACCTGGGGATCTTATGCTGTATAATCAAAACGAAAAATTGTTGATGAGACAATTCTGTATTCAAGCTAGCCATTCAGTATGATTCTATGTTTAAAACTCCTAGACATGCTGTGAGGCATACGGTACTTTTCAATACGATAGCACCGATGATAATTTATTCATTTTCACACAGCTGTGACAGTGATATTAGTTATTAAGTATTACGTTTTCCAAAACTTGTATGGTAGCGAATACCGAAATAAGTTTCTTCATTTAAGCTCCATCTTCGTATGTACTTTCAACACAACAAATATCGATACATTGTCAGTGCTCGCGACCAAGTTTCCAAGGTGTGCTTATTAAATACACTTAATTTATGTACACCTTATTGTCCTAGCCATTTCTTTTGGCGAACGACACGTTCGCTTTATCATTTTGATGTATGACTCCCACGTGATTTACTAGATGATTTGTTACTTCTATTGCTAGCCTTGTCACATTGTGTTTGAGTTTTAATTTTTGTATCGGACAGACTCTTCGTTTTACATGCGACTGATTTGCTCGAGTGAGATGAAAGCGACTTAGCAGATTTGCTTGACACCGCCGATTTTGCTGCCGAACATTCACTATTTTCTTCTTTCTCAACCAAGCAGCAACATGGTTGTTCGGTGGGTTTGCTTGGATCACATGTACATACTGGAGAACCTGTATGTCCTGTGTGTAAGTAAAGAATAATAAGAATTCGAGTAATTGATAAATGAAGAAACAATTAAGAATTCGGAATATATCAATTGTACCTGTGTGCACGGTTCTAATGGTATCGGCAACTTCATCGTGCGCGCTAATAGATGCCACGTTTTCGTCACCGGGTTGTAAGTCCTTCAACTGCAATTGCTGCTCCTCCTTTTTGCTAAGAGGGCAGGTGGACTTCGATCGCATGCTTTCACTACCGGACTTGTCGAACTTTGGTTCGAAAGGACTTTTCCAGATGATGATAGCTCCATCGGCACTTACTGTAATAATGTGCTTGCTATCCGGACTAAATCTGCATGCCGTGATTATGGCAGCATGGCCAACGCCAATATGGGTCGTATCGGCAGTGTCATACTCCCAATGTTTAATGAAGCAATCGTTGGAGCCTGTAATGAAATATTGCCCGTCTGGGCTTGTGTCCATACAGTTTAAGGCGCCGCCGCGGGATCCTTCGACTTCTCGAATTAAAGAACCGTCCCACGTTTCCCAATAGGCTATTTTCCTGTCGGTACCACAAGTCAGGATTTGTATGCCGTTGTGACTGAAGGACGCCGCCATATACATCGTCTTTCCCATTAAAATATGCTTCCTTACGCAACGTCTAGTCACAATGAAGCGATTAAGTTGATATACCTGGAAATTCTTGTCCGGTATATTAGGCTTTAAAAAGTTTGCGCACTTACACAACGTCCCATACGATGCACGTGCCGTCTGTACTAGAGCTAATTAAATCCTCCTCGTTAGGCGAAATTTGCAAGCTTGTTACGGCGCTTCGGTGTTCCTTGAATATGCTGACGAGGCGTTGCGCATCGGGTTTTATGTCCCATATCCGTATCTGAGAGATTTATTATTAACTGTACAGGACGAACAAGTAGAGGGAGAATCGTGTAATGAATTGTATCACCTGTCCATCGCAGCCTCCGCTAACTAATCTAGTGCCATCGGTAGTAATAGTCACAGCTCCGACCGATTTAATGTGAGCGTTGTGTATCGCGAAGATAAGTGTGCCAGTTTGTGGTGTAAATGCTCTTATCACACCGTCGTTCCAAGCTACAATTCGACAATTCATTAGGGGTTGTTATGACCTAAGATCGTTGGCACTGACGTCTACCTACCAGAGATGATCATGCATCCATCGTGCGAGAAACACAAGCAGCTACAATTAAAGTTTGGAATCGAGATCCTCAGCAGTTCCTTCTGCGTTGATAAACGCCATAATCTAATATCATTTTTGCCGCCCGTTGCAAATATTTCGGAAAAGTTCCTATACAGATAAATATGTGTGATACGAATTTTCCGGTACATCACTGCTATATACACATTCTGACGCACCATGGGAATTCAACGCTGTATATCGAGCCAGTGTGGCAAGTCAGTATTAACTTCGAATCAAAGTTAGACAATTTGATTTGATAAATCTCACAGAGTACTGTCCCAACAAGTATACAGTCATCCTTGTATCGCACTATTGAGGACACAGCTCCGCAGACATTCACCGATAGACACTGTTTAAGTAAATGAGTATGATTACTAAGAAGGTACGGGTATAATTTAATGCAAAATTATGATTATAGTATAAACGTCGATAGCTTCTTCAGAATGCACTTTGCGGAATGTGCGTTCGATGATTTCTTACCCTTTTCAAATTTTCTTGCCTTGGCATTTCTCAACTACATCGTAATTTATGACATTACTTACATTCTTAACGGCGTATTTTTATAGCACGCTGCCCCGTGAACTCACCGTTTTTACGCGAGGGATACTTGGCCACTTAGCCACGTTTTGCATTATGCTGATGTTAATCGATATTATTTCAACTAATTCCACCGTACCGTCGCCTGCTCCTACGATCAAACAATCATTCTTCAATAGCAAAAGACTCCTAACGCCACCTGAGTATAGATCACCCTCCCCTGAATTGAGTTTCCTCAAGTTCCGAGGTATTTTCGAGTAACAACCGATCATCACCGGCGTTTGCACTGGCTCCATTTGCTCCAGATTATTTGAAAAGTTCAACCTGCGCATATATCACTCGTTTGTACATCCGGCAATCCTCCTCTTATGGGTAACATTATGCGAACTACTACCTCGCCTTAATAATGTCCCCAGACGTAGTTCCGCAATAGATATCCTCGTCCCGCTCGTTCATAGCAACGCAGTTGATCGAACGCTTCAACTTTCCCACTTTCACGTCGACGCTATGCACTTTCCGTGTTTCCGGATCTATGCGCCAAACCTTCAATGTCGTATCGCCGCCAGTTACGAAACATTGGCCCCGAATATTTGTGCGAGCCAACGTGTAGGCAAGTCCAGCCGTCTCATTACTGGCGAACGATCCTTCATATAATAGCAATTTAGTAAAATAAGGAGTGAACTGTGAATTTTCATTGGTATCGTTTCGGAATGCGTACCACAAATCGCATCGTTGTTCCGTACGTCCCATATTACCACATTACCGTCGTCCTTACCGCCGAGAGTAATTAAGTACCTGCTATTCGCTGAAAAGCAAATATCTTCGACCCTAACTTTGTGGATCTCGTGACTACCCTTCATTCGCTTCTCTTTGTAATCCCATATTATTACCTTGGCCTGAAACGTTTGTTAAGCATAAGGTTTCGGGTTTATCGTAGGGACGACCATTGTGTATTTGTCAGACCTTAAATCCAAGATGATTAATTTGCCCGGAGGCCACGTAATCTCCGCAAGGAGAGACGCATACGGCTGAGATCAAGTTTGTGTGACCAGATAAAAACGTTTGTTGTCCCGTTTCGATATGTTTGACGGTCACGTTGTTCCCCATCGGATAGATGAAATGTTCCTTGTCCGGATGCAGCCGCAATGCATTGCGTGTTATACCTGCAACTCGATATTAGTCGACTCATCTTGTATGACGAAAAAAGAATCGTCGAAATTTAAGTTCGAATGCGACTGCCAATGGCAATGAAACAATTAAAACATCTGCCGGTGCATTCAGCCGCGGTAAGTTTTTCAGCATACACTCCTAAGCACATTGTAATTTAACTTTCGATACAAACCATCAAACGCTATGATTCCTACTAGTTCAAGGTCTTGCACGCTCATCTTTATTCACTCGTTCGGTTGTATCTAATAAATTCCCACAAAATCTTCACCGACGTGCAAGTTTCTCGTCGGACTTACGGGAATCTGAACGTCAGGTAAAGGTTCAGTAAACAGTTTAATTCGTCGTCATGGCAATTGCTGTGAGACATTTTTTCTCCTTTTTTATTAAGTATTGGAGGATGCATACTGTTTATTTGTTAAAATTTGCATTTGAACAGAGTTCAAATTGCACTGGGAGAAACATAAATTGATAAAATAGTAAAAAGAGTGAAAGTGCTCCTTTTAAACAACGCAGTCGGAAAATGGCTTCTGCGACTCGCATGTCTGATCTACTAAACCGACCGAGTGAATTCCCATAGTTTTAGGGCAGCGCTTCCATTCGGCGATTAAATTATATTTCCCGCGTTATTGTTGGCCCAATGTTGGTAGGCATGTATCATCGTAAATGGCCTTTAAGCTACCGGTAGTAAACAATTTGAATATTTTGGGTAAACTTGTCATAATTCAAAACTACATAGTTTCTCATGTAATTAATTAATAACAGAAATTTATACGTTACGTGGTTAAGCAATTGTGTGTAGAATGCTTAATTATGTATTAGTTTCTTTTATCTGGGTTATCTAAACTGTAACATAAGACGAAAGAAACCAGTGTCATAAAAGTTGTGTTTACGCGGGTATTTAGTCGTCTCTTGCAATAAAATCGTGGAACGTAACAGTGTATGTTTATTAATCACGAGAAGTATAATTGCACGATGGATCAATTACCGTAAGTACAAACATTTGCACTGGCATATTGAACTTTGAACATGTAATTTCTTGGTTATTCAATACAGAGAGGAGACGTCCATATTTTGGATGGTGAACAGACTGAAGACGTACGAGAACTGGCCCTTTCAGTCCTCTGATACTTGCAATCCTAAAAATATGTCTGCAGCTGGTTTTGTTGCTGTTGGTGGTATTTCCGAACCAGACTTAGCGGAGTGTTTTATATGTGGCAAACAGCTTGATGGTTGGGATCCAGATGACGACCCATGGTAAGGCATATTTGTCATTAAGCTTGTTTAATAGGTTCCATAATAATTGTTTCTGTTATTAGGGAGGAACATGTAAAGCATCAACCGACTTGCTCCTTTGTCAAACTAAACAAACAGGATGAAAAGTTATGGACCATTGTTGACCTATTAGACTTGCTGAAAGCATACTTTGTAAAAGAATGTGTAAGTATTCTGTCTATCGATACATCTACTCTGTAATTGTCGGATGACTGGAGCTCTCATCCTACTTTCAGACACAAGAAGTAGAGAGAGGAAAGTTAAAAGTTAAGGAATTAGGCGCGAGATTGGCAAAAGAGATTCCAAACATCTACAAGAGACTATGAAAGGGTAATAAGACAATGACTTGATTGATACTCTTTGGAACTCAGGTGCCTTCAATATTATTTTATACTATACTGTATTTTCATAAGGACAATAAGAGAGAAAAGGAACAAATGATATTTGTCTCAAGTTTATTTAACGATGTTGTACTACCTATCTTAAATTCCATGCTACAGAAGCATACTGCTGTTTCCGAACAATGTCCATTCCTATTTATTACCTTTGACGGAAGATTTCCTATTATTCGGCAGAGTGCAATACTTGTTGCGGGGATTAGTCCGATGCTATGAGTCAGTTTGAACCGGCGACACAACAACATTGTTTTGACTGGTTTCGAAAAGAGGGAAGGTGAACCGTTAGCATGGACGCACAAAGGCATGCATATCGCCGCCCTCTGATTGACTCAGAACATAAAAGATAACAGGCAAAGGAATTGTACCATGGATCGTCGCAAAGATCAACGGACCGGAATCAAAGACATGTCAGGAAGGCGTGAAAGGCCATTCGTCCGGTACATGCGGACGAAGCAAGTAGTTCGGACATCGAGACCATTTCTTTCTGCACTAGTGCCTAGTGATCTTCGTGGTCTTGCACTATCTTAGATTGGAATAATACTTACCGATTAATATCTGAGGAATCACAAACGCGTATCGTAGACAGTTTTCGGACGTCATTTAAGTAGAATCCGGACACCCTACATCGTCTAAGGATGAAGGGTGGATCATCTATGGAAACCATCCCCTTGTTGGCCAACTGGGTCAACCCCACGGGAGAGAAAATCTCGAAGAAACCAAAAGGTACGTAAATGCTTACAAACGAAACTTGACCGTAAAACTTTCTGTGACATATATGCACTCGACTACATTCATACGGTGATCCTTATCACTGTTCGATACTCACAGTTCGATGTTAGTAAGTTTCCGTGTGATACGTTTAATCTATCAATTACGGATTTGATGCACAGTTTAGTTTATCGGCTAATGCTCAATGACGGATTACGTTATAGTTAGTGTGCGATCGTAACGAAACGACGTGGCAGTCACGAGGGGTGTATTAGACTCTAGCGAGTTTGTGTTATCACCAAGAGAATTATGTAGTTATCGGGTAGAGTATATTCTAACTGGTACTTTGATCAATCCGAGACTTTGATATAAAATGGACCGTTGCGCGTCCAATAAAACGGCGTTGATATCTCCAGACGCGAGTTAGATCGATAAGCGTAAGCCTACAGTCTTAGGCACATGGTTTTGCATATTTAGGCTAGCATTGTTTACTTTAATTAT
This sequence comes from Priocnemis perturbator, assembly GCA_963942575.1. Classification (NCBI taxonomy): domain Eukaryota; kingdom Metazoa; phylum Arthropoda; class Insecta; order Hymenoptera; family Pompilidae; genus Priocnemis; species Priocnemis perturbator. The sequence continues at coordinate 5,136,583 of OZ012652.1, forward strand.
CAGCACGGAAAGTGCTATTTATCCTAAATGCCGACAGTGCTTCCTTTCGTGCTGCATGTTTGTCGGAAATCGGCGATATATCTTACAAGCGACTAAAGTGACTTCTCAAGTTTCTTTTGAATTGAAAGTTTGGTGCTAATGAATAGGTTTCTTTGTCAGATCCTGGACTTACGGAATGGTGGAGTTCTAACGTTGTATAAAAATAGAATTTAGATTGAGCGTAAATTATTCCTTGACCGCAGATATTTAAGCGGGCAATTTGTTGCACAAGCTGGACATCGGCGTCGGTGCCTAAGAAGCAGAAAAATATTACGAGTGTCTAATGCTGAAGGAAAGAGGCAAATCGTCGTTGCTCGAATGTTAGTTTACGTATGGTCGAACGTTTATCTACTACTTGTAAAGAGATAAAATTGATAAAGTGTATTCTTACCAGATATATACGGGTGTAAAATGGAAGCTCTAGTATGATTGAGAAGGCTGATATTTGCTCACACATCATCGCGTCTTGCATAATTTTGTGGTTTGAGGGTATGCTATCATTTACGTGTGTATATGATTATTCTGTCATCTGTATATATGTATAGAGACGTCAAATTATGAATAACCAACGTGAATCAATGTATGACTGAGGAACAAACGACGGTCGATGCGCTCAAGAGAACATTTCTTGCGTACCAAATTAATCCTACTCATGGGGAAACCAAAGTTCGTTAATTCAGGGGACGACTCGAATTAATAATACGAAATAAACCTTGAACTCGCTAAGAAGGTTTCTAAGTCGGCTCTGACTAGAATAATCATATGCTTATTCAGGCTTCCTGCAGAATCTAGAGAACGCAATCATACTGTTGATCGCGCATACAAACAAATTCGTGTAATTTGCTGAAATAAACGTTGACCGAGAGAGATCGGTTGAGATAATGATCGAATTATCTGTGTCCGTTTATCGACCGAAGCACAGTCAATTTTTCGAATAAGTTTTAAAAACGTGAGATAGCAATATGAGGCTGTTCGCAGACTAATTTAACGGTTTCTTGTCCATTAGCCAGCGCAAGTACGAGGTTGCTTTTCACTCCTTATCTCTCATCAATCCCTGGCTCAATCGTACCCGGTATACGCTAGCTATTTGTTTACCCTCTACTTAGGATACCTAAGATATCATGTATTAATGCAACTAAATGACTTCGCGATTTCTGTCTTCACTGTAGCAGGGTTTATGGTGGTTACAATGGTAGGATTCAGTGACTGTAAGCCACGTTAATGCTGAGGACTACTGTTACTCGACGCGTGCTATGTAGTTACTATCTGCTTTGCCATTTCACATCTAGTTGATTGTGTCCCACTGATATATTTTAATATCGCTCCATCTGGCACGCTCCACCTATAAGCGGACACAAAAATGTCTCTTTCATCTTCCGTATTATCTTTTGCAAGTTGTTGTTCAATTCCTTATCCTGCGTTAGTCACAGAGGGATGTTATTAAATCGATGCGTAACTTTTGACAAGTATTCGACACTTCGTACTACGCACTTCTCACGAATTGCCGGCGGCGTTCTAGGTTTAATTAATTGACGCGCATATCAGGACGTATGGTTGACACGTATTTCAACCTCAATTCAATGATGGTTATCTTGTTATCGCGTGGCGCGCGCAAACTCGGTCTCCAATTTAGTTTTTATAATCACGTTAAATAACTCGCATAAATGGGGGTTCCTTCTTTTTGCACACCTGCTCTGCATTGCGCAACTAAATCAAAAAGTTGTGGACCCATGTGACGGTCAAAAAAAGTTCATCCTTCACCTGGACATAGACGCGGTGAATTCTGTATCATTCCTGGATTCTTTTGTGGACCACTTTTTTTCGCCTTTACTTGAAGCACATAGATTGAAATTTTGGCTTTGCACGGTAATATACGTGGACGGTTGCGAAACTAAACCAGTCCGTTTCAAAGAGCACGCTCGTGACAAATTTCAACAGGCAAGATGATGATTGAACGCCACGCGTTATCGCGCGCGGTATGTCGATTGTTTCACAACGATATTTCTTTGATTCGGCGTATACCGACATTACGACGTATTCTAGTCTTTAAGTGTCCGTTCGCTAATTTCGGTATTACGATCGCGAGATCTGAAGTGTTCGGCAGCCGTACTTTCGACAACTGACCAGATCGCACCTCGCGGCGTGAGCCGCTCCCGCTTGCAGTGCTCGGTTCAAAACGACGACGCGCCCCATTAGGAGTGCAGCGGCTGCGAGGTCGCTTTCTGTAATCGTACGAGCAACGACGCACGAGGGCAGCTACGTTTAATCGGTCTTCGACAGACGACAATAAATTAGCGGGTCCGCTCAAGACGCATTTCCCATGATCGTCTCAGATAACAGTAATCCAGATTAACCAGTCGATCGCCACCTCCGCGCTCGCCAGTGTCCATTAAATTCCGAACGGCAGACTGTCGCGATCGGCATCTTCCGATCCGTCGAGCCGAAAATCGTCCAAGAGCAACCCCCTCCAAAAAGCTTGACGTGCCGCGCGGAAATCGCGCACGCGACCTGCCTCCGTAAATCTCCTCTACGTGTCAGATGCTCTTGAGGCTGTTCGTCGGTGTCCTTGACTCTGGACGACCTCGGGAGCCCGCTGACATTTCGATGACGATAGAATTAGTCGTGCATAGAATGAGGCATCCCACCTTGGGTCTCACAGAAGCTCGTTTGTAAATGCTCTCTCGTCCCCCCTACTCATTCTTCCCTCTCCTGGGACCGACTCTCCCTCCTCAGTGTCGTTCCACCTTTGGTTCTCTCTTCGTCTCCCTCGATCCATCGGCACCTGGCTTCTCTATCCTCGTCCACCGATTGGCCAGATCGTTATCGCGAAGACAGGGAGCATGGTAGGCTCTCTTCTCCACTATCGGAACCTCGCGGGGTGACGAGACACGCGTTATCGGCTCCTTCTCCGTTCCCGCGGCACCGAACACGTGCGAACACCAATATAAGGCCAATTTGTGGAGGGTGCCGATTCAGTCGTACGCCACACGTGTGCGCAAACAATCGAGTCGGTCTTACACTTCTGGTACATCGTTTTACGACTGATCGACTCTTTCAGTCGATCCACCTGGTCTCTGTCCATCCAAACATTCTTCTCGGAACGATTCGCGTCTCAATTCCGCGGCAGATCGGCCTGAATAAAACAAAAAGAAACAAGTGTGCGTTAAATTGACTTGCCGAGGCCCACCGACTGGGCTCAGTTTTAAGGATGCACTCTGCTCTCAAGGCGTGTTGTAAGTAGCATCATTAACCGCGTTCAATAGCTTGGCATGTAGACATGAACGGTTTCGTTATTTCGATTGATCGGTCATCACGAGGTAGATTGTTCAAACGTTCCCCGGGGCTTGAGTGGTGCTCAAAGATCAATCGATATCAACCCTGCGTCGTCTACGTTCGATTTTAACACTCACTGTCCATTTGATCGTAAAATTTGACTGAGTTTCGTGCCTATTTCGATGAGTCGCTTTATTTGAAGATTTATAGCTCGCATGCTATGCATTGGTGCAGCAATGATGGGACGACGTTAACAATTGTCTAATCGGGAACAAATGTTCGAAAGAGTCCGATAAGATTATCTTCGGCTCAATACCTGGAGAATCAGTGCTGTCGTCGCATGTGTTTGTGTGTGTGCTATAAAAATGCATTCAACCGAAGTCGAGAGCCATCGATGCTCGAAAGCACAATACGAAAGTTATTGAACTGACCAGGGCTTACGAAATGAACGGTAGCTCGGACAATCGTATCGAAATCGTTGAACTCTCCGAGCCGTTGGCCGAAAGGGGAGGACATAGAAATGAAAGGCCGCTGGGCTAGGTCAGATACGTTTTTTGCGATCGCTCATGTACTGTTAAGACCTTCTATCGGGAGCGCAGCTTTTTTAGGGCGCGACTCCAACAATTCGCCATCCGGAAATTAACGCTGAATCGCGTCTTGGTCAAGGTTGCTTTTTATTGTGCCTTTTGCATAATGGCACGATCACGCGACTCGAACCATTGAGATTGTTCATCAATTCCGTGCCGATCAAGACCGTGCCAGGCCGTCCCGAGCGTTAAATTGGAATAAACTGTGGGTATTATTTTCGCTAACTGACCGTAGTTTTCCTCTATGCACGTTGTATTACCATCCACGACAAGCCGTTTGACAAATAGCATCCGATTAACTACAAACTCAAGATTGCACGTTTCGTTATCTAGGATAACTTGGTAATGACATCGGCTAATCTCCGTACTAGTTTCATTTCCTTGTGCAAACGAACCCTGGTTCAATGCTGGTTCTCCGGGCGTAATATTGAATTTTCCCGGCACGGACGCAATCATTCCTTACAAATAAAATGCGGCGTAAACTGATGCGATATCGATGTGGGAGTTCTCGATCAAACTCCAGTTCACTCATCCTCTTATGTAACCCACAGCATTTGCCTTTTGATAATCGATTTACATCCAATACAGTCCCTTCCTCTCGTTGAACTCTCCTTCGCGAAGCACGCGGATTTGCATACAATCGTACGTGCGACTAATGTATACGCATCAGCAGCAACGTCGCCAGCGAAAAGTATCACTTTGGAAACTGGAAAATGATATATACATGAAAGATCGATCGTGCAGATAGATGATTAATATTGCGCCGCATAGCTTTGCTTTGTTTTATATGTACGTACACTGCCGCGTAAAGCACAGGTACTTATTCCGTCTGCCTGACTGTTGTCATTACGATTGCGTAGCGTTGCTCGTTGTTAACTTTAATCAGGGCTTAGCGGTTGAAATTACGATAGGTGTGTGCCTATCCCATGCTTGAATTACGGGAATTAGGCAGTGAAATGCTCCGCATTATGTAGACTGGCGTTCTTCTGCTCATTTCTGCGTAATCGAACGGAATCTGTAAAATCATTACTGACTATTAATCGGAAGTGCTGCAACAGGGTCCCGTGAGATGCGGGATTTGTTGTAAACTGTCAGATAAGATAAAACTGTACAAGTCCTGCGTGGTATTTCGTGGCCGAAGATAAAGTTGTCGCGCGGCAGCGGTAGTTGATCGATCGTGTCGATTGCTCCTATGATGGATTATCCATTGAAGAATGCAATCTCGCGCGATCTCATTGCAAATACATTTGTCCACCGAGAAAATCGGTGGCGAGCTTTTTCGACGGATAATACGTATGAGGAATTTCGCCCAAATCTATTTCTTATTTAATCTCCCATCACGTTGAGAATGCAATTTCATTTTGTGGGACGCAGGGACGCGGACATTGCCGATTATGAATTCGGTGTTGAGGTAGAGCACACCTCTTTAATCAAATGAAATTTTTACCATCTCTATCTCTAATGACACGCTACATAGTATGACCATATGTCATGTTCACTGGTATTTTTTGTCGAGAAGCAATCGCGTTTGGTATGGATGTAGTTATGTAGATTGTAGCCGAGTGGTCAAGCGCGTTGGTGAATAGAAAAAAACGGTGATACATCATTGAAGGGCGTTATAATGCGTGACGGCTGTCCAATATATTCTGCGGTCGGCTTATTTCATTGCGTTCGGCAAGAAAAAGGAATAGACAATGATCGAATCTGTGGCACATGCCCGCATATGTGAGAAAAAATTAACCTTGCGTTCGCCTGAATCGGATGGAAAGGAAATCTATTTCACTTGTGCAGACTGGTTTTCCACCAAATTTGCTTCTGACCGAGTCTCGACTAGAGTGCACTTTCATAGTTTGATTTCTGTTATACGGATCATTTGTGAAAACGCCCGCGTTACGCCTCATTTTTGCCTTGTTATCGCGAATGATTAACAATAAATAATCGATCTCCGTCGGTTTCCGACGTCGTCTGCAGGAAAGAAAAGCAAAACAACGGCGGCGGCGGCGGCGGAGCACATTGGAACGGTGACTGATTGGACACGCTCTAAGTGTCGTTGGCCGTTTTTGTATCCTCAAGTGCATTTCCGCGGAACGAGTATGATTGATAACGCTAACGCGGGACCGTCTTGCTTTTCATTTGGACACGTTCAATTTATGTTTTCACATTCGGTCGAGATTAATGGAAGCGTTTGTATCGTAAGCATCGGCTGCAACAATATCGCATGACCGTGGAACGGGATCTCGTTAACTGCGTGGACAAAACGCCCGGTGTTAGGAAGCAACGTATTGTTAATGCCGGTCAGGTAGGACATTCAAGCGTACAGTTAATGTTCGCTATAACGAAGTCATTCTTGCGCACTAGGTAGCCATACGTCACCCTTAACAAACGATTTTATTCAATCGACAAATTTTGGATGGATAATGATTACCCCTGCTGGTCCGTCATTATTACCCATCACTGGAAATTACTTGCCGACATTTCTTCTACTACTGAATGCTACTCAAGTAGACCTTATCACAGACGCGTCGCGTCAATAACAATTAGTAGTTAACTGAAACTTCTTCCGACTTTCAAGGAGTGTGGGCGGAATGCTGATTAAGTGGACGAGTCTAATACTGCTGTTGAATGCCACCCGATGAAACTAATCTACTCGGTACAAATGTCCCGTAGTCGATGTGTTAATTAAGCACGTTACGGGGTTCCGGGGGAACCTTGCAGTTGCTTCTCTCGGTCGTGAACGTGCCTTCCATTAAAAGTAAAGATCCCACTCACCGTTTCTCGTCGCGATCGTTCAATCGCACACTTCGATCAATTTAGCCCCTATTCGGCGAACGTTCGACGACCAGCATTGACCGATCGAGACACTTGTCTTAAAGCACTTCCGATCTTTCGTCGATCGTTTATGACGAATTCGACCTCCACCTACATAATCGCGTTCGATTGCCGACCTCCAGCAGTCTCGCATAATCGTGATTCGCACGCACGACCTCGCCACTTTACTTTCCATCAAAAGTTAAGTCAGTGTTCGGAGTTTTTAGCGGACGGTGCTACATCAAATTGGCTGTCTAATGTGTGCGGTTAAACGTTCAACTTTATTTGCTTGTATAATTGACTTTTGTGGAAACGAAGGTGGCAGGCCGTGTCTTGGTACGCATTCTTCGATTAACAACTACGGGCTTCGTTGAGTTGTAGAGACACACAAGTTGTTGGTCATCGTTAAAAAGTCACTAAGGTATGTGCAATGTTGGGTCTCACCTGATCGATTGCATAATTGCGCGTTTAAGGCATGTCAATCAATGGGTTACAGTAAACATGCAAACGAGGCATGGGACAGAAGCGACGTCGAACGGGAATACGTAAAGATTTGAATTTTAATGACGAAGGAACACAAAAAACCTGTGATAAGACAACAATAATCCAACCCTAACCGGTAGAATCTTCCCGGTAATTTAACTTTGCAAATTGACATTCGTCTTGATAACGTTTTAATTGCCGGGACAGAAGTATGTATGTACACACTTCGAAGTCTGCTGTACTACAACGATATATGCCTTTCCTCGTAATGCCAGTTCATGATGCCACCACTCCTCGCGTGACGTAGAAGAACATTATTCTCTCTTTAGTGAGGGACTATCTGTATAGCGAGGAAAATCGTTGAGTGTGCTTGAAATTTGTATTAATTTCCTTTGATTTTTCGATTCACAGGTTATAATATACCGCAAAGATGGGTGTTTGCCGTGATGGGCTTTTTGGGCCTCTTCAACGCCTACGCTATGAGGGTGTGTCTCTCAATCACTATCACGGAGATGGTGATACCAGAGGAGAAGCATTTCAATCAATCCGATTCAGCCATTTGTGCACCGATGGACGATGGTGACGCCGACGACAATCCCATAATAAGCGATAGCAGCCGCTATCATTGGGACGAATATACTCAGGTAAGTCGATTCGTGTTTCTCTCTATAGAAAAGCTTCCCGTACCAGCCTCCCGATGGTCCGTGCAATTCCGTGCCTGCCTCCACTGCAAAACGATATTCCAATCACGTATGCGCATGCTATTAAGTTCGGCTGAGATTGCGATATCGAATCATCGAATCTTTTTACACAGCAGAAGTATCCTGAGCGAGAGAGTGTTTCCCGCTTCCTTTTACGGACTAGCAGAATTTTTCCTCCGACACTAACGTCGGCGCGGTAACTTCGATAATTTATTTTATTTCGCTCGCTTATGTCATGCGCCGCATGGTTACGGTAGACAGACGTGAATGCAAAAATTGCAAACCGCGCAACAGCCACATTAACGCAACTGGCGTGACTCGGTTCACTCGAGCGCGAGCCTGTGATCGCTTTTACGTCGATTCGATACGCTTCCGACAAAATGCTGTCGGATGTAGTTAGTGCTCTATAACTAATGAATTTGGCTGGCGACCAGTTTCCGCGACTCCGGTCTCCTAGTCAAAGGTGTTGAAATTTTCAATTCGAAACGGTGCATTCCTTTGAACAGGGAATCATCCTCTCGTCATTCTACTGGGGTTACGTCATCACGCATCTGCCCGGCGGAATGTTGTCAGAGAGATTCGGTGGAAAGTACTCGCTGGGCCTGGGAATCCTGTCAACTGCAATATTCACCCTGATCACTCCAGTGGCTGTCGAATGGGGCGAAGCCACGGCGCTAATAGTCTTGCGGATCCTGATGGGTCTGGGCGAAGGCACAACATTCCCTGCGCTGAACGCTATGCTGTCTCAATGGACGCCACCGGAAGAACGTTCGAAAATCGGCTCCATGGTGTTCGCCGGTGCCCAATTGGGAACTGTGGTGGCAACTTCGGTGTCCGGCGTTATACTTCATCATCTTAGCATAGGCTGGCCAGCCGTGTTCTACGTGTTCGGCGCCATAGGCGTCTTATGGTTCATGCTTTGGGTTCTCATATGTTACAACAATCCGCACGAGCATCCATTCATCTCCGAGAGCGAGCAGAAGTTCTTGCATGACAGAATGAGTGCTCACACGCACAAGAAACCACCGCCAGTACCGTGGAAGAGAATGCTGACGTCGCTGCCACTGTGGGCTCTCATCGCGGCACAGATTGGCCATGATTGGGGATTCTTCACTATGGTCACTGATTTGCCCAAGTATATGAGCAGCGTTCTCCGGTTCCCTATCAAGAAGAATGGTTTATTATCAGCGCTACCGTACCTGTCGATGTGGATCTGCAGTATCGTTACTTCGTGGTTGGCAGACTGGATGATCACAAGTGGCATCATGTCGACGACAAACGTACGCAAGCTGGGCACCACGATTGCTTCTTTGGGACCGGGAGCGTTCATCATCGGTGCTTCGTACGCGGAGTGTGATAGAAACACAGTCGTGGCAATGTTCACTATCGGCATGACTCTGATGGGTAAGTTGAAAATAAATCTTTCGATTCCCTGTCTACCGTGCATACATTCTTCATGGTCCTAATTCATTTGCAGGCACTTTCTATCCTGGTATGAAAGTCAATGCTCTGGATCTGAGTCCTAACTATTCCGGCACTTTAATGGCATTGGTAAATGGCATCGGTGCATTCACTGGCATACTAACGCCGTACATCGTCGGCCTCATAACAACTAATCAAACGCTCGAGGAGTGGCGGCTGGTTTTCTGGATCGTCCTGGCTGTTTTCATCGTGACAAACCTCATCTTCGTCCTCTTCGCCAGCGGAGAAGTTCAATGTTGGAACGATCCCGAGTTTGTTATAGCCGACAGGCAAGAGCAACAGCAAAAGGCAGCTGAGAAGAAGAGAGCCAAGACGGAGAAATCTCTTGCGTAAGGAGTTGATCCGTTGTTCCCTAACGGACATTCCAATAATTAGAATGACTCCACGTCCTTCTATCTCGATTCATTTCACCGTGAACCATTCGTGGTGACAATGTTCAGAAAGACGGTTCTATGAAGTACGGCGTACTGTGGCGTGCCAGGCAATGTTTGATAAACGGTTTGCTTGACGTATTAATGACGGGAGGTAGATGGATGGCGGAACTGCGTCGGATTCTCGTGTCCGGTCGCTGATGCTTTAAGTCTCAGTATCGACGGAGCACCGGGAACTTGTGCCCGTGTTCTTCAATGAGTTCTGAATGTATGTGCCCGGATTGCGTGATGCGGCCCATGGCATTTGACGATATCGAGTACTTACGAAAGCCTTATTCGTGACATATGACATTTGCGCGACATCGAAATCGAATAGTGAATTAGGCGTTTGGCCATCTCCGGGGTGGTCGCCAAATAGGACTGAAAAATCGATGTCATCTGCAGCGTTAAGATGGAGTCATTCGGGCGAGTCAGAAGTGGGACCGAATGTTTCGTCGGCCTAAAGTATGTTAATACGAGATAGAAATTAAGTAGACACTGTAAATATGTTTAGGTATTAAGGACGGAATCGTAAAACGCACGGAACTGACTCTTTGGAATAGCAGTGTGGCTAACAGGCGCGGTGCATCGATAATCGATAGCGATCGCGTGTGCCGATTACTGCTGTCTCGGGAATTCCAAAGATTGTAGAGATTTGTATATATGCCTGCTTGCGAATTAATGTCGCGAAACGAGTCGACGCATTCGTCAATGGCATTTATAGTTTGCACTCGGGTTATCTCATAATCGTTCTTCAGACGCTCAGGAACGCTTTCGCTCGATTGCAAATCGCAGCATCGAGAATTTTTGTTTTGCACCGTCTGTGAAGTGACTCGCGGTACAATTCCTTTGACCGTTCAGTTTGATTGTCAGTGCTCGCAACAATTGAGCAAACTCTCGCGCTGCTCGATCTGCGACATTCGGCCTACTTATGCAATCGTATCCGTTCTTTAAGCCGCGGCAAATTTTTTTTTCACCGATTTAACATTATAGAACAAAAAAACAACAATCTGATTGAAAAACAAGTGTTTCAGCGAAATGTCACGTTACGAGCATCCAGGAGCCCGATTACACAATCTGGTGCTGCTGTAATATTGCCCCAGGTTGAATTGGGATGAATTAGCCTACGTTTAGATTTAATTTCTTAAACGATACGTGCCGTGCATCCTTTCTCTATTTTTTTTTTGGAAGAATTTTTTTTGTATAATAAATTATTTACCCGACATCGATATTCTGTCGTTGATGAATATTTTCACTCAGCTAGTACTTACGTTTCCAATATCTGTCGGAGTGTCGCGCGCAATTATCTGCGTAATTGTGTACGTCTTGGAAGGGTTGACCGCCTTATCTTGGCGTGCAGAAAATAAAATTAAACTCTTGTTTATTGGGAATGCTTCGCTCGTCCCTACTTACTGACAATCAGAGCGATTATAAGACTATTATCTGTCCTGATCGATGACTGATCAAAGCACCTACTCACGATCATTGTCGTAAATTATTCTACCCTTCATTGAATTGCATTTTGACGCGTATTCCGGTTTCACAAACAAAGAATCTTAATTGAAATTCCTATGTCCCTTATTAATGCGCGTTTTTTGTTCTTGGTACATAAAATTTGCATCACTGAATTAGTCATATCAATCCGATTATCTGCATTCGTACATTGTTTATCGGAAGAATACTTGTACATCACCTATCTCGTTATGACGTTTTGCCAGCGGCAACAGCTGTAGGATTCCAGCGGTTCATTATCATTAAATTTAATTTGATTTAATCATCCTGCCGGATGTGATCATAAAAACGCCGCTTGCAAAAGTGTCAGTTACACAAATTGAGTTAATTGTAAGTATCGGAAGTATTTATTAACATCCCGGATCAGGCATTTGACGATACTCTACGAATTATTAGTTACGCTATCATGGCAGCACTACTGGTATTACGATCAGCCATCTAATCACTCTCGTTCCGCAATACCGTGCGAATAATATCTGCGGGATCTACCGATCGACGGAACTTTACCCGCTTTACCGACAACATGTCACGCGCGCATTCTTCGATATTAGTTGCGATTAGCTCCGGATAGACACGAGTAACGCCTCTGGCTAATAATCCGCAGTTTGTTGGAGCGGAACGTTAGGTAAGAGTAATGTTCAACTATAAGGTAAGATATTTATAGGGAATCCTGGAGAGATGACACTTCAGTGTGAGTGTCCTCTTCAAGCCCTGACGAAGCCAAGAGCGATGCTGGCAAACGTGAGAATTCTAAAAACCAAGGGCGTAGATCCATCCCGGAAGTCGCAGAAAACTCCAGACGCAACACTGGCCGCGAGTGCAAAATCCTCATATTCCTCGACTGTTTAACATTGTACATGTACTTTAACGACCATTATGCAATGACCGCGTAAGTCCGCAGCGATTGTCCCGACGATATCAAGAGGTTCAGAAACGACGTTTGCTATCCTGAGCGCGAGCAAACGTCGCTCATTGACGATATACTGTCTTTTCAAGTAGTCGATAAAATTATCAACTCCACGGTAATTGTCGGCAGCTAGGAAGTAATTAATTTCAGGGATATTTGCGTAGTCGATTTCGCGAAACGATAAGCGACCCCGAGATTATTGGACGCTTTGCCTTGAGATTCCTGCATGGTTTTCTCGCCTCAAACAGAAAAGGAAAATGGTATAATATTCTGAAGAATGTCATCGAGCATACGACATACTTCCATAATCTCTACGTATGAAATGCATACAGAGGATATGTAAGAGGGAAAAGCACGTAGGCGAGTAAGGTTTTCCTATACCCTCGATTGTGGTAATATTACAAGCACACTTATGAGTAAGCGCTAGACGAATACTCTGCATACTTTCAAAGCATAAAAATGATATGCTCCTGGACGATAGATAACTCCCTGCACTCTCGATCCAAGCATGTTGTTAGACCTTCGGACGTAAATAAAAGTGGAACTTATCGAGGCGCCGATTACGAAGTGTCTGACTGTCTGACGAGTCTTTACGTTGTCTCCCAACTTCGAGGTGTAATCCTCGTAAGCTTGGGACTGTTCAGAGAATTTACTATTTAAATTCTATGAATAAGCTTCAGATGTTGATTAATTTAGGCACCAATTATTTTTATGAACCACGTGATAGGTTAAGGCATGCAGGGCCTACGTTGCGCTGTTTAACAAATACATATTACCTAAAGCTGCATCTAAAGTTGTGCTTGGAATCATTTAACAATCCTACGATGATGATCCTCAATATCCAGTTTTTTCCTTCTATCGACCAATGTCAACTATAGCGACGGCTGCAGAATCAGTGCTAGAACTCGTATTAAACAAGCTGATCTTGTGCAGACTATGCAGCGATGCAACGGCCATGATTGTTGAGAAAAGTTTGAAATACTCCATATCGGAAAGCGGGAAGGCAACCGAACGCAGTTAGCAGTTGATCGATATAGAATGAGTAGTTAATTATGGGTTCTGTGTAATCACTCGAGACGACAAAAGAGATAGGCGCGATAAGACAGCCGGAAAATATTTGCCGGGAATTGGCGTATACCATAAATAGAAGACAAGATTTTGAATTCTAATGAGGCAAGCAAACATACCACGCTTTGACGTTTACCTGTCCACAGTTGAAGCATCCAGATGCTCTGACGCTTCTGTTTCTGCATGCAATAAATCAGCTTAAATGGCATTGTTTCAGTAACGACTAAATGTTTAGATGTTCAATTGTTGTGGTTGTTAAAATACCTTTAACGAGGCTTAGAAGACTGTTACTCAATCAAAGCTGGTACTCATCTCATTTTCGGGGAGAGATCTGCATAATCTGAACGCGACTGCTGCGAACTATATATCGTCTATGACACAATTAGGATATGACTCGCTTGCGCCATTGAAAAGCGCAGTTCCTGGGCATAGAAACTGATAAGAACTTTCTCGACGATCGGTTGAAGACGCGCCCCGTGGGTGATAAAAAATCTTCCACGCACCCCTGCTTCTATATATATATACAAACACGATATCGTCGTTGCGCAGAATCCAATTTGACGACGTACCATCTCACACAGCTGACTGTGTGCTACTGTTGTTTCACGAACTGTCAAAGAACCGGGCCAAGCAATGAACCTAATTCCGCGTAAGTAGCAGCCAATATTCAGCAAAGTGGAACGAAGAAAATGATTGGCACTATTAGCTAACGAGCAAAAGGAAAACCTGTTTGTCGTCCACTTGCCTTCGCGATTACGAAGCATGGACAGGTTACGGGTCGCAAGAGGCACGGCTCGTAGTTTGCATTCAGCACGGAATCTCAGAAGAACGTGGATTGTTTGAACTGTCTGTTTAAGTGAGAGCGTCCTATGTGTCGCGATGCGTTAAGCTTACTCTCCTGCCTTTTCGGGCATATAAGCTTCTCATTGCTCAAAAGGCGGGTTCATGCTCGTCGACGGCTGTTGAGTGTCTCTGTGAGTACATGGCCCTACCTACCAGATATGGAGTCCAACTACGACGAGGATGTTAGCGAAAACCAGTTTCTTAGGACGCTTAGGGAAGAGCACAAACAGATCTATCAACAGGCTTCTCGTGAAGGCTGGATCATATGTGTGCCACGCCGTGGCAGCTTCGTGGAGGGTATTCTGCACGAGGACTGCATCAGTGGTCACATTCTAATACCCAGTAAAGACGCACCATTTGTCAAGTTTCTTACCTTGACCGGTAAAGAGGTCCGACTGATTAACAAGAATCTGAGTATCGAAGACGATGGTAAAACATGCTCCTCGCAGCTCTTATTTGAAGAAACTTTCTACACCGAAGATCTGCACAAGTATCGTATCTGGTAAGTGTCTTGCCACTTGCATTGAATATTAATAATATCAGTAGATATTGTATAACATTGATATGTACTTCTATAGGTGTATAGAACAGCCATTAATATTGAAGCTGCTTAATGTCCATGATCGTGTTACTGTTGTTACCAATCTTCATCAGGCAATGGATCTGCTTTGGGAAGGACTACATGAAAAGAGTCTTATAAAAGATTTAGATTTGTCTATAAAAAAGTTTAAGTGCTCCCATAAAGATCTGGAATCAAAGTCCCTTGAGGTTCAGAGAGATCTAATAGCTTCCTTATATGCAAACAGCCTTGGAACGCTGCTGGCTGACAATGAATTGAAGGATAAAAGTGCATCCAGCAGATACTTTCTGCAGAGCATTAAAATTTCTGTTGAAACTTACATCTTGCATGCACTAAGAAGTATACTTCCGCGATCCGTGTCTACCTCGACAGCCAATGAAGATGCAAGACTGAATAAGATTATTAGGAATTCAAGAGAACTGCAACTGAAAGACCTCGGAGTACGGACAGATCTTTACAATGGCGTTCAAAGGGGAAAACTGGAACTATCTCGCTTGGATCGAGTCTTTACCGTTTTGGAGAAAATCGAATGCCTGAAGAGAGCTGTACACTATGTTTCTGAAGGAGCTTCGGCTGTTTCGTCAGATGATCTTCTACCGGTGCTTATATTTTTGGTCATACGGACCGGAGTACCAAATTGGATAGCACAGCTAGTATTTATGAAACAGTTTCGATTCTCAGTCAACTCAATCTACGAAGCGGACGAATCCGGATTCCTGATAACTTCGCTGGAAGCTGCACTGGAACACATCAAGTCTGGAGTACTGACGGATTCATTTAAGATAGAGGTAAACGGCTCCGAAAGAATACTTGAACTTTCGGAGGATTTCAGATGCGACAGTGAACAAGAAAACACATCATTAGGATATTTATTGTTGTGTATCAAAAAGGGTAATCTATCAGAAGTCGAAAGGATACTATCCAACGACAATTTAACATCAACCATTCAAGTACCTCTATGCCATCCTTTATGTACTTGCGAATCCTGTGAAAAAAGTTTGGCCAGAACCAGTCAGTTAGACAGTCTGACCGTGTATTCGACTGATGATAAGGGTTTTACTGCACTTCATGTCGCTGCGCTGTGTGGTCAAGTAACTATTGTCGATTACCTTCTGAATAATGGAGCCGACACAAACGCTCGGGACAACGAGGGGGTAACGCCTTTACATTGTGCATCGACCAGAGGTCATCAGAATACAATATTGCTTTTACTGCACGCAAACGCAAACCCTGCAGTTGCGGATTTCCGATATAACACGCCACTGCACCTGGCATCAGACTACGGACATGAAGGTTGCGTAAAAGCGCTATTATACTTCGCAGAACAAATGAGACTGCCGCTCGATGTCAGTCCAGCCAATGTTAACGGCGACACGCCGTTACATCATGCTTCAAAATGGCATTACGAAGGAATCGTAGAAATCCTTGTAGAGTATGGTGCTAACTGCAAGGCAATGAATAAAAGAGGGCAAACGCCATTAGCTTTGGCGCAAAGCAAACGCGTCTCCGAGCTTCTCGAACAACGAGCAACTTCGGATACCGTTAGTGTATGTTCTAAAACATACTATCAAAGTCAACAATCTCAAAAAATAACCTACACTGACTCGCAGCTAGTAGAGAGTAGGAATAAGTTAGATCTTAAGTGTTCACCTAGTTTGGTGGGTCAACATACAGTGGACAGATTACTTTCCGCCATAGCTGCAGGCGACGTCTGCCTAGCTTACTATTACCTGGGGTTGGAAAGTCGCAACAAACGTACTGCAGCACGCACAGACTACTGTCATCCCCTTTGTAATTGTGAACATTGCGGTTCAATGGATGAATCACTTGACAAGCACCGCAAATCGCCGTCGTTTGCAATTAATGCTTGCAATAGTAATAATGAGACAGCGTTACATGTCGCAAGTGCCAATGGCTGTACGGAAATTGTTCAATTGCTCTTGGACGCAGGTGCGAGCGTTAATGTTACGACAAAGTCCGATGGACGCACACCCCTGCATTTGGCCTGTCTTACGAATATGACAAAAGTTGTGAAGGTTTTACTAAACTGTGCAACTTGCGACATCAATGCCAGAGATAAAAATGGCGATACGCCGTTACATCTTGCAGCAGGAGCTGGTAATATAAAGCTGGTCGAAGTTCTAATGAGATACGACGCCGACCCAAAGGTTCGCAACTTCCAGGGGATGACGCCTATTCAACAAGCAGAAAAAGAAGCATCCAATGATGCCCCTTTTCCATTCTCAGAAGTGTTAAAGCTTCTTAAGAGAAATTCTTCTCAAAACGTTGAGCGTTAATCCATCATTATGAAGGGTGGAAGCCAATATTGCAGAAATATTTATTTTTTATATGTTTTGGTCCCCTCTTCTGCGCACTTTTACGTTGTCAAAGTGCACAAATTCATAACTACACGATTTTTTGTATGTATAATTTAACACTTTGATGTGTAAAGAAGATATGCTTTTTATACAATAAGCATTGTACGTATAGCTGATCATACTAGTAGGTGATGAGTTAAAATTTGTTTAGAGTAACTCGTAGAATTTTGTAGTTTATTTCAGGTCATGGTGCAAGTCATCTGTGCCTTATTTACAGTGCATATTTCCGTAGAAAGTCTTCAAAGTAATACACAAGTAATTGTTATTGTTGCCTGATTGGTTTTCTACGGCCTAGTACACGTTGTATGCTAGAACATTGCTCCAAAGAAGGCTGTATCGAACAAATAAATTTACATTTTGGTAGAATTTTGAAGTTAAAGGAGATGTACATATATAGAATGTGATATAGAAACAGATTTTTGTATAGAATTTACTTTTATCTAGACGTATAATACAAAATAAAAATGAAAAACACCATCGGGAATGAGTGAAGATAAGTTTGATGATGTGTAAATATCCTGCAGTTCGAGATAAATGTTCGAGAAAATTATTCATAAGCACTACCCAACGACGAGAGTATTCAGACTTTGAATCCAATATATTATTACCTATACCCAAATAATGCTAAATATTGAAGTAGCATTCTTTTCTAAAGTTGTGCCACATGATAACGTATAAACGTGGATAACATCGACCAGTTATTAAAGTGCAATGAATATGTTGTTACTGTTACAACGTCCCCAACTAAAGCCTATATATAAATCACCCATTATGCATAGACTACAACTGAAGCACCTTACATTCGTAGAGCGCTATTCATAGTCATATCTTAGGACTTAAGACAGTCTTAAGTCGAATTTAGAGAGTGACCATTGGTCAAAAGGGTGCTTAAGATGGCCTTATGTCTTAAGACCTGATTATAAATACCGCTCATAGAGCAGCTGGAAAAATAGTCATTTTATTGTCCTGGTTTGTAGTATCAGTGAATTCATTCATGCCCAACGTTAAAAAAAAATCTGGAAATTGCATCCCACCTAATTTATAAATAATGTACATAAACTTCTTGTACGTAATGCTTCCACGATTAAACCGTCTGTGTGCTCTTTCACATCTGATAGAAAACAGCCATTGTAAATCTTCGATAATAAATTGTAATCTTGTTTTACACTACAATCCCGGTTTATTTACATTATTGTATAGTCCATTTACTAATGTAAAATTGTAAAAATTACTCATATTCATACGTACACGAGGGGATCGGAGTCCCCTATAAAGAACAGAGAAAGTACCAGAAAGAAGAGAAGCGCACATTGCGCAGAAGACGGACAAGAAGGCATACAAATCAAAAGGCATCGATAGAACAGGGTGTTAGCACCTGCCTGGGGATCCAAAGACGGGGACTTAAGTCCGCCCGATGCTGCTTTACTTTTTCCGATCCCACATTCATATTCTTAGGGATGTTCACCGATTTTAAAGTTTGTGGTTCGATGAAACATCACTATTGTTCATACACATACTCGCACTCACCTAATAAATTTACAACACTAGTCACTTGCTCTCTGTATATCACGCTTCAGACACACTTACGCGACTAAAAGATGCGTGATATTGTTAAAACTTTGTCAGATTAAAGTCGATTTACTCTTAAGGAATGTAATATCTAACTCGATGGTGGTAATGTCCACGGAACTGGCTCTTCTTCCACTTTCTTCCTCTCGTGTTTTCTACGTTGCCCTCTGTACCTGGTTTTGTTAGGACTCCAATCAACAGGGTCTTTTATCCTCCAGTTAGGAACAGCTGCAGGACTCACTGGGTTCGCATCTATATCAGGTTCCTGGTATTCGTATGAAGTGACAAATTTATAATATGGATGATAATAATGCTTCAAATTAGGCTCGCATCGAAAACTTTGCATGGCACACCAAACATGTGATAGCAGGCGAGGAAATCTAGAAAGCCAATATTGCGTAAATTTCTCAGGTATCTCGCCTAAACTCGCTTGAGCCTCTGGGGTTAACTCTCTATAGTGATGTTTCTGGAATAGCGGTGAACAAAATGAAATTAGCATTGTAGCTTCTAATATAAGCTGACAATTGACCTGATAGCTGGACGAGTATTACCTTGTTACGTAAAGCTCTCAACAGATCTCTGACACTTTCGCCACGGTAACTACGGTACCTCCGAAGATCCGTTGCAACCTCAGGATCGATGTGCAGTCTCCAATCCGTTTGTACCACATGTCTATTGCCTGTTTCAAGAGCTATCAAAGCCGGACTATCAGACTGATCCTTTTCAACTCGATCGCTTATATCCTAAAAGGATATGTTATGATAAGTTACATATTTCAGCGTACAAAATGTCTTTCTGCGCCAACTATTAGTTTGCACACCTGGAAGAAACCAAGAACTTTGGCAGGTTCCCAAAACACGGGGTGATTATATACTGCCATTGCTGGTGGTCTATCTGATGGATTACTCGCGATCATTGCCCTTATAAGAAGTAATGCCAGTTCTCTATCAGTTTGCGATGTTCCTTGAAGAGCCGCCAAGTTGCTCTCGCCACCTATAATATATGAGTAGGAGCGTTACTGGTGAACCTTAAACTCTCATTTGCTCGGGACTTACAAAGAATATTAGCCTGTCTTCGTAGTGCGTCACCAAATGGATGTTTTCCGTCTGAAAGGACGTAATAGAAGACGCAACCAAGGGAAAATATGTCAACCGCACATGTGGTTCTCTCGCCGTTCAACATTTCAGGCGCTATCCATCCATCAGTACCAGTGACGCCGGATCTCCGTGAAAAAGACACACGACCCAACTGAAGCTTTTTACATAAGCCAAAGTCTGATATCATGGCCCTGACTTCACCACATGGTCCCGCAACGGACAACAAAACGTTGTGCGGTTTAATGTCTCTATGAACTGTAACAGAATCTGTTGAGCACCTAAGCTGATTCGCATAAGCCACTTGCGTAAAGCTACACCAACCAATGTCTAGGAGATGAAGGTGTGCGAGACCAGACGTTGCCTGGCGTAATATATTTTTTATAGATATCTTTCCTCTATTGTATCTGCCCGCCACGTAATCTTGTAAGGTGGCCTCGGCCAGTTCCAGAGCAATGTACCTAAACATTCTATCTTGTTCCGTACAAAAGTATCTAACTACGTTTGCGTGTGCGTCCGATTCCCGAAGCAAAGCCACTTCTCGGTCGGCAAATGTAAAACAGTCTGGCAAGAGCCGTTTAACTGCAACGGAACGTCCGTCGAATTCGCCCCTAAACAACGCAGCACAATATAGCGTCCCGAAACATTCTTCAATCGTGATGTAACAAGTAATTTTGATCGTTACCTATAAACGAAAGTTCCCTCGCATCCTTTGCCCAATACTTCTCCGGTATCAAACGTAATTTTACCGACGCGCACAAGTCCTTCGCCTATGTCTTCAGGAATGGCAACAGAAAATCGCTTTCCATTACTACTGGTACGGCTGTTTTCACGTGATCCCTGGTCAAATTGCTATTTTCAAACGTAAAGAAATGATTATATTTTGAATAACAAAATGTAAAACAACAAACGCGATCACTGGCACATTTTGTTGTTCACATGAAAGTTTGGATGATATCGATACACGTGCTTGACACACAACGAATGTACCTGTGATAGCTGTTGAAATTCCTTGAATTGTGCATGTAAGTACCAAAACATCGCAACAACGCATCCAACAAGTATAATCAGTGCAAGCTTCAGTCCTTTATTTTCTTGCTGATTGATCCATTTTTTACTGGCATGATACGTCGCTGCTAACGCTTTGCGCCAGTTTTTGGCCTGCTCCGTAGGAGTGCCGTTGTTACTGATTTGTAACGTAATGGGTAAGTTCGATGAATTTAGCGTTAATGTCTCTGCTTGAATCACTGGATCATTACGACCAGTGATTTGGAGGGGTTGATTCTGAGGCTTGTACTCTGATGATATCTTATAATGCCCTAATATAATCACGCCTTTTTCTCTTGTAATACTCTGGTAACCACTGTCTGCAGTGTTGATACCACCGATAAAAACGTGATCGCCAGGCAAAGGAACTTTGTTATCGTTTTTGTGCATATGCGATGCTGCTAATGGACCTTCCAGCAGGAGATGTCCAACATTGCTGGATATCGTGGCTGTTGACGAATCCGCCAGTGATGGTAATGCATAAAGGCCGTGCCTGTGTTGGCCAATATACAGTGTCGGACTAAAACAAAGGAAGCATGAGAACCGCATCCTCTGAACAGTGTTCAAACCTAGATAGAACCAATGTTTACAATAGCTGAATGTCACTCGGTTTTGTTGAAAATCGTTCTAGCAAATGATCTAACGTTCCATCAGCAACACTTGTGAAAGGGACATTTAGCAGGCCTTCTTTTCTTACGGTGTATGCAGCTATAACCGGACTTTCTAGATCTAACTCCCAAAGAATCAAACCCAATCTCCTGTCTAATGTGACGACCCGACCGGTAGAGCTCGTAGTAAAATGAACCAAGTCTGCATCAGATAAGAATGACTTAAGGTAAAAATATTTTACAAATTAGTTAGAATAACAAGCTACCACAAAAATGCCCACCATAATTATCTGTCCCATCAGGCTCCATTTTAGCTGCGGAATAATCGTAAAACGTCACATTCCACTTGCGATCTTTTTGCTTACTATCCACCATGATGATATTATACTCTGTACGCCCAATAAATATTGCATCCTGCATTTCTAAAGGACAAGTATTCTTTTCTTTATTAAAGCCCAAAAGTTGCTCCCTTTCACCAGTTCTGGGATCAACACTGAACCATGTATCAATTTTTCTGCCAGTGTACAGAATGCCATCACTACTGCGGCAAGGGCTACTAGCCACCAATTGAGGTATGGTGAAAGGTAATTTCTTAAGAACTTCGGATTCAGTTCCAAAAACATAAAGAGAACCATCCTTTGGATCAGGCAAGAAGACTGGCCTGTGAACAGTTTACATTTCTCAATATATCTTAGTTGGCTGCAAGTTGAGCAATAAATCAATACAAAAATAAACATACATGGAATTTTCAGAGAGATCAACTGGGACTTTGACAACTGGCTCTGTAAAACAACATTTACATATAAGAATAACTTCAAACCTTATGGTACTGAGACTAAGTCGCTAAATCATCTATGTTACCATCATCCTGTCTCCATCGTATCTCTCCAGATCGTTGTCCTATTCCTATAAGTGAACCACTGAGCGTGGATAACATTATAAGTGGATCATCTTGTTCCGATACCAGGCCTGTGTTAGGATTCTAACAGGAAGTAATTCAATTTAAATCACTGTGTTAATCGGTCAGAACACTCATGCAAGTTGAACGAAGCATACCTCTTGTACCTGTTGTGACAAGGCACAGGTGAAACCTGTGGTTAAAATAAAATACAAGAGTAACCCTATTGTTGTAACGGGATGCATCCTGTTAACATGCATTTTGATAGATGTCAAGTAAGACTAGGTTATGTCCGCCTCTTTGAAGGATGGGAATACGCCAATATTCCGCGGGCTCCATGCAACGACAATCGATCGACGTGGATAAAAGTCCATGAAAGGATCCTTGGAGATAATTTTACGGGTGCACGCACTCTACATAACACATTCCATCGGTGTCAGTGTAAGAAGTAATTGCGTCATTTCTTGAAGTTCATTTCTGGGCAAGTACTTCTCGCTATGCAGAACGCACGGGAGAGTGTCCCCACGAAGAGATTCACGATGCACGTTTTGCCAGCGCTCGAGAATCGCGGACACATGTCGCCGGTTTCGCTCTCTCACCTCATTTCTGTAATTCCAGTGTTTGTTTTCCTCGGTGCATCACGCGTATGCAGTCATTACCCATGGTTCCATCTTTGCACCGAAGTGTGGCGTGCTTTTAAACTAAACGCAAAAAGATGCAAGGCTCACAGATTTATGACCCGTCGATATCTGGAGGAGCATCTTCATGCATTACGAATGTATAGGATCGTGCGTAATTGTACTGTCGTAGTCCTTACGTGTACGCAACGATATGTAAGGATTATAGATCGTGCTTACGGACACGTGTCTCAGGCGTATGTGCGCAAGTAACAACAGTGCATTGTTGCATACATAAAATGCGCAAACATTGTGCGTGAATGATTCGAGACTAGTCTCTTACTATATATAGGATGATGTCAGACGATTTAGCAGCTGCTATCAAATCAAGCGTCGTACACTGATGAAAGGTGCAAAGTCTTATCAGTGTTCTTGAAACTCTTATCAGACGAATGTGTCGAAGGAGTTTGAGTCGGTCGATCGCTCTAACACGTGGCACTTGAGATTTTAGATGTTGCGCATAAATTAGACGTAATTATTGCTCGCTCTGTAAGCTTCTTTAAAATCGTCGAGCAAGCCTATAGACGCTACATTTGAAATTAACGACGCAGGGTGACTGTAGGTGGTAAACAATACTGTTTGGAATGCATTTTCGCACGGTGGTACGACATACTGAGTTGTTCTTTCTAAATAGTTGACATTTGAAGTCAATCAATTATTACACTCCTGAATCAGTGCTATTGACGATGTAGGGTAAATTATTTCAAGATAATAGCTCACACGACCCTAAGAAGGTATTGCGAACTAATTCGTTTGGAAATAAACTACCTTTCAACAAGTTTTGTGAAGCGAATTTTGAACAAGTGTCTCTGGTTCGTCTGAACTCGTTTCTAACTAGGGATTGGTCAAGATTCAACAATTCGGCCTATCAACTAGCAACCACCGACTGTCTTCTCTTTGGCATTAGGTAAAATACAACCTTCAAACAGTCTGTCATGTAAGGCTGTCAAATTCTTAAAACAATCATGCTTTGATGTGCCGTGTCTTTACGATTGACTGGAAACAGGAAGGAATGATAGCCGACACGGTGCCGGCGTTGCATCATTTTTATAACGTTACGTAGCAAAATTAACGTCAGACTGCACTTTGGTAAATTGACGCTTTCGTACGCGTACAAGAAATCGGTGCTCTCGTAGCTTGAGATCCGATTTAAATAGAGTCATTAAGGACGTTCAAATGTCGTCAACGAATACCAAGCACAGTCCAGGCAAAATTACCTTGGGCATGATGAAAGGTAAGGTTAACTGACACCCCAGCAAAGATTGCGTTCTCGTTATTTTGCGTCGTTCAGCAAAAACAATTCGTAAATGTGAATTTTTCATCAAGGTAAGGCAATTACCACGTCTGGCCCAGTTATACATTATCATGCAAGCGATGGCGAACTGGAGGAATTGTATCCAAGCACCGACGACGATAAGGAACTTACTCCAGGGTCTGAAACGCATTCGCCAAGATCGCCCCTGAGTCCTTCAAAAAGTCCAGAAAAGAAGCCTAAGAATGGTGAATCATCAGACAATAACTTTGACAAGAGGTCTTTCAGTACGGATGGTAACATATCAGAGGGAACACCGCCTCATTCAGATCCGTGGAAGGTATTATCAGAAATCAAAGGGAAGCTTACAAAGACATTTGAAGAAAAACTTTCAGAAATCAAAAGTGATAAGAAGAAGAAAATTCAACGGAGTAGGGAGAACAGTAGTATCAGTGACTCTGAGGATATAGGGAATATTACTCCAACTGAGGAAAACATATCTGAAAAGCAAGAGAAGGAACCATTGTCCTCGTCTAGCCCCAGAAAAGATAGCTCAAGATTCGCTAGCTTCTCCCATATAAAGACTGGATTAAAGACAAAGAATTCGGAGGAGGACAGTGTAGAGAGTGGAGTTGAGGCTGCAGAGTTCACAGAAGATGTTCCAGAAGGGGGAAGTTTGGAATTGGGGAACAATAATGATAATAGCAAAGATAGTATACGGAACAATGAAAAGGTTTGCCCAGATACACAGCATTTGCCAGTATATTCTATGGGGTATTCTGTTCAAACAAAGCCAGACAAAATGTTTCCACTTTTAAAAAGTCAACTATACAAGCTGGTTTACCAGCTGGCCACTTTGCTCATAATAGTCAGTGGCTCATACTATATTCTGCCTTTACCAGAATACATACTTGGTTTTGCTGCAGGAGTCTTTATGACGACTACTTTCTGCAGCATTGTAACACAATTGAAGAAACTCTTAACAACCATTCCAGAAGAGGAAGTATGTCAAAACCCAGTGATTCCTGTTATGGAGATTCCAGCAGCAGAGGAACATGCAGTTGTAGAAAGATTTGATGGATGGCTGAATGAGCTGCCATATACTTATGATCCTGAAAATTATCATGTGGCACGTACTAAGTCTGTCTTCTTTAGATTAGAAGGGAATATGTTACATGTCATGGAAGCAAGATTAAAAATACCAAAGAGAGCAATCTGGGATGAACCTAAGCATAAGTTAAAATTTACCAGGAAAAGGGTTTATAACTTGGCTGGTGCCAAGATAGAGTTACTTCCAGATGGTCTCATTAGAAGAAGGTAAATTGTCTTAAAAAGATATTACTTTTTAAGCAGCGCAAGACACAAGTAACTTTTCTTTATAGGAGATGGAGTAAAAAGTATCCAATTTGCATAACTTTGGAACGCGATAATCTTCTGGAAAGCGTAACTTTCAAGGAATCCAATAAAGACACACAATTGATTAAAGATGAAAAAGGGACAATCGTAGAAGAAAACGAAACAGAAAGAGCAGAGCAAGAGAGAGCCAAGGAACAGGATCTCGATTTTGAGGAAGAGGAGGAGGAAGAGGAAGAAGAAACCGATGATGATTTCACGCATTCGAATAATGATATCTTTGAAGATTGTGAAGAGGGTGATGAAAATAGCGCTAAGTATAAGATGTTTATTTTTGCACGAGCTGATCGCCAAAAGGAAGATTGGTACTACATTCTTTTATTACTGTACTATCATTTGGTCTAGGTATCAAATGCATTGGTAACTTGACGTCTTACAATTGCATTACAGGTATAGGCGATTACACGCAGCAGCAAATTTAGGTAGAAAGGGAAAATCTATTTCGTTAACGAGTGATGCACTGATAACTTTGAATTTATTGTTGACGCAACAGGCTCTTAATGATTCGAAAACTCCTACTGCATCTGATACTGGATCTAGCACACCAAATGATCTTCCTTACAATACGTACATGGCTCGATATACCGAAGTGAGTTGATGACAATACTTCACCTTGTATCAATTCACTGCACATCCGACTATGTGCACATAAGCATGTGTTCGATCACAATAATTACGCAGCTTTATTACACGAGAATGAGCGGCAGTGTCTTTAATTTTACAAAAATGTCATCTCATCTTAGATGGATTTGGCTGCAACTGTAGAATCTGATCAGCCTGCTCCTGCAAGTGATACAGTTTGGATCAATTGTTTGCTTGGACGTATACTGTTTGATATGCACAAATGTCCAGACACTGTAAACCTTATACAAGACAAGATACAGCGTAAAATTTCCAACATAAAGTTGCCATATTTCATGGAGAGCTTATTAGTATCAGAAGTAGTGATAGGTCAGGGCGCACCTGTCATTCATAAGGTATCAAGCCCGACAATGGATAAACGGGGCCTTTGGTTTGACTTAAATGTAACATATAAAGGATGCTTGACAATGACTGTCGAGACAAAGATGAATTTAATGAAGTTAACTCGAGCCGGCTCAGTGCCCAGTAATTCGAGCGATTTATTGAGTACAGAAAAGCCTACGCCAACGAGGTCTCCTATGTTTGATAGTGATGTAGAGGACACCCCGGAGACGTCTACAGAGGAAGAAGATGCTGCTAGTACTGCTGTGTGCAACGCGTCGAAAGAGCTAACGTAAGAGTCCGTAGAAATTTTAAACCGATGGTGTATCTAATTGCGAATCTTAGTACTGAAAATAATATCTTTTTCGACAGACCGACTCAGTCCTCTGGAAGAAAATTCCTTAGTATGGTAGACAAAATTGCTGCGAACAAATATTTCCAACATGTAAGTAGACTTAAAGCTATTTATTCTGTAGAATAAGAATATTTCGAACAAAGTGCAACTGATCCTTAGGCAGCCGAGTTGTCTTATGTGAGAAGAGCGATGAAGGGTGTCTCTGATACCGAGATTCGATTGATGGTCAGTGTGTCCAGTATAGAGGGTTGCTTATCCGTCAACATTCCTCCCTCACCGGCCGATAGGTTGTGGTACGGTTTTAAACCTGTACCAAAGGTAACTCTAGTAGTAAAGCCAGTTGTAGGCGAACTAGCAGTTAATATCGCCTCTCTAACAAAGTGGATAGAAACAAAGTTACTCAGGGAATTCGAAAAGGTGGTGGTTCTTCCAAATATGGACGATCTAATTATACCACTTTGCCCAAACTACCCTTATTCTACGACGTAGTCGATAAAACTTTGCCCTAACAGTTTTATTGCGCGCTTTTTTCACAATTAACCAGTACACGTCGTTAGCCAATAGATATTGCACACTCCTTTATCGTATCGCCTAATTTTATGCACTACTCTAAGGTGGAATAATTTGTTATAATGTTTTTGTTGTATATGTCTCTTATGTTTGCTTCAAATCTGCAATAGTATCCTTTGCAAGCAGATAAGGAAATTGTGTTTTACCTTTTGTGCGTGAAATTTATTGGCAAGAATCCCATGTATATATGTACATGTATATACATTCGTCGATGTATGCATGTGTATTTGTATTTGTTGTGTACGTATACATGTGTGTTTCTGATAGGCGGCAGTGGTTGTTTGTTGTACTCACCCTTGTAAGAGTTACATGACTCTGACATTTTTTTTACACTTTCTTTGGTCATCTATAATTTATGCGTATACGCACATACCTGTATACGTATGCATATGAATTGTACCTGTGTGCAAGAATGCCAGTGTGCGTATATACCACAGGAATAAATAGAAAAATTGTTAGGCCAGTTGTTCGATGTGCTTAGGAATAGTAATTAGATGACTCGTAAGAAGTGATATTTATACAAGGCTGAGCCAATACGTGAATCAATATGGCTTTAATTTATTTTATATCTGATTTTATTTTTTAGTCTTTCTAAACTGCAGGCAACAAGTACCGTCGTTAATCCATTACAAATCGGTTTTATGAACTCAGATTCTGTCCATTCAATTCTGAGATAGTACAGATGATAACGATATCGCGGAAATAACTAAGCATTAACGAAAGTAAGATAAAGCGAGAGTAGAAATGACAAACAAGTCTACGAAGTATAATTGTCGTGTAAGAATATACAATCGGGTGTTGCGTAACTCACAATATTTCGAACAAAAGGGGTTACAGTTATCCGTTAATTAACGTGTGATCGTGGAGCTAGTTTTATATTTTTGTAAATAACTTTCTCAAGGCATTAATTGTACCGTTTGGTAGAAAACGAAAATGAGCGAAAAAGTGAACAATTATTTTTAGTCGTGATCTGTCGATTTCGTTGATGACAAGTTGTAATTGCGTTCAAAAATTGTTATACAGATATCAATTGAATTCGAATAACTGAGGCCAAAGTGTCATTTTGGAACCCAAACTAATGGGGTGTACGTTTTTCAATGTTTTGTAGGTATGAACTGTGGGCGCGGCTTTTTACGTGCGTATTCTAAGTCCTTACAAAGCAAAAGATTTATATTATGCTCTGTGTTGTGTGTGTCTGCTGTCGTGCGCATGTTTAATAATCGTTCAATCGTTTCTGGCAATTCTTTTATCACTGCAAATTCAACGGACTGGTAGATGCATTAGTCATATTCGGTGGGAAGTACGGCAATCCCGACAAACTCGGAGCCCATTCCCCATCAAACGTTTACGGTGAACGCGAAGCTATTTTCAATACGATGTCCGTTCAGCTTTATAAAAGAATCTTCATTGCTTAGTAAAAGTTGCATCCAGGATGCCTCGGTGATCGATGGAGAGTGAACTGTTCGATAACGTATACATAATGCTCGTTAAGTTATAAATAACTCATCGAACGATACATTCAGCAAATGTGCTTTATAATAATATGCAATTTTTAAGAGAATCACCCGGGAACAGGTTGCATTAAAATGCTCCGACAAAGTATTCAAGCTGCTTGTAAGTCGGCAACTGGACAAATTGCCGAACCAATTGTAATGCTGTTGGTCGAAGATAATTGAACATCGCATCAATCGATTTATCGAACAAATGATTTCTCTGAAAATATATATTTTGTGCCAATCTTTTAGTTTCGCGACATGATGCGTAATATTTTCGGTTAATAATTAGTAGCTTCGTCTTTTGATTTTTGCTATTGTCCTCCTGTCGGCTCATCATATTGTTTGGGGGCTGGTTTAATAAATTAACCAGTTTGTCGGGTTGGCAATTTGTCTGTTCGACAAGTAAAGATCTTTAGTCCCTACGTAATGCCAGTTCTGTTTGTATAAAACTAAAAGAAAAGACAAGACAATGTAATTACTGATGCGAGAAGAATTCGATTAAAGAAAAGTATTTTTACGAAATCTACGTTCGTTACCATATCTTCTTTGATCTCCCAAGCACACGGTGCGACAATAAACGTTAATACACTGTTTGTAAAATGACTGAAATAAAGAAATTAAACAAGCACAGGAGTACACATGCAAATAGTCTGACACATTTTTCATGTCGATGTAGTAGTAAATTATGTTTATTTCTTTTTACTTAACGCAGAGGTATCTTCCGAAAATTGGTACATCGATGTTTAAGAAATATAGAAGTGGAAAGCCTAAGCTAAGCATTGATTTATAATCAAGCTCACGCATTCTCGAAGTGTATGTAACGCATTGACTGCTTCATTTGAAATTCTTGACCTTTAACAAAAGTGTAAAGCAATGGAAAAATTCAAGATTTGTTCATCTATTTTGGGCCATATTTTATAGGACAGTCAATGCGTTAATGCAGTTTCCGCCCCAATAAACCGTTCGCAAGTATAGAGTATCAATTTTCAAAAATATGTCACATTTACTTTTAGAAGTACTTTATCAATATGGACGGCACGTTTGTTAAGGCGAGCGACTGACGTCCATTCGTTCATGCAGCCATGGATCTGATTTATATCTATGTCCTATTGCATCACGAAAGCACAATCATATCTATCATGATGTGAAACAATCCACCATTGTGTCTGAAATTGATAGGAGAAAATCTGATACGGCGCGGGGAGAGTTATTGTAATGAAACTTTTGTGATAGCGTACACTGCAGCCTGATCCGTGTTTACGATTAACTTTACGATCACATACATAAGCATCATTGAGTTGTGTTGCACGTACACTGGTGCTCAACGTTTCTATCAGTCCGGAAGGAGTGTGAAAAATATTGACGGTTCAGGTAGCCCAGCAATAAACGGCGGACACTCGACGGTGCAAAAATGAAACTACCCAGATAGCACTCTGCTAAAGAGACGAATACCGGATACGAATCGTAATGGTAGTGAAAGCAGCACACGGCTACCAAAACAAATATCGCCGGTGCACACCTGTATCGACTTCCATATAAGTACCGCAAGAATGCGACACGTAAATCCAAGCAGAGACTGAAACCTGTCCTTTGCTTTTTAACCCGGATATGTGCCCGA
This sequence comes from Priocnemis perturbator, assembly GCA_963942575.1. NCBI lineage: Eukaryota > Metazoa > Arthropoda > Insecta > Hymenoptera > Pompilidae > Priocnemis > Priocnemis perturbator. The sequence continues at coordinate 5,167,214 of OZ012652.1, forward strand.
CGTACCTGATTTTAGGATACAACTAATTCTTCCTCTTATCTGATTCAATGGTATAAACAATAAACCAATTGTGTAAAGATGAATGAAATTAGAAATTCTTTTCCATCTGACGGAATACCCCAGCATAACGCTTAACCATGAAAAGCCGCGACACGTATGATCATCCTCATATTAGAACGGCGGTTGCATTAAATGTAATTATGTACACATCCACGTTCTGGCACATAAGCGGTTCGGCCAATAAAATATATTGCACATATTACAAATATATTTACGACCTTGCGTACCATACTTTACAGCCTGAGTCTCGGAAGAGTGATAGGTCACCTATGTTCTCTTCTATCTTTCTCGCAAAGCCGGGCCAGCCAAAGAGCACACTGTCCAGCAACCCTCTGCATTGACCCTGAATACATTCTCAGCGAGTCGATCCGAATCGATTTTCATTATAAATCTAATTTGCATATACGTCGCGTCATTTTAAACTCCTTATAAAACAATAATATCACAGTGTGGAGATCGATATCTTGTGCACGAAGTACGTACATGCTATATACATGCAGGAAATCACGGTATTCTATGTACACGCGTTTCTTCCTCTCTTGCGGTGGACGTACTCGGATCACGTTGCTCGCTCATCTCTTGCTTGCGACGACGAGTATCGACGCCACGACGTCTCGATGGATGCTTCTCCCGTCTTAAGCGGTGTTTGTAGAATCAACATCTCTGTTGACGTTACCTTCCCGCTGGTGCTAGCTCGTGAGAACGCAAGGAGCACTCTCGAGCTCTCGCACAGCCTCCGCCCAGGCTTCCAACCTGGGTGCACAAACGAGTGTGAGATCGCCCAATCTCCTCTTGGCCATTATCACGAATTCGCCCTGACCGTGGCGAGCGTCACAAGCTGCCGGTACTCTCACGCGAACATCCCTGGGTTCGCGAGGACTCTCAAAATCTACCTCATTGCCCTGTAAGGGAAAAAGAATAAAATGAATGATCTGCGGTTGCCCTGTCATTCGTCACCACGGTGGTCTGTGGGTATAAGACTTACCATGCCAGCCTCTTCAACCCGACGTAGGGTTTTAGTGACCCTCAGAATCAACTCGGCGGCTTCCAGATCCGGTTTCCTCTGCACAGCGCTGACCGTACCTCTCGCAACCAGATCACTCTGACAATAGGCTTTGGCGAGTTCGTCCATCGAACAGGGCCTACATTCCGCTTCTTCGTCCATCTCACCGGGCGCTTTTCCTCGTTCGACACTCGTCTCCAGGTCATACTGGAGCTTTACCTTATTCTGACCGTAAGAAAGTTCGTCAGCCTCGATGAAGAGCGCTGCCATCTGCTTTCTTGAGTGGAAACAGCGATGGGACGCCTCGTGTTTGCCATCTCTCGGAGAGTAGACTGGCCTGAGGGTGCCACTCGTCTCGAGATAGACCCTTACTGGCCCGGAGACCTTCACGCAGGCTCGAAAACCTTGGGGTTCGGATCGGTTGACAGACGTGCTCCCGACCCCTGTACCAGCACCGATCGACAAAACGACCCTGAGCGCCCCACGAGGATATCGCCAGGCGACTGTCCCCCTCGAGCAGCGAAGATAAACAGGCCTCACTCCCCGACCACCTCCACCACTGTAAAACGAATCGAGCGAGCCGTACGTTAGGGTCAGATTAATGGAAGTTTTTTCAATACCGCCTTCTTTCCGTCTACTCTCCGAAACGTACGAATACAGGCGGCAGAACCACTAAGGGGATGATGATTCACCGTTTCTACCGTAATATACATTCCCGTCGGCTCGTGTACTGTTTTTCCAACGGTAATGAATCTTGCAGCAGAGAATGGGGGAATCGCGGTAGAGTCTCAATCCGGAAGAAAAAATGTGGTTGTATATAGTGTAGAACGTGTGAAGCCGTATATGCATCTCCTAAGGTGGATAGGTATAAAAAAAAAAATTAAAAAAAGTCGACATACACAGGTCCGGTCCCGTAGTTCTTGCTCGTTTCATGCGGAACAAAATCACTCTACTTGTTTCTTTTCCCTTCACGCTCGTTCAGTTTTCTTGCGTACTCAGCCGCGCACGATTGTTACGTTATCGTCGCATTCCTCGTCGATCGTATGCTATTTACCGGTTTGCTGCAAGTCCTTGCAATATCGATGAACGCGATCAATTGGCGCGTGCCCGTGTAATGCAATCATTCGTCAGGCCTATCGTTACACAGAGTAAAGATGGTGCCAGATTGTATTTCCATTCGCTTAAGATACCTCGCAAGATAGTTCATATTTTTAAGTTGCGGCAGCGCTTTCAATTTATTCACCAAGATCGTAGAGGCCATTACCGAAGAATTTAGCTTATGCGATAATACGTAATCTTTGACTGAAACAGTCCAATTGGTAATAACGGCGCACGGCCGGGCACGGTACATGAAAAATAAGCGAGTGCTTTCACCAGGAAGTAGAACCCCGCCAATTGTCTCAGATTGAACGTTAACGAGGCACGCGCTAACGTAAAATATACTCGATCGGAGTTTGTCACGTACAATAATGCAGAACGTACAATTTTCGATGTGTCCACTGACAACAGATTGTATATTTATTTTTGAAGGAGATGGTATATCAGAACGTGTATGCAAGGCCTGCTCGCCTCTCTGTCACAGAAGCGGAAAACCGGTTCCCGTAAGTCGTACGACGGGTTTTGCGTTTTAATAAACCCCGCAGCTTTTCTTTCCCTATTATTTAAATCATCCAGACCGATATTTACGCTGGTACCGTCTCGCTACCACCAACTTTGTACAATGCCAATTACTCGCTAAGGCCGTGGCAGACGCTGAAAATGAGAGGGATGCGGTAATGCGGTTGATAGAAAAGTTATCGCTACGGAACAATGATAATGGGCATGCAAAAAAGACGTCAGAGGAGTCCTTTCATCTCGACAGGAATTCGTTCTCGGGTAAACGCGTGATAAGTGCTTTTTTGCTTCCCCGAGTCCGCCGAGACGACCATCTGAGGGATGGGATTATACCTGCAGCTTATAGAAGGAACGGAGAAACTGAGGGGCACTAACACTTGAGCTCCCGCGTCGTCGACAAAGGCAGGGGGGGTATACCAAAGTGGAGACCGCGGTAAAACCCGAAATTGATTCTGCGATCTCGCCACCGAGATAACATCTAATTTAGTCGACCGTCGCGTTTACCGGGTCGGTGGTCGCGCTTATTGGCTTCAGCGCGCAAACCAAATTGGCAGCAGGACCCGTTCGCAGGAAAAGGTAAAAACGCAAATTGGAGCGGCTTGCGTGGCGCACGTGATTGGCATCAGCAATTTGATCGAGTCGCGGCGTCACTGTAAACGGTTGCATAAATTAATCTTATTAGACTGGATTCGGCGCAGAAACGGCGAACGGCGTTGCCTAAAGAGGTCGCAAACGAGCCAGCCAGCGGTTTTGGTGCTGGGTGCTGGTAGATAAGATATCCCTCTCAGAGTCTCAGGTAAGGCGCTGCGAGAGACGTTCAGTTTGCCTTCAAACAAACGAGACGTCCTCGATGCTCGAACGCCCGACTGCTCGTGAACGGTATAAAAGAACGTTTTAAATCTGACTCACCGACTTCCGCAAGGCGGAGCACCCGCTTTTATTATTTCCATACATTCCTGAGTAAGAATATCGTGCTGCCGATGCACGGCGACTCGTCCAAAGGCAACTTGACGAATTCCGTCGAGAGAATATTTTCTCGCTCTTTAGCCACTCTAAACTGCGGATCAGGTTTTACTCACTATGCAGCGGACAGACGAACGACACGGGTGGGGTCGATGGGGGCAGACGTTTTAAAACGACTGCGACTGAGAATGACGAGTACAGCCTCCGCGAGGTAAACGCGCAAGGAACGAAACGACAATTTCGTGGCGAGACACCAACGTCGCCAGCCATCGACGGCAAGGTAATTTATTTTGTCGCGAGATTTTGTTCATTTCGCCCGATCAATTGCGGAGTGTTCTAAAGAATAGAAGCAAACGTTGAGAGACGAACAGGGATGGTAGTACGCGCAACACGTGTGCACTAATTCCTCTAATAAATAATTGATGTACAACTGCCATTAGACTCTACGGGTCAGCTGACGTAACCAGCCAGTTGTTCCTAGAAATGAAATCTCTGTGCTTTGATTAATTTGACCGAGGCACTCGCTGTCCCGGTGACAGTAGGAGCATTGTGTGCTGGTAGCTTTTTTTCATCCCATGCAGCCGCTAATATAGGAGTCCTCAGGTTTCCGTGACGCAATTTAAAAGCGAAGCCGAATCCGTTGTAGACACTGAAGCAACAAGTGTCAACCATATCTTCCTGAATGCGTCCCTCGCACTCTCGTCCAAATTTAGGACTCTGGGAGGAAGAGGTCTGTCCCCCCCAAAGCAAGCATGCATGCCAGTGGCAAAGTAAAAGGCTACCTGAATAGGAAAAATGCACGAGACAAGAGGTTCGAGGGGCAGGAGAAGCGAGAGGAGCGAAAAAGGGAAAGAGCTTGTCGAGGTGGAGAAAGGGAAGACGGCGAGGGGACGAGGGAGAGACCAAATGTGGCGACAAAGCGGCGAGTACATACTAACCTTCCGGTCCAGTCGCATTGGTCAGCGAGTAGAAGAGTTGCATGCTCGTGTGCAGGGGCCGACGTCACTCCGACGACGATGAGCAATAGTTGGAGCGATGACGCCGCGATACAGATTAGGGCAAAGGTCCTCATCTTTCAACAAGCACCGTTTCTACTTGTCCTCTTTTTCGCTGCCACTCGGACGAGCCCTAGATCCTCAAGTGGCACATCTCGCGACTTGCATGACCGTCGAGATTTTTCCAGATCACGCTCCAATCGGCAATTTCAATCTGAACGCCCTTCTTCCCGCGATATCAACAGATCTGCTCTACCAACGAAATTTTCAATCACGACCTCAATTGGCACGTCTACATTGTGAGTTGTCTGTTGTTCGTGGAACAATTTCCAAATTACAGTGGCACTGGGTGCTGCCCTTCATTTGAATCAAAATATCACTTGCGTGCGACGTTCGACGGTGGCAAACGCGGGAGTAAATCACAACCTCGTCCGGATCAGATTCGTCCACAAATGTTTCCCTCGGTAACTGTGAATACCGTGCGGCGTTCGCGCGATGGAAAAGAAGAAGCGCGCCTTTTATTTGGAGCGTCAAGTGCGCGGTAATTCACAATCCACTCAACACACCCAGCAGACGTCCTTTTTGCGGGTAGGTAGGAAACGAACTGACTGGAAGTAAACCCGAGTGAGAGAATGTCCGTAAACTGAGCCGTGCGTGTGCGTGAGCGCTGGTGAGCGCTCGAGCGCGCCTGCCCTCGTCGTTTTCTGAGCACACGCGTATGTATATGCGTACGGCTCGGCTCTCCGCTCGCTTGCCCGTGCGCACGAGAGGAACGGCGGAGAAGCAAAACTGTATCGAGGAGACTACACGGACGAGGGGGCGCGCGTTGAAAGGTGGTGTTCGAGCGCACGAGGGACGACCAACACGATACCGCTTCAACGACTGTTTCACGTCTATGCGCACCAGTGCGAACGTTCACCGCTTATAGTGTCCGTCGCGGTAGTCGCCGTCGTCGTCCTCGACGTCCTCGTCGCCTTTGCCGCCGGCGGGTGAAGAGAAAGAGAGAACTCAGGGGAGACAGAAGAAAAGAGAGCAGGCACGCGCAGGCGCAGTTAGGGCACGGCCAGCGCACGCACGGCAACTCTATTCGATGGATTCGAAGCGACGCATGGTCCCGATCAAGACGGAGATGTCCTTTTCGGAGCGACTTATATCTTCTTATTTTACGGCCACTGCCCCGTATGGCGTGATCTACGTTGCCTCGTTCCTCCGGAATGGTCCACTGATTTACGCTTCTTTTATGCCATTTCAGGTCGACGCGGAATTCACGTTGGTCACCATTAACAATGTTAAATTGTTCGTTGAATGATATTGTTGTTTATATTTTATATTTGTTTACGGTAAATGCCAGATTGTATGAACTGTTGGATGATTTAACTAAGGACTCGTCCGTCCTCTTTTCAGCATCTTCAACATACAAAGCGTTTCGGCCTCATGTATTCCTCATAAATCAACGCAACAGGTGGTGGACAGAAACACATAGGAGTGTATTCAGATACCGAATGAACGTTTAAACGGGCAATAGCTGTTAGTTTCCAGGTACCCGATAAAGAGCAATAGACTCCTCCAAATATCTTCGACATTTCTTATTTCATCATATAAGGAGCTCAAGTAAAGCGGAATATTAGATCTTTATTTTAACTTTTTAAAGTGCAAAACAGAACCACTTTTATCAGTACTCTTTATGACAAAATGTGCACCATTCAGATACTTTGCTATCAACTCGAATACTTCGGAGAGCCACCTACACCATGACAAAAGGACGGGCGAGGGTTCCAAGGCGAAGCAAGAGAGTCGACCCGGGGCAACTTGCTTGTTTTACGAGCAACACGCGCGCCTAAGCAACGTCCTATCTGACAATGCTCCCTCCTTCGTCATCGACCGCCCCCGCAAGTACCGCGGGCACGGCTGTGATCCTTTTTTTCCATCTTTTTTCAGACTACTTTGTGCCTCGACCACGACAGATATTTTGCATCGGTAGTTAGGTGAGCCAGCGACTATACAGTGCACGTAGGTGGCTGGTACATAGGCGTGCCCGCACTCTCGGTATACCCGTTACACGGGAGAGAACGTGCTCTACCAATGACGAGACACCACGGGGATGCGTGCGAGAATTTAAGCGTCATCCAAGCCACATCTTTTGCGTTTTCGGCCCCTACTTTGGCCCGGAGCGAAAACTCAAGGAACTCAACGCGACACTACGTGAGCGTGTGTACGCCTCCGCTTATGTGTGCCTCGTGCCTACCCGAGCACGAGTTCGCTCGTTTACTTGCTCTACCCAACCGCCCGCACGCACGCACGCAGCAATGTAACCGGATACAAGTTTCGTCTATCGAGCAGGATTTAAATTGCCGCCGAGATCTCGTTTGAAATTAAGTTCGCGCTGATTGTGGAATCTGATAGCATCGCCGTACTTGAGCCGACCGTTTTTGTCCGCACAGAAGTAGCGGGATCGTTCTTTGGGACATGTATTGCTTTGCGGAACGATGTATGTTACTGCGTACGGCCAGACTTTCAGTGAGCTGAACAAAAACGAAGTATGAATTCTACGAAACAGGATCTGAGTCGCCGCAGAGAACTCGTTTGCAATTAAAAGCGCAAACGCTATATGACATTTCACGGTTTTGCCACGCTTCGTTGCACTGATTTTTGTGATTGCAGCAACCCTGTTAAAGTAGGCATAGTGCAGCTATTTCAGAAAAACAATTAGGGCTAAAGAATGTGGCGCGGCTGCATGTAAAGTCGAGGTCGAGAAATATGAAACAAGTTTAAAATGGAGCACGAACGCGAACGCTTATCTCGCACGTGCATATCCCACCCAGTTCGGTACGGTCAATCCAATACGAAGTATTCTAATACCCGTCGGTCAGTATAATGTTCCTCGAAACTTTCCAGGACTTGTATCTCTACTGCGGTTTGATATGTTATGTTGCAGAAATAAGAAGGGCCAGTTAAGAAGTAGCAACTTGTACATCCTTTGTATTTAGTAGCATGTTGTCCACAAAGTATTTGCGCCAGTAAGGTTCATGAAACACGCGTTTGAGTGATTATCGTTTTCAGCTTGTTATTCCGCCGCCTTGCCCACCATCTCTGAAAGCATCTTCACGAGAGATTTTTTTCTGAAAAAAAAAGGCCTGACTTTAATTTGCAACATTCAGAACGTGCGGTCGTAAAGCTCCATTTCCTTCGCGCGCTGTTCGCAATATAACGTCAAATGACACATCGCATTGTGTCACTAGCTATATTTAAAGCACACACTGATTACATCTTAGTGTATATATGTAAACCGTACGAAAGATTCGTCCGAATGTATTCGCGGTCCAATTGTGCAAATTGTGAGTTATGTGCGCGCGCGCAAGTGCGAAGATGAGCTGTGCAGGAGAAGGAAGAGGAGGATATTGTAGGCAATGCGTATGTGCATTTACAATGCGGATCTTATGTAAAGGGATGGAGAGGAGGACTGAATAAAGAAAAAGGAGGAAGAAATCAGCCTTGTCTGACTATCGTCGCAACGAGTTTCACGTACCCGCGCGTTCGACGCATATTAATTTCACTTCACTCGAAGTACGACGTTCTCCGGATACAATCAGGAATTGCAACCGGTATAATATCGATCCTAACCACTTTCCGTTGACACCACTTAGCAGAATGAACCGTACGTACGTTAAACGTTTATCGTGTAAGCATGGCGGCAACCAGAAATAGATAAACCGTAATCAGCTAGCGAGGACGTCGCGCGTTACCATCTGGATGAGATTGAGCCATTAATTAATCGAAGCGTGCCTACGTGCAAAATTATACGAAGAAGACGCAGGCATGCATATTGGCGCATTAAATATCGAGAGTCAACGCATTGTGTCAACGCTGTCCATTCTTTGTTCTCGGCCCTGTGTACATTCGCATATTCGTTCGCCGCACATGAAAGTAGATCTTACAGTTATGGTACAATACATCGCCACGCTATCGAACACACGTAGGTGTGGCCAAATAGATAACGTTTTACCGTGTACCCACCTATCCAAATTGCCATTATAACTTTCACCGTTCCAATGACTAACGCAGCTATAATATAAGGTTGCTGCGATCGAGTTCGTAAACTACGGAGGTCCAGCATTTTGATGCTGAAGATTTACGAAACGCCTTGAGTGGCGTACATCCTCCACTCTTACGACAGTGTCTCCACGAACACCGAGGGCACCCTTGAGCCGGGCGACAAAAAAGCTTTCTGCTGACGTAAATTTATATACGAACAGTCCTATACATAGGCATAAACACGGAGCCGATCTTTTTAAGGCGGCGGTGCGTAACCTCAGGGAAGGGATGAGAAATTCAGCGGAGAGACGGTTCGTTTGCCGTCGAGATCCCAAGGATGTCACAGTCTGCGGTACGGCTACTGACGTAAATGTCCCGCAAAGAAAAAATACTCACGCTTCAGTCTCGAAAGTTTGCTGGCTGATTCGTCCCGCGTTGCACTCGACAGGGCACGTGTCGTAGTTGCAAACACCCAAAGTGGTCATGCCAGTTTTGAACTGATCCAAAGAGATGCTCCCCGTGCCAGCAGGGTCAAGGCTTTGATACATGCTCGTGATGTGCCTAATGAAGAAGATTGAAAACTTGTCGATTCGCAATGCGAGAGTACCCTGGGGGGGCAAACAGTAACGGAACAAAGCAGATACGGATTCTGCGATCAGTGTCATCCTTCGCTAAACTCTATAGTCGATCGATGAATATTATACGCATCACTGATGCAGCAGAATAGTACCGTGACGTGAAAAGTAACGGTGGTTCTCGAAGTCCAGATCTGAATAGAATGCATTCGTCGAGAAGTTCGGACAGATACTGGACAGGATCTGCAGGCTCCTTAACGAGGAGATGACCTATCAAAAAGTTGAACAACTGAATGATTTTCTTCTCATCTAGGTAGCTTTGAGCTTGAAGTTGCGTTGCCGTCATTCCCTGCAATTTAAATTAAAACATCGATATGCATCGAAATGTGTCGCAAATATATAACCTATACGATTGAATTTACTTACGCATACATAATTAATTTAATAGTGCATTTTCATAATTTTTTACATCATTTTGCTGCCCATGTTGTCCACATTTATTATTTCTTACCTGTAAATTATGATCCCCGTTTTCAGGTTTGTTTGCGCACGTTTCTTCAGTGCAAGCATCTTTTGGCAATTTTTCGGATTCCTCGGGAATCTTTCGTGGCTTTTTCCACCCCGGCGGACAAATGGTTGCAGGTTCCATGTCTCAATTGAAAGTGCTCTTAGCATTAAGCTAGTGCAAATATTTGGATCTACAATTTGAAGTCAAGCGTACAGACATTACAATACGATCAAGGGAGAAAAAAAAGCAACATATTTTGTTCTGTCTCCATAGATATATACATGCATATTTAAGAGTTTGATGACATATTTATGCATTCTTACAATTACATTCTGGCATCTGATTTGTTATTTGTTAATTGCACACGTTTTAGAATTTCCCGCCAAAATTTAATGTCTTGTTGCGGTGACGTCACAAAAAAAAGCGGAGAAACGCTCAAACTACTCATTGAGCAGCAGTCGGTATTCTTGTAAATGCTTTACCTACTGCTGTTCAATGAGTAGTTTGCGCGTTTGACAGCAGTCGGTAAAGCATTTACCAAGAATATCGACTGCTGTTCAATGAATAGTTTGAGCATTTCTCCGCTTTTTTTTGTGGTGCCACTGTATCAAAAGCCATCTTTCAGCCGAATATCTGACGCACGTGCAGCTTATATTATTTATTTCGCTTAATCATTATTCATAAGCGGGGGAACTATGCTGATCTATAACAGGCCTGGGCAACTCGTGGCACAAGTGCCACATTCCCCTTCTTCTTCCACTTCTCGGCTACCCCCACCTTATTCCGTGTGCGCGCTGACTGGCGTTGACGGAGCGAGGGGAAGTAGCGTTACATATATGCGGAATCAGAGGCCGATTCGCGTTACTTCATTGTTTTACTCTCTTCTGGTCAGAACTGAGCGGCTACACTGCGATGCATCGTATGCTACCCATTGAATCAAGGAGAAAAACAATGGGTAGCTTACGACGCGTCGCAGTGTAGCCGCTCAGTTCTGACCAGAAGAGAGTAAAACAATGAAGTAACGCGAATCGGCCTCTGATTCCGCATATATGTAACGCTACTTCCCCTCGCTCCGTCAACGCCAGTCAGCGCGCACACGGAATAAGGTGGGAGTAGCCGAGAAGTGGAAGAAGAAGGGGAATGTGGCACTTGTGCCACGAGTTGCCCAGGCCTGATCTATAATATTACACACGGACATATATAAATTCTATAGAGTAAAAAGAGTCATAGATACGAAAGCATGAGATATAAAGTATTAGTAATAGTAAGTTAAGTGAAATGTAATTAAAACATAAGATTATAGTCTAACAAGTAATAGGATTAGTCTTAACAAAGGAAGGTTGTAAGATCCATTTCTAGGCTGTCAGACTGAAAATAAAGTATATAATTATTGCGCATCATATCTCAGTACATCTCGAAATTTACCTACGCTGCGGTCACCGTAACTTTGATTGCCGTCGCCCCAATGCATGACATGTTGCGTAATAAATTCGGTTAAAGTGCACTTTTGACCATTTCAGCCTGCCCAGCCGCAAGAGAATTTCGTTGCCGCTGTCGTATGCCGAACGAAGCACGTGTGTGCGATCGTGGTGGAAAGGAGACGAAACATATATGTCTGTCTTTCTTTCTGTTGGATGTACGTCACGGTAAGCAAACCTTGGTGTAAAGGAGACGGGGAGCGTAGCTCGTAGCTCCTTCCTTGTCTCCGTACGGTACTGACAACCATCGTACCGTGGCGCGCACATCGCACACAGACACGCCACGCATACACTTTGCTTCTTTCCCCACTTTCGTCAGCACGGTCAGGTCAGCACTGGTTAGCACCATCGGTGCTTTAGGCCAAAACTTCTATCACGACTGTCCATATCAGATGTGCTCTAAAATTTACTAACACACCGAGGAACGTCTGGTCGCTACTGTGAATGTGCGAATGCTATGTGTACTATTCAGCATGTGCGCCGCGCGTGCTTTCGGTTTGAAATTATTTTATTGGTAGACTAACTTTATATTAATATCATGGCGAGACTCAGTTCATATTATACGTTGTGCCCATTGATCGACCAGCAAAATTTGCTTGGCGTCGAAAGAGATTCAGATCCAGGATGTGCGATCGTCACTCTAGGAAGAAATATCGTGATACGATACAAGGTTAACTCCATGTGTTTTCTGTCATGTACGTTGCACGCGTGACATGTTTTGACCTGATCAATTTTTTCCTCAGCTGCAAGACCTTAAGCAAATAAGTAGTTGGTCCAGCAAAGAAAGAATTACAACTCAAGTGATTTATGACAAATCCACTCATCGATATGTGGCAATATTCAATGAGCGAAAGATTCGAATTTGGTCAAAGGAAGAGACTGACTTGAACAATTTAAAGGGATACAAATTTAATGCTCCAATTCATACCATACTTACCTCTGGTGACTTACCCCCTGTATTAATTCAACCAAATGGAGCAACAGCGTCCCTGGAATGGGCTCTCCAAAACAGAAAGTCGTGGAACGGTACACCTGTATTGAAACCTGGCGAGACATTGTTAGATTGCCAACTAGTGCATCTACATGGTAGAATAAGTTTATGCAGTTTGACAAGGACAGGTCAAACATACAATTATGTTGTAGTCAAGCTTAAAGAGCAGACTTACGTAGCAGATAGGGATCATGTGAAAAGAGTTGAATTAAAGCGTACCTCAGAAGATCTTGTTGGCCACGTAATCATGCAAGTGAAGAATACGGCATACCTACTCACTCTTTGTAAGGAAACATTCATTCTTTTGTAATTGTACACTAATAAATTAATAATGCTATTAACTCTTCTAGGGTCTCACGGGAGATTGTATAGCCACTCATTGATTGATACATCTGATCAAAGTTCGGGCACGTTAATTAGTGTAATTAGCAATGTTAATACTAAGCATCCTGTTGTAATGACAGCGTTGAACGAAACAACGATAGCAGCTTATGGTGCTGATGCATCTGAAGAAGGAGCTATTTTGATGATATACAATGTACAATTTAAGCTTGTACAAGCTGTACAAAAATTAAAACTCTATACCAAGGATGCCAAACTGTGGAAAGTAGAAGACAAGCTACTGTTAGCTGCTAATCGACACTTAGCTATTGCTCCTTATCAATTGGCACCACAAAGATTGGCCGCAATGCTAGGTTCATCTCGGCATTTTCAAAATTGCGATAATGAAAATGATGAGGATGATGTTGTGGTGATTCAGGAATCCACAATAGCTCAGTGGGCGGACAAGCCAAGATTAGTAAAGTTAGCAGCTAGTGATATACCACGAAATATATCGAAACAGGTATCCACTTACATCAACGAAGGACTGAGCGATGCCACGATTCAGGAACTATTAATTCCGCAACTGATCGAATCTAAAGATATTGCCACGATTGTATGGTGTTTCAGTAATCTGAAAGATTTACCGGAGCACCTGTTAATAGACCTATTAGCATTTGCTTTAAGAACTTCTGACAAAACGTTCATTCCTCTACAAAACGGTGTACCCGATTCTAATATGAAACTAAACAATTCTTGCACAAGACATGATTTTCTCGATAAGATTTTCAGTGTGAGCTACTCGGATGTATCTCTACTATCATATTTAAAGTCAGGCATTAAATTTGACGAAGTATTAAGGCTACTAGAATATTTGATCGAAAAATTAAGTGTAAAGGAGGATTTGCTTGGTCCGTCTTCACAACCAAGTGATAAGCAGCTATATGAATGGTCTAGTCTTCTGCTCGATTCTCATTACCAACACTACGTGTTATCTCAAGATTCAGGTGTATCGGATCTTCTCAAGAAATTGGATACAGTTTTAGAGGAACATGTGAGCCTATTGAAATAATAATAATCACTACTTTTTTTGTAACGTTTGTAAAATATTTTTGTTTTAGTTTCAGTTACTTGGAAGTATGGAAAACTTGAGGCCTATGCTGACTAGATTAATTAAAGGAAAATCATTGAAACCTTCTCCAAAGAACTGCAATAAATATTACTCCATAGAAGAAATTAAACTGTACTAATTCGAGAAATATATGTAACATACTTTTTCATGTAAATATACATAGTTTTACATTTGGTATTTGGTCAATTACAAACACATTTTCATTTTTGTTAATATATTTACACAATAGCATAAATTACAGAACGCGTCGTACTGTTACACTCGCAGTTAGTGGTTAAACCACGCATCCTTGCAACCGCAAATGTAGATAAAAATTAACAATTTGCACTATCACTGTTAGAATGTTAGATTCTGAATCTAACTCAATTGTGCTTTGAATGGAACTGTGCCAAGATTACCAATTGCAGCCATGGACAACTCTCCCTTAACGCACTTTTCAGCCACCTATTAAGTAACAATACAGAAACATCATCCAATGTGAGATACTGAATTGCAACGCGCAACAAATGTACTTACGTTCTTAATGTCAGATGCAGATAGTTTGTCGATTTCATCAGCAATTACCAATGGGGTAGTAAGAGACCCTTTCATTAGTACAGATTGTGTTAGACTGTCTAAGATTCCGCTTGTACTGTCCGCGTTGTACAAAACATCAGCTTTCAGTTGAGCCTTGCCTTGGTTAATGTCTGCATCCGACAAGTTGGGACTCCGCAACCATTTATGTGCAGCTTCGGTTAGCTGAAATTGGGCGAAAAATTTTAATTTCTTCACAACCTATGTATTTCGAGTAATAATGTGTAAGGTAATAGTGCTGATCTACTTACCCGTCCTGCCATGCTGGGCGTGGTACTGAGCATGATTCCAAATAGACCGGTATCAGAATAGGTTGCATTAAATGCAGAAGCTACAAACGGTTCCTGGCCCGCGATGGAGTACAATGATTTGTACAGTGGAGACGAACAATTGCCCCATTTAATGCGGGGTCCAGTGCCAGCAGCCGCTTGCAAGACTGCAAATGCAAGAGCTTCCTTCATATTGCACAAACCTGAACTTTCGACGGCTATGGCTACAGTTGCCATATCGGTTTTACGATCTTTACGCATCTCTCCGCCGTAATACTTAGATGGTTCGTCAGGACAACTGCTATTCGGGATGCTCAAGCTCGACGCAAATTGACTAAGGTCAGACATTGGCATTCCAATGGCAACAACTGCACATCTATTCGCGGTGTGATAGTTGTTCGTGAAATGTTGCAACTATCAAAATAGATGAAAGACAAAATGACGAAATTTTCTTAGAGTAGCCATAATCGTTTATGTTCTTTCAAACCTACTGTTTCTGTTGTAATGTGTCCTAGTTGCCACTTTGGGCAATAAAGTGAGTATCCTAGACCATTGTGGTAGGCAACTTTATGTAAGAGTTCGGATACACGAGTCACAGTAGGTATAGATGAAAGTTCAATGCGCATCCTGGGTACTTGATCGGATATCTCCCAAGGTTTGAATGCTTGTCGTACAACAGCATCTTCGAAGAAACTCAAACCATTCATCCTGCAAAATATAATATCATGTATCAAGTCTGATTGCCATTGTAAATCTACTCTAACATGACCAATATTCAATAACTCACACATTATCTCGTGACATACTCAATGTATAACAAGTACTCTCTCGATCTGTAGTAGCAGTTATATCTCCACCAAGCTGCTGGATGTTCCTAGTTATTGCAAAAGTTGTTGACCGGTTGCTGCTTAATCCTGCTGCAATTCTCATATGATGTGTTATACCCTGAGTATCGTACGTTTCATTACGTGAGCCAGCCCTGTAATTTGTAGTGATTATAATACAGGATGTATTCTTTCCCTATAATGTAGCTTATATTATAAATATTTCACATAATGTTAATATAAGAATGATTACTTTAACATTGTAAACTTATAAGTATACCTAAAAGCAATGCAAATCTTAGTGATCGGACTGTCACTATCTATTGTCGCAACAGCAATTTTATTTTCTTTCGTTGTTTGAAGTTCAGGGGATGCGTTTGCGCCTGCATGACGCACGGCTGTTGCAGTTGCATAGCTCCTGATCTGTAATAAATTATAAAACACTGAGCAGGAATTTTTCATGATTTAATATAATATATTTCATTGACAAGTGCATGGTTTAACCGCATTGTCACAGCGAGAATATTGAGTATAGGACATTGATCATCTAAAATAATGCTTAGGTGCTACTTGAATGTATGGACTTAGATATTTTGTATGTGGATGTTATATCAGAGCACATTATAATGCATTGCAATAAGAGTTTCCTCATTCTATCAATCCACCCTGGCGTGCGATAGTCAGATCATAGCTCAGTAACCAAAATAATCATGTAGAATTATGTAAATTAGATTCCATGATAAAGTGGTCAGTACACCTCTGTATATCGTATAATATAAATTGGTTGTAAACTTTAGGGTTTGTAATTCTGACATGTACAGTGATTTAATGTTTTACATAACATCTGCGCTGGATGTGAAGTACATGTCCGAAGTAATGCTTAATGGAGATTCGATGACAGAATAGTTCCCGATTATAGTCTAACCATTGTTCGCACAAAAAGATGAAAGTTTTCTTACGGTTGAATTTCGCAGTAGAGGTAACCGCACAGCGGTGCAAGCCATTTTTCGTACTTTCGTGGTGTTCGATAATAAGGAGCAGAAAAGACGTCTGAAGCGCACCTCAAAGAACCGGCCAATAACTGTATCACGGCCATTGCGCATGCACGGCGCAAAAATTTGAGGACACGCTCGCTGACCGTTTCTGGTTTCATTCGGAAAAATAATAAAATTTGAGAGTATCAAAAATGATACTGACTTATCGGTGTTATAACGTTGTATTGGTTTGCGAAATAAACAACCCAAATTAGGAGTTTAATATTTTGGTCTCTTTAATAAATGTTGTATTCTATTTACGTTACTTACAATATTAATAAACCTGTTACAAATATATCCTGTGCCACATTTGTACTCGTGAACATTATCTTTTTGAATTTGCATTTCATGTATACCTCAAGAGATATTCATTATTTTTTTTGTTCGTTCCTAAGCATTCTCTACATCGTTTCGCGCAATATACAAAATATAATTGATGATAACCTCCTCCTTTTCTGAAGTCGGTTTAAAACAAGGAGCGACAGAACAGCGCGTGTTCTAAATAATTTTAAACGGACGCAGTAACATGCTAAATTAATGAAAATTATTCTTAAAATATTACATAACAAATTAAACGTAACTTTACGCCGAGAAGAATATTTTCAAACTCTCTTGGATATGATACACATTGTAATGCATGACAGTGTATTAATAGACGTATAAATCAAATAATCACAAAAACTGTGGAGTATGCATGAAGTCTTGATATCATTGAGATAATATTTCCTTTACATATCTATTGACTTATAAATAATGACTAAATTAAAATCGCGTATATAACAATGAGCGCCTCATAATTTGGCACAAAAGTTACAATATGTTTTAGATCTTTGGTTTCAGTAAATGGCTAGTGGGCACAATTCTAAAAGGTTGGAAGCTACGTGCAAATAAACGTGGATGTTGCAAATGAGCGTAAACTCGCATTCATTGGTCACTTAATAATACGAAATGATATACATATAATTGTACAGTAGAGAGACTTCGCCGTTACATCATGCAGACACAATTGTTTTTCACCGATGCCACAGAAGTTTACACAGAACGTATTAAAATGTTGCCTCTTATGTTGAATTAATCTTACATTGGGTATATTTATAAATATATTTTTTCTCGTACTCATTTGCAATGTCCAGAGTATTCTTTTTATAGCTAATGTAATCGTTACATATACATAATGACTAGAATAAAAGTGAACATTACATTTGTTATCACCATGCAAACGTACTTATAGCTACCATTAGGCATCCTGATCGGATTATCTCATGAACAATGAAGTCCCGGAAAGTGTGATCCATTGCGTGTAATATCTAAAGCCAATTTCATGCATTTCACTCATATTCATGATGCAACGACTTTGTCGTAATCCCTAAAATTCACATTGAGCATTGTTTTACATTTGCAAATGGTATATCCCTTTTTCGATAGCGTAAGATCAGTGAGTTTTCAGCGTCAGACATATCAGACTATCCGGGACGTTAATACTAGAATATGAAATTATGATTGAATTCATGTCACAATGGAGTATTTTTCTTTGTTCTTGGGAATATATGTATCCGAAATAGAAGAATATAAGCTAGAAGCTAAGTAACAACTTTTTTTATAACACATTAATTATCACGGATGTGGCGCTGGATCATGGTATCTCTGATTTTCTGTTTAATTGATCCGTCACAATCATCACACACGATGCATTTTAATCGAGATAGAAAAAGGACAATACAATAAATAATCAATCTAGTGTCTATGTAATGGAAAAAAATGATCTTAATGCTTTACCGTACTTATCATTCTGGAACAAATTTGTTCGCAAGGTTTCTTTATGTAGTATTTTAAAAAAATAATTCGTTTTGAAAGTAATGGATCCATCACATACATTCCTTACGTTAACTTGCACACTGTATTCAGACCGCTGCGTGTGACGAGCTGCACTCTATAAGTTGCATGCAAAACACTTTCATTATCGTGCATTTACCGTTTACTTTGTGCATCATTCAAACCTAATCTGCGAATTAGGTTTTTATATAGTTATGTCTCTCGGACAATGACCTACACTTTTCAAGTTGAACACAAGTTTCAGTTTCAGTTTTTGAGGTCAGAAGTGAAAGTGTACAAAATTGAGAAACCTTTATCCTTCGACAAGTCGGAAACAATCATCCATTTACGTGGACTGAGACATTGATAAGTTACATGTGAGTATACTAAAGTGGCAGTTTCTTTAACCGATCTGTACAATGTAACAGTACACGAACTGCCGGTGTACCCGGAACAAAATATAAGCAAATCTCTGGAGACCTGGGGGTTTTGTCTACGAACAAAACT
This sequence comes from Priocnemis perturbator, assembly GCA_963942575.1. Taxonomy (NCBI): domain Eukaryota; kingdom Metazoa; phylum Arthropoda; class Insecta; order Hymenoptera; family Pompilidae; genus Priocnemis; species Priocnemis perturbator. The sequence goes on from OZ012652.1 coordinate 5,185,905, forward strand.
ATTCACGATATTACACTTAAAACTCACTCAGGATACATACGTCTGATAACATATTTCGGTATGCGGTTAGACACAAAACAGCAGAAACAGATAGCTTTATCATTGTACGCTGTACGTTCAGATTTGCACACATACCCCAATTAGATCTTCGAAAGTTCTGGAGATTATTTACGATTAATGTTAAAGCTACTATCAGTAGTAACCCGAGTAATGATGATATCCTGGTCTAGGGGGGTGATACGGAGCTGGGCTAACAGGATAACTTGGATTGTACGCTGGCAATGGTGGCGGGGGTGGCGACAAGATTCGTCCTTCTACCGTATCAGGTACGACATGTGGAGTTGTGGAACCAGGTGGTTGCGGGCTAGTAATAACGCGCGCTCCAGTTCCATGTAAATGGTGAGACCTGGAGAGGCTCAGATCGACGCTGTGCCTTCCTCCGGGCGTAAGGTCCAAACTCACGACCCTCAGAACGTCACTATGGGGATAAGGTGGAGGTGGAGGCGGTGGAGACATCGAGTAACCACCTGTTCTACTGAGATCGACACTTTGCCGTTCGGTAATCTCGTACAGATGGTGATGATGGTAACGCGTATTTTGCACTTGGGCACCGAAGCTGTGATGAAATCCTCTCGCTGACATGTCCAAGCCCTGAAGTTCTCCACTGTTGAGGACGAGAGGTTCGAAGTTTGACCTCTCTCTGTTGAAATCTTGCTCGAGAGGGTCATACTTGTATGAGGTTGATAAATCCAATTGCAACGCCTTCTCCTTCACGGATAGACTGAGATTTTGAGCTACCGAGTCACCTTCGTCACTCGAAAGATTATCCGTGGGTACCTGGTGGTGGTGGTGGATGTCCTGATAACGTGGATTTGGGGTTGCGGATGGGGACACGAGATCATCCTGCTGCATGTGGATGTAGTTGTTCGGCGAAGATACACGGGGCAGATCCTCGTGGTGAAGGTACTGCTCGATATTATGCGTTCTCGAGGTGCTCATGTATTCGACTGGCCGATGAAGATGATAATCGACATGTAAATGACTAGGAGGAGTGTGCCGGTTGTCCGGCGTCGGCGCGGGCGATATCAAATCTTCCTGTTGCTGAATGTACGAATCTAAATGAGTTGGAGATCTTTGTGGTAGAGGCGATTGGAGTTGCGTGGAGATCGAATATAAGTTGGCGTCGCGATCACTGTCCTCCAATATCGGACTGGAGACTGCTCCTATGTCTCTCTCCGCTGCGTCCAACGCCGCCTCAACGAGTAGGCTAGCATTTGCACTCTCCGTTCTCCTATAGACGCTTAGCCCCATTTTACTGCTATCCATCAAACTTTGCGTTTGAACCGTATTTGCCGTAGACGTTTTCTCCTCGTTCTCCTTTCGGTTATCTTCGAACTCGTAAACGTCGGACGGTGGCATGGACGTTGAAAGATGAGTCGTATTAATATCCGACGTGGTTGGGGGATTAAATTCACCGAGCCACTTCTTACTACCTTTGCTTTGTAGCCTGGAGGTACCATACAAATCTACCTCTGTACGTACATTTTCAATGGTATGATCAATCGTAGGCACCACTGCTGGTGCAGCCTGAGGTGAGGGAGCTGGAACACCTGTGTCGTGCTCCATTTTGTATTTGGACACGGAGTCCGATTCATTCTGGAATTCGATCAACGTGGAATGCGTCGAGTTCTGTTGCCCTTCGACTTTCAAGCTGCTTTCTGAACTGCAATCGTCCAACGATGGTAAACTATTACTATTGTCCTGCTGTTGAGAATTTCTTCTGCTCAAACGCGGTGTCTTCCCGCGACCAGTATCTTCTACTAGACCACCGCTGTACGCGTCGAAGGTGTACGCAACTGATCTCTCGATCTTAGGCATCATTTCCTCGGTCAACCCATGTACCTTCTTATAATGAAATTGCAGGCACTGTTTTGTCGTGAAGGCAGCTTTACAACCACTTTCTTTGCATCTGAAAGAACGCCCGATCACAATTGGTATTTACTGGCAATGAGGTAAACTGTTAATGTTATGTGCGTGAGAGAACTTACTTGAAAGGTTTGACGCCACTGTGAGTTAGCATATGTATCTTTAAGTTGCTCTTATTCTGAAACATTTTTCCGCATCGGTCGCATGTCGCTGCTCCGACCACGTCTTTGTGATGAACTTCCTTCATGTGTCGCTGAAGTGCAGCTCGTGATCCCAAAAGTTTTAAACAAAGCTTACATTGAAATTCCCTGAGTACCTCAGACATGTCTAGAACAACATTTCATAAGGTAGATCGAAGCGCCGGCAAATTGAAGAAGAATGTAGCCTGTATTAAACATAATCGTACCGCTGTGCATTCTTTTTATGTGTACTTTTAATTTTTGTGGTTGACAGAATTTACGTCCACAAAAATCGCACAATGGTCTGGACCGCTGCGGATTTTGCGCACATCCATACGTTCTATGCATTTCAAGATAGTTCAGTCTTAAGAAAAATTTTTTACAATACTGGCACTGATATGCACCGCGACCTGCATGTAATTCCGCAGCATGTTTCATAATATTGTCTTTTCCCAGAACAGCAGCTCCACACACCTAAACATTGAGAAGTACTGAGTGTTATAGAAAATTATGGTAGCACATGACTCATTTTCTTAATCTCATTACCTTGCAATGATACTTTCGTATGGTTAAGCTATAATTCGTATCATGGAATATGCAACAATGCAAGCGGTAATAAATGGGATGCGCAAAATTTAAATTGCATCCTCCACAATCTGTAAACATTTCAATATTACGTTTCTTAGTATTCAACAAATTGTAATCGATATATTAACAAATTCAATGGACTTGACATACTAGTTTTGTCAATCTTGTTCTTTCTTGTCCACGCGGAAGATTGCGAATCTGCCCAATAAGTTAATTCCATTCCAGATAGAATGTTTTGCGTTGTTACAAGATGTAATTCTCCCTGTCTGGTTATCACTGCTACGCTTCTTTCATCTTTCGTTTCAGCTGGTCTCATGTAACGAATCCAGTTACTCTTGAGCGGATTGGTCGTGCTAATATAGGTCGTTTTACCATTATTGTCTACTTCCCAAATATGTCGCATGGAAAAATCATCTGGAATGTCCATTTCTCTAACTGATTTTCCTACAAGGGGCCCTAATTTTGCGTACATTGGTACTGGACTTTTGGCATAGATACCAAGGCCATGTTCTGAATTTGATATTTTTAATTCAAAGCACTCAGGTAAAGAATCTCTTGCATATAACGGTCTCTCTGTATCTACAATTAGTTGCGTCTCTTCTCTTTGCACTTTGGCTTTTGATTTGCAGTGATCCGCAGAAGATGAATCCTCGTCTGACTCGAACCCATCATCCGGCATTTTTCCATATCCTTCCGACATAGGATCGTCAGATTTTACGGCCTTCCCAACTTCTACATTCTCTTTGTGCTTGCTCATCCAATCCTCGAACGATATCGAATCCGCAATTGTATACTGTGGCATCGTCAACGGACATGCATCTTGCAAATGTCGACTGTTACAATCCTGGCAGAGTTTTATTTTAATTGCCAATCTCTGTGGCTCCGACATGCCACCATCTGTGCTCGCTTCAATTTGTACTTTCTCTGAAACTGCAGACCCTGTATCGTTCTCGGGTGAACATAAATCGTTACTCTCCTCCGGGACAATGATTCCATCTTGTGGTGCTTTCCGTACGTCATGGTGCTTCTTAGTTTTGTGCTCGCCAGCGTGTTTGTGCTTTTTTCTCCGGTGCTTGTGCAGAGTCTCGTCCAAAAAATCTTCGGACGAATCTCGTAGTGCATTCTCCTCTCCGTCGACATCGTGCCGTGGTCGTTTTCGTTTCTTCTTCGACTTACGGTCATCGGTTTCCTTTGTGACCTCGGTATTCTCCAAAGTTCCTGTTTCCAAATGGTTATTTTCATGAGTATTCGTGCTATCCTCGTGTTCTATTGTACTTGTACTGTCACGGTTATCATTCTCCTGTGTCCTGTTTGCTGCTTCTAAACTTCTATCATGTGATGCTTGCTTCAGAGCGTCCTCATTCAAATTATTATACTGTAGTTTACTTATTCGACCACCCTCCTGAACACTTGCCTCTCTGTTGGACGCATGAATGTTGTGGTTTTCACATCTGGATTCATCTTTTTCACTATTTACATCCTCTAAATACCCTATGCTATCTATGTGCTCAGTCTTTGTCACAGCAGATTCACCTTCCTTACTGTTGTTTCTAAAACTTTCTACATCTAATTTCGTTACATTGTCAATCTCACTTTCCGCTTCACTCTCATAAAGATTTGAGTCCTTGTTTTCCTTTGAACATTTTCCCTCTTCTAATGAGAAACTTGCTGAAGCGTACTCCGTAGTTTCTGCCAAAGAAATACCGTCCACATTTTTGAGGTGTTTTCTCTTCTTACGCTTGTCTTTGTGGTGCTTTGCTTTGTTCTTATGATGCTTGGACCTTGAACTATGCCGAACGTGCAGTTTGATCACATTCTCCAGCACATCGGACTGTACAGACGATACATCATCAGCCGGGGGCACCTCAGGATCAGGGGACACAGGCACAGCTTGTTTCCTCAAACTTCTGCGTGGAATACCTTGCAATTCATCCACAGAGTTTTCAACCTTCACTACTTTCCCCTTATCTGGCTCCTTGCGTTCCGCCTTCCATTCTTCCGATCCGTTATACTTTGTGTCTTGCCTGTAAGGACGAAAGTGTCGTGAACAACCCACTGAAAGACGTCCAACAAAAATTGGTGAAAATAAAGAACGAAAACTGCGCCGGCACCTTGAGGAGACATAAACGACGCACGCATATCAGTCAGGCGCACGTAAAAGCCTGCACAGTTACCCCGTCATCCCTGTCAGCCTTAATTTTCGCCGAAATCATGACGCAAAGTGAAACTGACGAAGGGGGCCGATTCAAAAACTCCCAAAGCCCGCCGGGATATCCCGCGCTTTTGATCGGCTATCGATTGTTTTGCGTCCCCGCCGTCACCCCCGCAAGATGGCGATTCAACGCAACGCATTCGGTGACGGTGACAGTAGAGGGGAACCCCCGACCGTGTGACAGTTACCCCCATGTGTCTCGGCAGAATGTCTGGCATGCACGAAAAATGAACACCCTCGTTTGCAGGGCCCGCCTGAGCGACGACAAGACGGCTACGAAATACCTGGCAATAGACTCGGCAAGATCGAGAAGATAGACAGCGAGATCCTCATCCGTAGACAGTCCCAAGCGCTTTTTAAGCGAGAGCCAACGCTTGCCGTTCGTAACTCCGATGTGAACGCTCCGAAAGTGCTTCACTTTGACTTCCGGAGCGGCGCCGGGTCTGCTCCTGTGGTGCGAACTTCTCGTTATCCCCGATGAGTCTCTCACATGCCTCGTACTTTTCTTCGGCATAACTACATCGTAGGTCCGCCGGTATTAAAGTGGCGAAGGTATCGAGAGGAACGCGCGCACCGATATTATCCTATCCTCTTTATGCTCACCGCCTGACCACCACCGCCGCCCACTCCACCCACCCTCGCCGTCCTCGTATACCCCCCTTCACGACCACCCTGTTTTATCGATCCGGTTGCACTTGGTTGCACCGAACCTCTCGCGAACCTCTCGCAACGCCCCCCATCCGCAATTTTCGTGCTGACAGTGAACACCATCCCCACCCGCGCCGCCGCCTTTATCACAGCCGTCCCCGTCAGCGTCAGGTGATAATGGAGATCCTGGGGCTGCTGCTCTCTTCTCGGAAAACTTTATGCTCGTACAACGCTTATTTCCCTTACTCATGTCCTCGCCGCTCGACGCAACGAGCCTCTAGCGTGCTTTCCTCCGCGATAACCGGGAACGGGACGCGTGTCATTGTGTTTCCGACGACAGACGAAACGCAGTGTTTCTTTCATGAAAATCATCTATTTGGCATTTCGACGCGCGACGTGTCGAGGAGCGTTGCCAGAATTGAACGTGGGTGGTTCCTTCTTGCGAAAATTTCTAGAGTTCATTTCACTGGCGTCCGTCATAGCGTCCGGCGAAGATGTTTACAACTTGTCGTAGAGGTCAGATGTCAGATTGCTTTAGGTTGCTTTAGGTTGCTTCAACATCCATCCTCGACCATTGTCAACAGTTGATCATCGGGGTTGATCAGGGCACATTCTCACTCACCTTATGGCTCTGCCGTCACGTGTTTTTAGATAAAGTATGTTAGTCGGAGGCTGAGGAAAATTGTCCAATGGGCCCCCACTCATATTAGGAACGTCCAATCTGGTCCAATCTACATTGACGTGAAAGAACGAACTCGGCGAATCGAAGGAATGATTCCGTTGTATCCGTTGCTGTCGCAAGTCGCGAGCAATATGGCGGCGGGCTGCGATAGTTTACATCTAATGTCATCGTGATCTCATTGACGACGAGCGAAGAAGGTCATTATCCTTTACAGTCAAAGTACACTTTGCCGATGACTCGATGAGGGTTGAACGCAGAATGCAGATCACAAGTGAACCGTTCTCGCGTTACGACTTTCTTTTACTAACTTTGTATTACTAACTGCCTGTTTCGGCTCGTAGGCACGGTTGGTCTGACGTTAGCGTTGACAGGTGGTCTTGTCATCAGTTTTTCGCCTCTCGCTCTTAGGTTATTGCATCATGTTCGCTAGTTTAAAGAACAAGATACGCGAAGAAATTGGCAGCGACGTATTTACAGTCGTGACAAGTGCCGGCAATATACGGGGCATCAATGCAAAACATGTATCTCAGGTAAATATACTGCTTCGCCCGTCAGGCGACGTCACTCGCTTAATTGGTTGCGAAATTGTAAACAATTGGCAGGAACACTTTTGCTCCTCCGATATATTCGAACACCTCTATAGTGTCAGACATAACGATAGCACATGTCAACGATCGCTGTCTATTTTAGAATGAACACAAAATAATTTAACCCTTCGCACATCTGTGTCTGCTCTCAATGGCCCAAGGAAGCAACGATGAATATATTATGCGTAATGATGTGCCACATTCGTATTTATTCAAACATGTTTCGTAGCGGAGAGGAGCTATTGTAACGAGACACTTGATTTCTACTGATTTACAATACAAATAAAGATTATCCCATGAATAAATGACATCTGTACAAGTGTATAACTAATTCCATGCATATAGAGAGATTTTAACATAGTACATGTTATCAGCTTTATATTTCACAGTTATTGCTTATTGCTGATGCATTGTCAGTAAATTGAGGGTATGCGGACACATACAAATTTATTTGGAGATTATCTATTTGTGTTCTGATATAACTTTTTATTATATTAATAAAAATATATTTTGATTTTAGTAGTGCAGATTTCAACAATTTCTGAGGGTACAACTAAGTAGTAGCAATTCAATTTTAATTTCATATCAAAAATAACAACTTTAACTGCTTTAGCATAATTCATAAACAATAATGTAGAATGCTTGAAACCAAATAGATTAATATTGTTTGCAAAGATTGGTCACTAACATTTTCTGCAAAATACTAATTATTATACTTAATGATGCAATGAATGAGCTCAAATATTGGATTGCCTTTGCATGTCAAACCTATGATATATATCCTTTAATAAAAGGGGTTGCTAATTATAACCATGAGAATATTTCTCACTAATGCTGCTATAATAATCACAGTTGTAAAAGCAATGATGTTCTTACAGACTGGTTCGACAAGCAGTATTAGTTCTCAAATTTCATTGGATGGATCAAGAGAAGAGAATATAGCATCTCCATCGCCCCCAGTGTCGTTAAAGCGAGAAAACAGTTTTGAATTGAAACTTGGTGACGGTGTACAGCTATCTGCAAAAGACATCAAAAGGTTAGAAACCAGAGAAGATGAGTGGAGAAAGCGACTGGCTAAAAAAGAAGCAGAAATGCTCAAAAAAATGGAAAAGAAGGAAGAAGAATGGAGAGTCAAACTTTTTGAAAAAGAAAAGGAATGGAAGAAAGTTGTTGAGAAACAGGAGAAGGAAAAAGTTAAGTTAGAAGAAGAGGCCAGAAAAATAGAAAGTACAAAAGCATCATTAGAACTTGCTCTGAGGAATGTTGAAGGTATATCAGTCATTGTTAAATGTTTTGTGCAATGTTTATTTACAACTATTGTATATTAAAAGTTACATATTGTCGAATGCACCCTTGACTTTGTTCTTCCGTTTATGTAAAATGAACTTGAATATGAAATACTCGTATTAACTCTATTGTTATGTTGAATGGATTTGCAATTAGGGCCATTAAACTGAATTTATTTTCAGAGTACAAAAAGAAGTTGTACAATTTTCAAGAAAATGCAGGACAACTCGAAGGTTTTCAGACACAAGAGATGGCAAAAATTAAACATCTTGTAAGTTTCACTTAGTGACAATTTATAATATTGGGTTTCTGTAAAAAGGGAAATAATAGTTGTATATTAGACACTATTCAAATCGGTAAAAAATATTCTTTTTTTCAGTTGTTAGCCAAAGAGCAAGAAGTTGAGGAGAAATCTCATCACCTGAAAGCATCTATAGCTGAAATAGACACTTTAAAAACGGAAGTCTCGCGTCTTAGGCGGTATGAGGACGAATTAAATAATGTACAGGTAAGCTTACTATTTAAAGTTTAAGAAATGTCGTAGGTATAATTGATTTTAGATGTTTTAATAAGCAATTGCCTCTACAATCGTTTTTGTACGATAGTATGAGATAGACCTAAGAGGCACACCTACATAAATAAGTATCAAATTTTTCCTCGTATGAGTTAAAGAAAGAATACCTTCAATATATTGATGCATTAATTTATATAGAAAGACAAGAGAACAAGAAATATATTTTTAACCATTTTTTCATATTTTGAGGTTATTGTTAAAAATGCATTAATGTTCTTTTATTTCAATTCTGTATGATTTAATCGATAAAGTTTTGTTTTGCTGAACTATACAGTGAGATTTATTATCGAATAACTGATATATAAGATGGAAGAATGAAAAACTGCACTTAATGCAGTCATTCAACATATTTGATTATTTGAAAAGGAAGATGATCGATGCCATGTACAGGTTGACTTTCAATTTACGCTACATTCAATGCAATGTGCTTCAAAAGTAGAGGTCAGCCTGTGTATGATGTATACCGGTTAAATGTTTTTCTAGTTGTAAGCACGCTTCCATACGGAACAAAACCCTGAAATTCAAATTTTAAGCCTGCCTATGTTTTAAGCAATAATTTTTTATACAGCTTTCTGTTTTGTCACAATCCGCCATTTTTTATTCTGCACTTATTTTGCATTTACACACTGCTGAACTTTATGTGATCTTTGGATACTATATGCAATTTATTCTGGAAAATGCGGGTATTTTTCGTTGCAATTGATAGTACACGTTCCATAACTCTCGATATATTGTTGCTTTTTACGAAGGTGATATTTGTTTCGGGCAAAATTATGTACAAACAAATTTGTGACATTAATTTGGACAATTTAACGTTGAATAGCTCTCTTTGTGAGTTATGGAACAGTGAATAATGTTAAGTGGTACCAAAAGTTATGTGAAAAACGACACACGCATGAAGATTGGAAAAGTTTGATAAACAAGAGCATTGGAGATCAGAGTAGGCGGTAATTTCCGCTAATTCGCTGCTGCTACGCTGATGTTAGAGGTACGTCTTCAAAGCTTTGTCGCTATACTGCTATAAACTAATTTTATAAAAAACTGTTACTATCAATGTGGTTCCTAATTTTATCATCTCTTCTCAAACGGCATCCTTCGTTGCAGAAAATAAAGTCGCATGTACCATGTATGTCACCATTCACTACGCGTGCAGTATCTAGATTTCTTGTTACAGTACTCCAATGTTACCAGTCTGGTTATGCGGTCATAATGATACAGCTCATACTAAATGTGTTACGTTGTTCTATTAGTGAACGGTATATTTTCCATACATGCGCGTTGTATCGGGTCTGAAAATTGCGTAAAGTGATCAGAACGTCGTTTTCTTCGCTCTCTACATTGGGTATATGCTTCCACTTTCTCCCACATTTTGAAACCTCTTTTATTCTCCTGTTTGATTTTCTTTTTGCTTCCTATTATTGGGATTGACTCATGCACTCTACATTCCTTGTGTATCAATTATACGCTTTGATACGATCCGCAGTGCGCCGCGAAGCTATTGCTTTACAATACCATACCTACACATCGTCCGCTCTCATGGACTGCGAATGATAGGTAACGAATTGATACTTTCAGGACGAAATGGAGACTCTCCGTCACTCAACGCAACGGGAAAGAGCGCAACTCTCTTGTCAACTGGCTCAAACCGAAGAAGAGGTTCGTCACTTGAAGGACAAAGTTTTTGTTTTAGAGCAAAGAGTTGCTCTGGAGGCGAACGACCAATTGACCGTCGACGAACGAATCGCGGACTTGATGCGAGAAAGAACCCTTTTAGAGAGGAAATTGGAGGAGGCGCATCTTCATCTGTCGGACATTAAGACGAGCTGGTCCGGGAAGATATCGAGTTTGGAGACGCAAGTGGGCCGTTTAAGCAGGCAAGCCGGCGAAGAAGGGCTCGAAAGAAGGCGGGCTGAGGAGGAGAAAGAGAAATTGAAGCAGCGCATCAAGCAGCTAGAAGCGGAATTAGAGGTGAACAATGTTGTAATGGCAACGAAAGATGCCAAGCTTTTGCGCATGGCAGAGGACATCGACGAGATGGTCACGGAACTAAAAGAGCTCCGGGCCAGCGTCGATGACGAGGTTGAAGAGTTTAAGCGGCAAATTGTGAGTTACCGCGATATGTAGCGCTGATGCATGGGCTAGATTATTTCAGGCCGATATTCCTGACATGTCTGGATGCTGGCACGGAATATTTGCCGCTGTATTGAGAACAGTTAGTAACGCGAACGATCACAGTACGCAACAGGAGAACCTCACTCCGTGAACTCTCATTGTTGAAACAGTCGCACAATGTACGAATCATTTTTTCACCCTGAACGGTCTTTGTCGTATCGTCATAGAATTTAGATACGATGCATTTAATAGCACCGGAGACGTTTCATTATATTCCTGCGTTTTCTATACTTTCGTTCTAACGCCTGGCAGCTTTGGTCGTTTTCTCGCGTATTACTACTTTCTTTCAGGCACGACGTTTTTGCAAAATAAGAGTGTTTATCAATGCACAGTTATTAACAGTTTTTTGGCAGAAATCAGTATTTATGAAATGCTTGTGCCATTACAATATGAGCAGATGTTTGAACGATCTTATATGATTCTTTCACTCTCATATAATATCTAGTTTGTCTTAACGTTATATTATTACCTTTATGATTGCATGCTTCGAGACGCTTGATGCTTAATGCGTTTATTTTTCAATTTTTGCAACTTGTCCGCACACATTTTTCTTTTCATTTTCTTATAATCGATGTTTATCTCCACGTATTGAGCATGCTATAAGTTGCAATGTGTGTGGGTGTGCGCGTGCGTGTGCGTGTGCGTATAAGCGTATGTACGCATTTATAGGTGTAGTTATACGTACGTGTATATATATATGTAAATACACACACACACACACACACACACACACATTCAGACACCATTTCTATATATATGCATTAAAAGCTTAGATCATACAGACATCAATTAGATTTTATTGGTACCTATTTTTATTCGTTACCTTATACACAGTAATTAGAGAGTATTGTCAGAAATTACATTTTTATGTATGACTGCATTGTATGAATGTTTTATTTATGGAATAAAGAAAGAAACAAACGGAAATTATTCTTGCATTCATTTTTTTCGCTTCTTTTATACCCATTTTTATATCCCTTCTGTGGCAGCTTTTTATTTATACGAACAGGCAAACGCTTTGAACATATAACCACTATCTGTTCCATCAGGTGACCAAATTGAATTGCGTTTTGCAATATCTTCTGTAAAAATAAAGTAATTTCTCCGTTGCCGTAAATATTGGCAATAAACGGTATTTACAGAAGGGAACACAAGTGCAATTTAAAATTCTTCAAGAAAAATATGTGCACTTTGTGCCTATGAACAAAAGAAAATGTATTCTTCTTTTACCTATGCAAAGTAAATTGTATTATATTTATTACTACTACTACTACTATTGATATATTCTTACATGTTTCTGTTGGTAGAACTTTATCTTGTACTTGTTAGGAATCCAAAGAACTGCACGTGTACATGATATACATACATTCTATTAGATGTATGTACCTTAAAATATATTGGAGTACATGGTGCAATTGAGTATAGAACACAAACTTGTAATCCTAACAGTATAAGCTAATATCATAAATTTTCACATATTAATACGTGCGGTGAAAAATTAGAAAATGAATTTTCTTCACACATGAGTAACCGGTATTTTGTACAATAAAGACATTTTGGTCAATTGGATCATGACTACCTCAAAACAGAATTCTTATAAGAACAATCGTTACTAATATCACGACTCCTTATAAGAATAATCATTACTACTGTACTTTATAATTCTAAACTTGGCTCGTTTTATTTTTTCGGTAGGAATCGTCGTCGAAGCAAATCGCAAAATTACAAGCTGAATTGGATGACACGTCGGCAAAGCTCTCAGCGACTAATTCGGAGCTAGGCCATCTACGTTTCTCATTTGAAGGAGAGCGTGAGGCGAACAGGTCGTTACATTTAGAGATAGGTCGCTTACGCGTGGGTCTGGAATCGGAAAAAACGGCATTGGCGACGTTACGGGTAAACTTGGAGAAGGAGAGGGACGAAAAGGACGCGGCGTTGCTGAGAAATGCACAAGTCTCCCAGGATGTTGAAATAGTTAAACAGAAAAGTAGGCAACAAGAAGTAGAAAACGTTGAATTGAATAATCGAGTGGAGAGTTTGGAGGACAGCCTGAAGAGTAAAGCAAAGGAAGTAGAACAGGTCACTGAGCTGTTAGAGGAAACTAAGCAGAAAATGCAGCAACTGGAGGAGTCGGAACGTATGAGAGAGAAAATTGAAGGAAATGAAAAGATGCTTAAGTGTAGATTACTGGATTTAGAGGAGCAGCTTCATGAAAAGACCAAGGTACTTTATTATTAAATATGTACGGTAAAAAGTTACCCAAATAATAAAAGAAATAATCATGTAAATAAAATGTTCGTCTTATGGGACCTTGTTTCCGATTTACAGCCTTTTTGTGCTGAACTGTTGCTTATCCGTTTCCACAGAAAAAGGTCCAAATTACAGAAGTGCTAGCTCGTAGCGCGTTCCATTTAGCGAGCGTGTATTTAAAATGCATGTTTGACGTTCCTGCATTTATGTAATTTGTCAGTATTACCTCGAATACAGACTATCACAGAGTGTTACCAACAATTTTAGGCACGTACGAGATAGTATTACCAGATGATGAGCAAGCTTATACATGAGATATCAAGCATTGTTTAGAAAAAAATATGAATGGACCCCGTTATGTTAGTTTGGTTTATCAAAAGAATTAATGGAAAAGAAAAATGCCCGTAACTTGGGAATAAGGTCAAGTAGAATAAATGCTTATATAAACTTTTTTGACTATTTATATGTTCTCAATCTATCCCTGAAGTTATATCGCTACATTTTGATGCATATGGACTTTGTAGAGAGAGTACATTTTTTAATGAACTAACGAGTATCCAATTTTATTTATAGACTATAAAAATTCTACAACAGCGGTTGACGGACATGAAGAAAACATTACAACGCGAGCTCAGAGTTCCTTCTTCGTCGTTGGATAGCGATGCCGAACCTGCCGCAGCTATTCTTAATCCAACTTCATCTAAAACCGTCACGGCTAGGCACAATAATACCCGGGAGGATGACGTTAATTTCAAATATCTGAAACACGTCCTGATTAAGTTCCTAACCAGCAGAGAATACGAGGTAAGTCGCTCGTATGTTTGAATCGTGCATCGTTGCGTATACAGCTCTGCGGTATCCTTGACCAATCTTTTTAGGCACTCCATCTAACGAGAGCCGTCGCCACGCTTCTACATTTCTCTCCGGAAGAGGAGCGGCTCCTGCAAGAGACATTAGAATGGAAGATGTCCTGGTTCGGCACGCGTCCAAATTTGGGAATCGGACAAACGGCCAAAGCTATTCCGCCTAGCTGATAGCAAATCAATTTTCTCTTTATATGAAATCCGAAAAAAAAGCCACAAGTTCGAAGTTAGGATTCAGCGATCATCAGACACTGATAATAACTGTATAGACGTATGTGCGACAATTAGAGAAAGTGCAAACTCATAAATAGCTAGTTCCATAAATTTTGTAATATACTTATGACGAATAACATAGAGGATATGGGTTGGAATACGGTTATGGAAGCACAGTGTACAAATCGGCAGGTGCTTAAACTGCGGTATAGGCGTTGATATCTAATATAATTACTGTGCAATATTTTGCATTGTCACGTTCCAGCATTTCTGTGCATGCTTTTGTTGACTTTTTGATGTATTCATTATTTCGGACTTCAACATACTGTATAGAGTTCTACTCCGAATTTTGGTGTACTTCGTACTTTTTTTTTATCTTTTTTTCCTCGACTGACAAACGACATTCCAATGGAGACAAAATGATGAAGTAGGCTATCAGCAATATGTGGATCATACTGTTACTGGAAAATTACATCATTTACAAAACTGATAAAACATACAACCTTTGGATTTTTTTGTTCGTTACGTTCTTCTTCTATTAAATAATAAATACACTTTTGGATTAAAAGAATGCACATTAAAACAAAGGCCTCTTCAAAAAATAACATATTTTATATCATTGGCAACTACTTTATATACAATCACTTCTGGGATGCCTAGATTAAGATTTTAACATAAAGTCATTGTGTTTTTTACACATTTTTATCTTATCATAAGAAGTGCAAAGGGTTTTGTATTATAAACGCTCTATCTATATCAGGAGGCATACATGTACACCTATACCTCGCTATACGTCCGCTATTTATACGGCATTTCGCTATAATGGTATTTTTTAATTATGGCACTTTTTCGATTGACGGCCCACAACGTTTCGTTATACGGCAAAAAAAATGCTGTACTATCAAAATGCTGTGTATCAAAATAATTGATTCGTTATACGGCTTTTCGCTTTACGGCCAACTTTTCCAGAACGTATCTAGGCCGTAAAACGAGGTATGGATGTATTATATTTGTGCTAAGAATGTTAGCAAACATGGCATTACCATTTGTTCGTTAATTCGTTGTAATCTTATAATAGTGATTGTTCATAAAGTCTCAACGAATACTTTACAATAGATACCATAGACGCTTAATGTAGCCAAAAGGTAAAGTTGTTTAAACATTAACATGTTCAAACTAATAGCGGAAATACTCTTCGACATTTGCTTGACGCAATGTGTTACTGAAGCAGTGTAGCAAATAGGTATTCTAAAGAAGATGCAAAATTTTTGTGAAACTTTCTTTATGTGAACAATTAGGAATCATTTTAATAGCGCTAAGCACATATGTCTTGATTTATTATTGTAAGATTACTAGGAAAATCTGTAAAACGTTTCAAACTTGCATCAAATTGCAGCAGTGGCCCATTCTCAGATCAAAAGATCTAGGAAAGTTCCTATCTTTTAACCGCCTCAAACTTCTTCATTCCTAACATGTAGCTTTAATGCGTTTAACCATATAACTGCATGTAAGATGGTTAAGAAGAATAGCATCCAGTACTTGAAAGGCATATCGTTAATACGATACTGTTATAATATCGATTTTAGTTTTCGAAATAATTTCATGAAGAGAATTGGTTTCAAACAAATGTTTTCTTCTGTAATTTATTTAATTGTTAAGATCACGTTATATCTAGGGTCCATTGCAATTCATTTTAAATGTAACAGTGTGTTGTCCTCATTGTCGATCGTGTCGCAATATTCTTTTAATTCTAATAATCTCTCCAGCATATCGAATGTAGAGTGCCACCTTGTTATGCAGTCGAGTATTGCAGAGAAATAAGGAATACCCATGAAAATGACAGGAAGGAAATGTATCAAAAGGTACTTGGATTAAAAGATCAAATACAATCATGAATAGCGCAATGTATACTTTAAGTAGAAAATAGAAAACCTTTATTCTACAAAAAGTAACAAATAACAATTGTCACTATTATATTATAACAAAATGATCACATGATAAAATGCAACACATTACCTAGCAAAATTAACAATTCACGTTTATAAAAGCACAGTATTTTCGAAGTGTCGTTTTAGAATAATTTTTATTGTATCCTTAGGATAGTTAGTAAAATGTCGCCGTTCAAATAACAATAATTTGTGACGTCACATTGTTGGTCGAAAGACTCTGATCGTGGATAGTTCTGAATCTCATAAAACTATAAAAGCGGGGCTTAAAATTCAATTTATTTTCATTCAAAACACGGTGTCCCCGTCATTTCATTTATTTTCACGTTATACAAAAATAAATAATTGGTAATGTTTACAATTCTACAGTATCTTACTTCTTTTACAAAACGTACATGTATATAGGTACAATGTATCACCTGCTACCTTCGAAGAAGCATGAGTGCCACCTGGTGCCACCGATTGGCTTGTTCTCCTAATGATCAATGTTCTATTTACAGATCCCTCATACACGATTCAAAAATTGATGTACCGCTGCTAGTTCAGGATTATTCGTCACTTATTACAACGTACCAAAAGAAGAACGTTTGCATATAATGACTGGGCATCAGACGTTTCATCTGGTTTGATCGTTCTTACAATTACGACGTTCCTGCCGAGGCGCGAATTCAATATTGATGAACGCAGTAAGCTCTCTGTCCCAGTCTCTCTTTCATGGATGCACAATAAAATGGTATGTAAGATCAAAGAAGTAAAATCGTGTGAGCACGTGTCGGGCAACGACTGATTTATAATCAGCAACAGAACCCAAGACCTTAATACATCATTTATCTGTTTGCTCTGATTAGAAACGAATCTTTCCATGTTGAATTTGATCATGAATATCGGGCGTTAGCAATTGGTACCCCACTCTTGGATCCAAATAGTATAGCTTGTCTCGTATCCTTCTTGGATCGTAGCCCTCCTGTTGCAGATCCTTCTTCTTTAATTTAAATGTACCTGAAGCGGTAAAACGATGGCTGCATTTCGGAAGTTGTTTTTTTTTTTCAATTAAATATTAATTAACGGTAATCACAGTAATATAAATCTGTAAACACTATATTTTTTTCTATAGCCTATACTGAAAGATTCGTTTTTCAAGATATACAGGTTCAAAGTTACCTAACCTTGTATATCGGCACGTGCATGCATTATTCTTTTATTTATGTCTATTCTTGTATCACTTATTTTCCATGCATATAATCTTATACAACATCCTAAATCAATGTTATTTTAAATGTTCTTACATTCATCTTTATATTGGCTCACGTATAAGATAATGACGATAATGGGAAAAACTTACCAGTAAGGTCGACCTTTGTTAAAATTCTGATGAATTGAGGTCTTGCATATGCTGGTAATTGCCCCTTAGTGTCGACTGCGAGGCGTTCAATGTCCAAAGTACCATTTTCATCGTGTATTGCTGCCATTCCTGCTCTTCCTTCTGATCCATGAACCTAATGAAAAAATTAACCAATTCTATCAGTAAGACATGGTGTTCCTATAATGTTGTACCAAACTTTACTGACCTAATCTATCTAATTTTATGGCTGAAAAAACCTAACTATATGTTTTACTTTATACCAAATATTAGTTTATATTAAATGTATCTCTTACCTCAACACCATATACGATACAGTCTCTGTAATTGACAAGGTTGCTGATGATACCCTCAATTTCGGATGTAGATACATTTTCACCTTTCCATCTGAAGGTGTCACCCGTTCTGTCCTTAAAATATAAATAGCCTAGTTCATCTGACACTAGAATGTCACCTGAAAAAGTCAAATAAGTAATGTGGTAAATATGCGGTCAATTTTTAATACCAAGAGCAACCAAAGAATTGTTTTTAACTTGGGAGATAAAACCAAATCTTATTGTTAGTAGTGTATTATTCTAAGCACCTGACAGGAATGCTGAATCCCCCTTTGTGAATACGTCATAGACAACTTTACTCTTAGATGCCTTCTGATCTACGTATCCTAAGAATGCTCTGCTTGGATTATTAGGTATGATCTTCCCAACAAATACCCCTGGTTCATCTGTTTGCACAATCATAAAACAATTGTCACTTGTTCAAATGGAGCAAATCAAATTTATTTTGAGAATCCAATAGCATATAGTTTGTTTTCACAAAAGACTTACTTGGACCACAAACTTGACATAATCCTTTTGCATTTCTTATCGGTTCTCCATCAGCATTAACCTTAATGATAGAAATTGGGTACACGGATGGAATTATACGTGACACAAAGCCAATTGCTCCAACGGTATTGTCAACGTTCACTGCAAATCAAAATCTGATTAGTAACAATAATTAAACATAGAGATAGATTGGGTTTGTGCAATCAGCAAATATTCATATTACTAATCCTTGTTGAACGTACCAATATTGGCGTTGCCCTCTGTGGCACCATAAAATTCACCAACTTTGGAAATGTTAAAACGATCCACAAATTCTTTCCAAATCTGGGGGCGCAAGCCGTTGCCAAAAATCACTTTAACATTATGCTGCTTATCCTCTGGTTTTGGTGGAACCGCTAATATGTATCTGCACATTTCACCTATGTATTGAGCAACCTGTAAAATGAAATTTACAAATAGCTTAGTTTAGGTAAACTATTGATAATGGGCAAACCAAAAAGCCTTTAGTATAAATATATATCTATAATCAGTAATAGACAGTACATCTTCAAACTACGTGTTCATTCATGCTTACCGTGCACTTATATTTGATGCAATCATTGAAATAAGCACTAGCTGAGAACTTCTTCCTGATTACTGTTGTGTTTCCATATAATAAAGTTTGTCCCACTGCCATAACACCACCGGCAGTGTGATACAACGGTAACGGTGTATAAAGTCGATCCGAACTTCGTGATATTGCCAAGTATTGAATTGCACTTGTAATGAACATAAACCTGAAAGAATAATATATACATTTTACGATTTTATATATAAATATGTGAAATTGGTCGCTGTTTGGTTTCAATCATTTCGTATAGTGATTCAAACGGAAGTATTGACAATGTTATACAGGGAATATTATGTAGTTGTTTTCAAACAACATAAACGGTCGGACCGAGTATCGTGTTTGCGGTGTGCAGTCAGGACACATTTCTTATGTATTTTCAAGATAGACTGAGTTTTTTGTCGTACTAACTGTTTTGCGTCATCCGTTTTATAGTACGTTTTTCAGTGCATTTTAATCGTGATGTCTAGAGGCAATGACGGAGAGTCGAGGGAAAAAACTTATTTATGGTAAATAATGGATGAAATGAGCGATCGCGTGTTACAACTGTTCAGTCAGGCATACAAGCAGCGCAAATTGGCAATACGAATTGCACACGTTAACATTCGGCGATATTAATATCTTCATCACTGGCCTATCGTAACCAACGCTAGATATCAAAATTTCTTTCTATCTATAATTGATTTTTGTTATATTGAGTTCTAATGGCAGTGGGGTCGTGATAATCGGACGATCTGGAACTTTTGAGAATTTGGAATAACCGGTTTGGGAGGGTCATCAATGATTCCATTTCTGTAGTCTTGTTTTTTGTATTAATGGTTGCTTTTATGAAATTATCCTTTTTCATGTGGATATCAGAGACAAAGTTTAGAAAAATAGTCTTGGATCGCGGTGCAGCATAGAGACAACGTTTCTCCGAAAGGCAGTTCGAGTGGATGTTATTTTTATATCATGCACGCATGAAAAGTACTCATATTAATCAATTTAATTATGGTGTAATGATCTATAGAATCTTATAGGCCAAATTTGGCCTTGCCAACTGACGAACCCTTAGTGGATCGTGATTTCTGTAGAGCAGTGGTCGGCAAACAGGTCGCTTAAGCGACCCTGGAGAAATTTCTTTTCCCCCACTCTCGCTACACGATTATTTGTTTTTCGCGGCTAGTGACGGTTTATATGTTTATAAGATATGGTGAGGTGATGAGACGGTGTGAGGTGGCGCGGGGCGAACGCCTAAGCCGGAAAAAATAGCAGGGTGGGAGAAGCCTCGAGAATCCACTCTCCTACCGTGCCGAGCCCTGCTGTAGAGGAACTTATTGACGTTAAAATCCTTCCGATATAATTTCGAAATTACATAGTCCATCCAAATTTAACTTTAAACCCGAATGTCGTCGCGTTATTACACGAGCCTATGTCGACAAAGGTGAAACATTAATATTAACAGTTGCATTACTTACACGTGTTTGTCAAGAGTGTTTAAAGTGTATATTTGAAGAGTATAACGTATTCATTTTACCTTGAACTCGTTATAACCGCGGCTTTCGGAAGACCGGTCGTGCCACTCGTATAAATGTATAGTAATCTGTCATTGAAACAGCCCTTTTCTTGAAGAACTGGAGGCACGGACGGTACGTCAGCTAGCAGAGCAGTCAAATCCTTCTCTTTCAAAGTAGATGCCGGAGAACCCGTGTGTTCTCCAAATCTATACAGTGCCAATTTCGCATCTAGTGAGGACGCTATATCTGTAACGGCTACAGAATAAACATTATTTTTATAGCACATATAACAGATTTCTCGTCACTGTTTTAACAGTGAGCGTAAGAAAATATTGCACTACGTTGTCCGCGTCAAAAGGTACTGAAACTTTGATTCAACTAATCGACAATCTTTCATTCAATTTGCCAACAAAAAAATGAAGCAATCATATTCAAAGATATTGAGTTGTATTTAATAAGCCACGTTAAGGTGTGGCAATAACGTAATCAAATTTCTAACACACGTCACTAATCAATTCGAATCTTGAATATCATCTGTTATCGCCTTCAGTGCATAATTAGTCGTTAGTCGAGCGAAGTTATAACGTTACATATTATCTTACCCTCTGTAAATTCGGTCCCATAAATAAACGCTTGGCATTGAGCGACATTGATGCAATGCAGAAGAGACGATTTGCGAAGATTGGTGTTAATCAAGGGCGTTATTATACCGAGCTTGCTTAGGCCCAGCCAAATAGCGACAAACTCCGGACGGTTTTCCAGCAATAATGCCACCACGTCGCCTTTTCGGTAGCCGTGAGTACGAAAGACGTTGGCGATCTTGTTGCTAAAGTCCTCAATCTGTATTTAACAAACAACGGAGCGTCAGTATCACTTAAGGAACGTAAACTGTTGTTTTCTAACAGCTCGGCTATTTTTCTGTTTGCTAGAAACGTAACTATAGGCGAATCTGTGTTCCCAATGTTGCAGCGAAAATATTTCAAAGCATAACTGCAACGAAATTCAGCACGGATTCCTAGCAGGACATTTCACTCTCATTAGTCTCCTTATTCTTTACTAATCTTCTAGCTAATTCTCTTAACATCATTACTGTGGCACACGGAGAACTGTGAAAATTAGTGTGAAAACTGAATCTCTTTGTGCAGACACGTACCTCCGACAGCAACTGTGTAATTCTACTGAGTTTGTAAAGGACGGACACTGACTTTTGAAAAACGCATAAAAATAATGGCCAGTAACACTTGGACATGCCAGAAATAGTAATAAGCACTCTTCGCACGACGTAAAGTGCAACTCATTAAAGTCCACATGCATCAACGACCGGCTGTGACAATTGCCTTGTCGATCGAGTTACATAATAATTTGCCCGGCGTGCACGCAACTCGCATGCAATCGCGTCTCTCAAATCCCATGGATTAGATTATTTCCTTTGATGTTTATCGGAAAAATCTCTCTCTACGGATATATATTTCATCAATCAAATACCATAATCGAATGTACAGGGTGTTTCTTAACTGCATAAGATCCAAAGCAGAAAAACAGGACTGAAAGTTTATAGGAGTGCAGGTTGTACAGACTTCGACCTCGAAGTCGACGTGGTGAGGTTCTAACAAAAGGCTTGAATAACAGATCGCAAGAAGATTGAGCGAATTTTCACACATACGATTTTATGGACCAATACACTGTCATTTTTTTATTTTTTTTTTTGCATGTTGCACCGATTTTACCGTCAAATATGTCTCTGAGAAATTACTGATGTACGCGATATTGTATTCATTATACTTAAAGCGGTTGAAATCATTCGATTGAAAATATTCGAAATAATATCATAGTTTTTGCCAGTCTTTAACCCTGAAATCTAACTTTACGTGATGTACGATTGAGAGACACTCTGTATTGCCGCGATAAAAGGATGGGAAACTCGTTTTACCTGTTGAAACGTCCATTCTTGGTCCTCGAAGACGAAACAAGCCTTATTAGGATGTCGACTGACATGTTGGCGGAAGACATCGGCCACGCTTCTGTCTTTCCTTTGATGTCCGCGGATAAACCACAGGAGTTTTATGTACAGTAGGATCGCCCTGAACACAAATTCATCGAAGTTTAGTGATGTTCCTAGTATCGTCAAATCGGTTAAGACTAAAATATGTTACCCCACTTTCTTTACACGAAAGATTTCCCTTTTTTCCCTACGTTTTTACATTCACGCGCCGCTTAACGTCCCGATCGCATGCATATACGTCCATGGTCCCATAGAGGGGTATATATAGCTGACATAACCGGATGTGGCGAACGCAATACATCCCGCACGCGTGTTGCATATTTACGATTGCATTAAGACGTTGCATACACGGTCGCACTGTATAAAAGAGACATGCGATACACAACACGTGTCAATACAGGTACACCATACATCACATACAGCCTCGCTAAGTATGTAATACATGTCGGCGATGATGAAAGGAATTGTAAATTGCAAGGCAAGAATGGGAAAAACAGAGTCGTCGATGAGATCGGATTTTCCAGCATCTTCATACCAGTCTGTGCAACACGAAAATGCAACCTTTCGCTGCGCCGCGTATTCGATCGAACGACCAGGCAACAGAAGATATAAAATGATTTAGCATCGACGCCATAAGAGAGGCCGAGTGCATTGGCCGAGAATCATTCACGGTTTGCACGCTCACCAATACTTATATAAACGAGCACAATCGGTGCTGCGAGCCCGCAAGGAGGAATTTCTCGACGATCACTGTATCTCGGACGAATTCCGTTAGGTCGAGGCTGAAGAAGAAGAGTCGAGCGAGTGGCTTGCAAGAAGGAAAGCACGGATGCAAACCGCACGAGACGGGACCAGAGCGAATAAGTAAAAAGCGCGCTAGGCCAGATGTGAGAATTGAGAATATGTAGATTGTAGAACATGCGAACGCGTCATGCTGCTTTTCTCGTTACGTATCTGCCACTAATCGCTTGTGTTCTTGTACGCTTCGAAAAATCTGTTCGCGAATTACGATAGATTTTTGCTGGACGTCTTGTCCTGGCAAGAAACAGCCTCGGACGGTTCGAACATTCCACGGCAGTCATTTTGCCGGACAGAATATTTGCCACCTGTACGGTGTACCTACTTGTGAAAGCGAGGGCAGGATGGTGGCAGAGTGCGAAGTTTGCGGA
This sequence comes from Priocnemis perturbator, assembly GCA_963942575.1. NCBI lineage: Eukaryota > Metazoa > Arthropoda > Insecta > Hymenoptera > Pompilidae > Priocnemis > Priocnemis perturbator. The sequence goes on from OZ012652.1 coordinate 5,209,490, forward strand.
ATTTTGGGATTTACGAAGCAAACTGTTTTTTTTTTTACTACCGAACACGTGTATCGGGAAGGATTCATTGGACGAGTATTACGTTGCAGGAGAAAGCGAGGGCAGGATGGTGGCAGAGTACGAAGTTTACGGAATTTTGGGATTTACGAAGCAAACTGTTCTTTTTTTTATTACCGAACACGTGTATCGGGAAGGATTCATTGGATGAGTATTACGTTGCAGGAGACTATGTGAGATTGGTACCGTTTAGACAATCATTTTCATGAAAACGATTAAAATTGCGCGTATGAACGTTTTGCGTCGTAATACACTGGCGTGAAACACGAATTACAGTAATTACAAGGTTTGATTGCTGGTAATTCAAAAATGATATCTACCGCTATCATTGCTGTTACCCATTTTGTCACTACGTCATGCAGTAAGATAGCGAGTAAGTTCAGTAAGTGATCGCTGGCTGACTTGCAACAAAATTTTATGTGATTGTGATAAGCGACATATGATATATTATATGATAATTAGTCGCCGAGTGCTTCCATTGTGTGCAAATGCGATCTTTGGTAATTTCGTGCACAGGTACACACTCATTGACCTGTTGCACTGGATTCGACTGATATTAATTGAACTTTCAACCAGTGATTCATTTCCTCGAATGAGCTGCATCAACTCAATTCTTCACAATACCACCGATACACTTAAGGGACCCTTATTATCCATCAGTACCTCTACATTTCGATTAACAAAGATCCGCGCACTCGTGAGGCTGGTGACTTTTCTCCGCTCAAATGAAAACCATAGAATCCGATTCAATTCGCGCGTAGCGAAAGATGTTAATGAAGTGGCTCGTAAAGTACAAATCATGTTTGAGGAAAAACTTATCGGAGTGCTTAAACGTTTGCAAACCGATTGTCACTCCCACCTTGCTACACCTCACACGCACAATAAATCGTCATCGATCAGCTGACGGCCGGCACAGCACCGATACGAAATGATACGCTGATCATGAGCCTACAGATTATGCAAACGTTACGTTTCACGTACCGTTGCATCACGTTACCATTCAGTTTGCTTATTTTTACGCTACTTTATAAAAGTATGTAGCATTAAGATTGTACATGTCGTACAATACGATACAGAGACGTAGTAATAGAGACGTAGAAGCGATACGATTACGATAAATCCGATTTTACTTAACACGTAACGAATGACCGTAAGCGAACTAATTCAACACGCGTTCAGGCAACATCGTTCTATCGCGACATGTTACGAGAGATCCGGATCTCCCCGAGCTATGGTTTGTAAACTATACGGGTCTTACGCAATTCTCCAACCAAGATGTGTGTATCTCACGGGTGTCGCTCGATGGCTAATTGCACATCGTACTCTATGCTTGACGTCCTAATAAATATGACCTACTGATAAACCGCTCTTCCCTGGCAATTCCTTTTGGCTTTAATCACTGGCATGAACCTAGAAACGATTATCTGTCACGGAAGCTCATTTCAGCCGTACAAAGGCGGTCCATAGAACGAGCGTCACGAAATTCGGCGCGAGCACGGTCTGTTTAGTTTATGCGAGTTGATTAATGGCAATTCGTTTAATTCTGTCCTTTCTGTTAATCGGTTGATCTTGCGAAACATTGATAAATCTTCAAGGCTCTCTCAAGTATTGAGTTCTTGTAATACGAAAGGCTCTTGCGTGCGATGAAGCTTCTAAGAGTCTAATCCGATATCGTCGACGGAATGGCAGAGAAATGCTATGTGGCGGAGCTAGTGAAAGATTTTGTATATGTTCGTCTAAATTATCTTCTATCATGGTATTATTTAAATGTCAGCGTGCGGCTCGTATTGTAGTAATTCGTACATCCTTGGTTCAATCGCTTCGTTTGACGTCACAAGACAACTATTTTTCTCCCAAGATTTCCTCCTTTCAGCACATCCGTCAATGCCGCTGTGGCAATCTGTTACCTTGATTCGACAATTTCGTCTTGTACTTTGTCTTGTGAGAACGACGAAATCAGTAATGTGTTGCGCGGATTAAGTAATTTACATAGAGTCATTTGCAGCGAGTGCTTCGTAGGTGTTGTTCTTGACCGATCAAGTTTAAGTACACCTAAGCATGCAAGACAAGTTTTTTGCTTAACAATAAGGTTAAATTATTTTCTACCGAAGTGTCAAGCGTATCGTGCTCGCAAGGCAAAGTCTAAATCGTACAGATAATGCAAGAGATAAATGACGGATTGTCAACAATGTTCTTGTATGTACAAAGTGTCGATAGCAAAGATTCACAACACTTTCCTTCCTTCCTTGTACTTATCTCTATCCAGTGTATATATTATACATGGTGAACTACAGGAAAAACTTGTAGTGGAACACGTTGTGTCATGTTTATCTTCTCGGAAATAGTAAATATTTAAAATCTGATAAAATCTGTGCTGTTTCTACTCAAAAAAATAACTGCAAACATCACTAAAAAATGAAGTAGGCTAGAAGGCGTAATTTGTACAGAAGTCGGTACAAATCAGTGCCATCGTACCGTCAAGATCTGATCAATTACTGGACACCGGGTATACACGACTATTAACCACGTGGGTCTAGCTAACGGTATATAGGAAAGAGCGGGATATGTGTAAGGAAGATGGCAAGAGTAAAGGGAGAAAGAAAGAGCGATAAGAATGGAAATCGGTCGGGCACCAGCATGGAAACGTGGATCGAGCTGGAAACGGAGATGTGGACTTGTGAAGGTGAGGAACGAACGATAACGGGTTATGGCGTGCTTGACGTGACTTCGTGACAAAGTAACGCAGAAAGGTTCGCGGAACGAAGTAAACGCGATGTAATCCGAAAATACAGGAAAAGTTTGCAACAAGTCTCATAACAACCGCCGACACAACGTGTCGTAAATTGATTAAACATATGATCACCGCAAAACTTATGGACTTAGCCAGCCTCAAGTGGTACTCGCACTACCCGTCGAGACGTCACTTTCTACTCCTCGAAAGTACGATAAACTGTTTGACCGCTACGCAGCAATTTCGAAAAAACTAGATACATAACGTACATTCATACATATTCATACGTTCGAACCGAAAGATGTATTATGCCACGCATCGAAGGAGATGAAACCAAAAAAAAAGAGAAGAAACCACAGCATCCGGCTCCTTCAAGATCCCTAAAACTCGACTACCACACGTGGCAAACCGAACAATCACCTCGTTCTGAAACGCACACCAGAATCAAGCGAGCTCCCCGACACACGTATCATGCATCAGAGCACCACTCTGACGCGACCTTTAATCCCATTGTCGCGATCAGCCGGAGTCTGCCAATAAATCTAACCGCGCGTAACAAGCAAAAAATCAGAGCACTGAGACTTCCCGGTACTCCAGAGTCGAGAGAGCTTCATTGCCGAGCTTACCTCGCGTCCCGCGGCAAGGTTCTCAGAGCGACATAGAACCATCGGAGTCGGCCACCGGCTACGAAGTAGGCGACCGCGACGACGACGGACAGCTGAACAAGGAAGATCGGTCCTGTGTAAAACGCCAGTAGGGCGAGGCCAGCGGCGACAGCCCCGAGTAGCAGCATGACAAGCGCCAAGCGCCAAAGCAGACGGCCAACTGCTTTCCAACGACGGCGGCCACGTGTGCCCTCGCCGCCGTGTGAACCAGGTAGAGCATCGGACGAGGCCTCCCTCTCCGACGCCGGGCACGTCCCCACTGCACTCTGGACCGACGCCGACGCCGACGACGCCAACGACGCCGACGTCGGCCGTGACCGGCCCGCCGATGGTCCCCCTACTCTCGATGAGACCTCGCCCCTCTCCACATCCTGCGAACAATAGCGAGCGGTGACTTGTGGATTAAACGAGAAATCAGGAGCCAGGAGACCGAATGTCGCGTCAAGCGATTCTCGATCTCTTTTCTTTCTCGCATCCTCGGCAGAGTTTGCGGGGTGTGAGACTGTGGTTTAGTGTAGATGCGTAGACGATCGGACGGATGGGACGCGACAACAGATATCAATCGCGGAATTAATTGCTCGTATGCCTCTTTTCGCCGGCCCGCGCACTACTTTCAGCTTTAATTGTTTCTGCCGTTAGGTGTCCGGCGATGTAGGCAGTTTTAACCCGTGGTAAATGTAAATGAAATGGTTTTTGGTTGAATTTGGTTCTTTGTTTATTTAAATTGTGTTAGTTTTTGGGTGAAAATAAATGTAAATTATAGCAAAGTTTGAGAGCTATATTTAATGTAATTGGTAAGGTAATTGTTTTAAATGAGTAGCAGTCAAGGAACTGTCCTTTGTAGTAAATTTCAAATAAAATACTTAAAATAGTAAGGAGTTGTTGGCAACAAAATTGAAAAGTAATTCGGAGTGCAAAGGACTAATGACGGCAGCCTTGTACTTGATATGGTGTAAATATGGGTTCGATGTTTGAAATTCTAAAACGGGTCAATCTGGTCACATCGATATCGTTAACATTGAATTTGCCGCTTCATTGCCGTTGCTTGTACGCCGTTCGCCTGGTACTTGGGATATTTTCATTAAAACTTTCCAGTGGTTGATCGACGAGAGCAGGTTACACGGTTTCTAGTTTAGTCCCGTACTTTCTAAGAATGTAGTTTCACCCACTTCGACGATATTTCCGGCAAGTTCGACATTCGACAATTTTCCGAGTACAGATTTTTTCTATTGATGAACTAGAGTTTCTTATAGTCGATAAAAGTCTATATGTTGCGCAGTATTTAAAACTGAAAATATGCCCGTATGGTGTTTAATGGAACGTCGTCTTATCCCAACTACGACACACATACATGTTGCAAGTGCATTTTGATTAAACAGATTGCAAAACAGAATACGAAAATTTGTCATATTATGAACGGTTTGAAATGATTAATCGCGTAATGAAAAAAGTTACTAGTAGTAGCTCTTTGTGAGTTCTTAAGAATTTATATGTGCGTAGTATTGCATTGAAATAAAACAGCATATACATACTCCGACGTGCCCTATATGAATGCTGTCGTATATTGAATTGTACCGACGCGACGCCTCGTGATCCGTCAATAGAAATCGTTTGTGATTCTTGAGTCGATTATTAAGTGGCAATATTTATCTTGCATTACACATTCGTACTTTGACTGGCGCTCCATGTTTGTCACCGTTCAATGTTGTTCATGGAGCTTCCAAAAAAGTCTTCGCACATTGCATATTTACAATAGATAGCAAAGAGCGACAGTCTTGAGAACTACTTAAATAACGATTTCGGCGACATTTTCGGAGCGGACAGTGCTATAACACAAAACATAGGTTTGCTTCCTAATTAGCCTTGAATGTGTGCGATGTTCAGTTAACGGTCCGTTTCACAGAATGCATCGCGGACGTTAAGCGACGTATTACTGTACATAGCTTTGTAATTGGCACAAGTGTACCTAACGCCACGTGTATGCTCCATAATGTCATTCTGTTTCCATGCTCCGATAGACATTAGACTTTACCATTTGCGGCGAATGACGGCGGATACTAATAATCGGTAACGTTATTCGTCATTATCAAGAATTACATAATTATCGTACTGATCCAATTCGCGGCAATTGAATCTTTTCGCTGCGGGGCAAAGTCCAAGCATATTCTCTCGCCCGTGAAGTCTGCTGCTTGATTCAAACAAACACGCTGATGTATTCACAGTCGAACTGAATAATACCGGAAAACTCTGCGACGCGAATATATTGTCATTTCTTTCCTTCTTCTTTTCAAATATAACTGCCTACTTCTCGAGATTGAAACAGAAATTTGTAATATTTACTTCAAGCCATTTTACCACAGTTTCGAATCTACAATATAGTTTCAAGAAAACAAATTTTCTTATCTTCACATTCTATTAGAACCATTCGCTCCGTTCAATTAATCTTTACCGCAGATCTCGTGGACCGATTTCGACCTATCATTTAACGAACAATCCACCCCTTATCAGTTACACCATGTTTCACGCACCACCCTATACATCTGCTTACCTTAGTACGGTCTCGAGCACACGACATGCAAATAATTCTGATCAGTTTCGTCACGCAACATTTAGCATCGAAAACCGTACTCACCCTTTCATAGAGATTTAAGCTAGCGATCAGGAACGGCGGCAATATACATTTTTGCAAAACCCTCCTCAACCGCGTATTTCTCCAGCTTGAGCGGAAAATCGTATTGGACTGGCCGAGTCACCGAGACTCTTCCGGCCTCGCCTCGATCACGCTTTTTCGCTCGGCATTTGTACTTCGCTCACTTGTGCGAAATCGAATGTTGACCCCGCCCATTCGCAAAGGGCGGCAAACCGCGAATGATTCGGCAAAGAACGACCGGCACCGGATTTACTCCAATTCTCAACCTTTTCCGCAGCGACAGAGCGTATTTTCTGCGTGTAAGTTGACTCGTGGGTGTCAGTTTAATCAATACAACGACGATGCTGCTACCGCGAGGGTACATCCAGAAGCTCGCCGTTCAAATGTCGTCGGTACCGGTCCCATGCTTTTTTGTACAAATTAAACGTACCATTAGTAGGAAACGTAATGGCATCGATGCTGCACCGTATCAATGGATTCAATCAATATGCGAAAAGTAGTCTGCAAAGAGTCAGGCCGTCGAATGTAAAAACGGCAAGATAACGCTCATAATTAGAAAAATGTACATTTAATTTCTTTGAATCAGTTTGACTCTAGAGAAAATCGAGTCGGTCACCTCAATGGTCACTCCGTGATACAGAACATTGGAGTAGAATAGAGTAATCTGTCGTTTGAATCTGCGTGAATGAGCTCGTTCTACCGAAAAGTCATACTTATGATCCGCGGAAAGATCGGATAAGCGGGAGTGTTCGATTTTCGCAAATGTTCCCGTCGATCGGCGGCGCGTATTGCGTAATTCTGTGATCGGAATATAAATTGTTCGCTCCATTAACTCGTACCGAGTCGCGTGACTAGAATGATAAACAACTATTTCAAAAGTGTCACACCGGCTTTGACCCGTACCCCTTACATCCTATACAGTACACTCAAGTGTGCCCGGTGTGCGTCAGTGTTCCGGCGAATATTTTATTGATGTAAAGTAAATCGTATGAGTAATATACAGGGTGACGGCCGCGACTGCTGCATAACGTAGCATCCTTCGACATCGAGTACAATGGAAGAGTGCTAGAGGAACAAGTTGTGTGCCGTGCCGATCATTCTGCCATCTTACTTTTTGTGCGAAAGGAAAAAGGCACGAATGTCGTTTAAACTTGAAGATGGTCCTCTGACGCCACAGTGTCTCGCGTGCTGTGCAAGCTTCTCAGAGCGTATATTCATAGTCAGGTCTTAAGACTTAAGATATTTTTATGAGCATATAATATAAGACATAAGATACAGACGTGTAATGTCAAAGTATGCGGAGACATGATATATGTCTATCAATGACGATCTTTACCCCCGATTTCACAACTTCAATGGGTTTCTCGATGACACGGCCATATTCATTTATGCGCGCTTTATCGGAAGTTATTATGATAATGTTATTCCTGCGGTACTAAACAATGATCGCGATGCGTGACATGCAGAAAAAATGTACCTGTAGTAAAGCTCATCTTATTGAACAGTGCGAAGTATTTGCATGTATTTGTATAGTAGAATTTGTATAGATTTGCGGACGTACGTGGTTCTAGTATAGACGCAATGTCGTTTAATTTATTCGTCGTAACGGTTCGGTAGCTCATTTGGATGACCGGCTGACGATCGAAGAATCGAATTACAGTTACGGATTAGAGTTAGCACCAAAGTACGAGCGCTTCGTGGCACTATTATGTAACTGAAAGCGAGGCTGGAGCGTTGTTTCGTTGAAGGGTGACATTTTCCTGTAATTTTTAAATGAATTTTTATAGTCGTACCAAAATAAACGTTTAATTCGACGTACACATCGTACTGAACCGATATCGGTAGAAATGCACTGAACTATTGTATCGTTTGTACATCATACGCAGACAACACTTTGCATTTCTCTACGCGGTTTCAGTGACCCGAGCTAAATATCTATTCCGGGTGTGCAAATGTTTTTTACAAACCGGCCGACACACTGAGTTCAAGTTATTGCGGAACATCTAAGTGTGACAATTTTAGAAAATCCATAAGAGCGTTTAGATCCTTCAAGATTACTGCCCGACTCATAGTTTATCATTGGCTCAGTTTATTGTTGCATCTTACGCGCACGATGAAACTGCGATTCCTCGACAAAAGTCACACGCAACGCGAATACGTCATTAACCTACTGACCGACTGCGTTGACTCTCTTTCAATCACGGTATGTTCTTATTTAGTCCACGAGATAAATCCAGGTGTGTACATGCTCTCGCGACGGGGAAGAACCGTCAATGACCGTTTGCATATATTAGACTTAGAAGGTCGTTTTATATGGCGATCTTGCAGTAAATATTAATAACAGCTCTACGTGCTATAGAGGAAGTAATATACACAGGTATGTGGCATAAGTCCTAATCAGATACATCGAACGATTCAGTGACTTATTGACATTTCTGAATAGCATTAACCGTCCGACTGACGACGCAACAAGACGTAATACAGACCGGGTCATCCTCGACCCACAGCGAAGCAAAGTGAGATTTCGAACTAATTCCGTTGCATTTTCCCATAAAATAAATAACATCTACATTCATATCTAACAATAAGTGACGTGGGCACTGAACGCGTTAAAAGCGGACACAAAGAACAATTCGCATTGCGTACTCACACGGTCCTTGCTACTTATGACGCTCGACATTACAGCCGCGACGCTCTTCCCATTACCAACACTGTTCGCCGATATTTTCGAAATCGCATCCGACATCTCCTCCTTCCGTCAACGCTGCGTGCGACGAAAGAAAAAAAACGCGCCAACCGACAGTCACTCGACTTCACTCTGCGCGCGATCTGTCAGTGACACAGCACGTGTTATATTTGCACTCGATAGGTCTGCGGGGTCCAGACGCTGGCGAATTTCACTCATCAAAATGTAGCCACTAACGTGCGCACCTTTGCCGCCATTCGATATTGTGCACCGTGTTGTCTCGCGGCGGAAAAAGAGGACAGGCAGGGAAAAGTGGCCGTGCGAAGCCGCACACGAGCGAAGTGGCTCGCGAGAGGGGGAGAAAAGAAATGGTAACAGGTGCTAGCTGGTAACAGACAACCGGGAACCTGGGAGGTGTCTCACTACTGTCTGCGAATCGTGTCTGATCGAGGAAACACGAAACAGTGGCGGCGAGTTGACGGACGACGGAGTAGCCTTCTTGCAAACGATTTCGCTCCTACTCTTTCACCTCCTTCCTCCTGTTTCGTTCCTTCGAGTCTTTAACGGGGATCGCATCGGAGAACGTTCACCGGCGATCGTACCTGGAACGCCTTGTATTCCCTCCGTCAACGTTGCCGTTGCACGTCAATTTTCTGTCCGATCATATTTATTACACGCTCAACTTCATGCTGTCTCGACGAACCCGTGTGCATCGGTGTAACTGTAAAAACGCTAATTATGTGTATGTACGCATAGGTAAGGTCATTTTAATATTGGCTTATAATTTCGTCATAGTACGGCAAAATGTGGAACGCCTGCTCACTTTAGGTATCCACCGAATTGTATGTGATTAAACGTTTATCTGTACATTATTCTTCTGTCAGATTTGTCGTACATATCTACAAATTTTCGTGTCCAACTTAGTACTTAAACGACTGGCAGTTTTGCAGACGTTTTTCTTCCTGGTCTCTCACCTGCTCGTCCCCCGACTCTTTAACGGTAACTGCATCGATGAAGATTCACTCTAACGTTACCTCGGAACGAAATGTCAGGAGGTCAGCGAAATCGTCTTTACGCCACATCGTAAATAATAGTTAAACAATTTTCGTCACCGATAAACGCAGACATCGGGATGGTTCGCAGAGTTTAGTTTCCAGCAAGTACCTTTTTTTCGACCATCCTACATTTTTACACCTATCCCAGCAATTCGGTGTGTTACTTAAAAGTTCAACTTACAACCGTTCGGTAACTAATATTGCAAATATTTTTGACGACCTGATTCGTTCTTAACACATGTGGCTCGGTTCTCGGTGCGAATTCTGTGCCGGGTGCCGGTCAACGTTTGCCGCGCGCTCATTTCTTCATATATCCAACATATGATACATATACGTACACGTGGACGTAAACTTGTTTTCTTCGCACTCAACTTCGTAGTCAAACGATCCGATGCGGCATGCCCTCCTTTCTCCCGCAATTACCTGCGTGAGTCCTGGAGCATACTCCGCCACGACCGCACTGTCGACAGTAAGACTGCTTCCGGGACAATCGCATCGTGTATCTTGCAGTTTCTCAAATAACGCGTCTCAATCGTCGCCGCCCAAGCAGCTGCACGTCATAAAACATTTAGAAAGAAACAAGGCGTCCACTTTCGCTTCTTCGGACATTCTAAGATTCAGATGTACCCATAACACTGTTCTTACGTACGAATCATCCTTTCTTAAAAACTCTCTTAAACAATGGCTTATCCAATAAATCCCGAGACGAAGGATGAGAGAATTGACAGTGTTAATTTTCGAGAATATTGCCCTGTAACCTTGTGATTCTGATGATCTTTCAGGACGACACTACCCCTTTGCGTATGCAGCACGCCGTTCGCTTGTGCGAGGAACGATTGATTCATTAAGGAGTGTCTCGTGTGTATCTCATTGCTAGAAGAATTTTGAAGGGTGCTCTTAGCGCGGTATTCATAGTCAGGACTTAAGACTTAAGGCCATCTTAAGCACCGTTTTGATCAATGATCAGTCTCTAAGTTCAACTTAAAAATACTTCTTAAAGTTGTGCAATTAAAGTGATTGCCTTCCGCTAGAAACTGATACAGCTGACAAGGTAGTAGACTGGTAAGGTCAACTTTCGCCTAGGTTCAATCCGTGATTGCGCCCTTCAATTCACTTGTCCCTTACGCCATACGGCCAATGAAATATTACTCATAATCCTTTTGACAGGATCTGCAACCGTATGCTGCAAAAAAAAAATGCCTCCGACCGATTAACACCGGAATATACTTAAGTATCCGGCGTCGTGTCGTGAGACCGACTATGAGCGGAGTAGGCCAGGTAAAGTGAATTACCCGTAATTACCAAATTACATACTGAGGTATTACCCAACACCCATAGGACAACAACACACCTAGAAACATGGGTACATACTTTTAACAAAGTTGCCTGTCATTGGAAAAATCTTGATTCGTTGTCATTTATAATCGGAGTTTTATTTAAGCGTTATATTAGAATTAGAGACTTCTGAAGTGGGAAGCTTCGTGTTTCGCAGTCTCACCGTGTACAGTACTTCAAAGGAAATCAATTTTGTTTAAAGTGTGCCAACCGAGAAGAGAGCATCGTTTGTAGACTGTAGAATTTACAAGGTTCATCTACGAAATTATAATACTGCAACGTCAAGGATCCTGCTGGATACTATTGGATGGAACTATCGTCCCGATAGTTCGTTATCCGTATCACCTGCATCTGCAAAAGAAAATAAATTTAGCGGGCAACGGGCATTCCGAATAGGAAATTGTGCCAATTTTGAGTGAAAACACTTCTTATTCCAACGAATGAAATGAGTAATGAAACGGTTAAATAAAGCATTCCCTATACATAAATACAATGACGAAGTTTAGAACTCGCGAAGTATTGTTCTGGAGAAGTCCGTCAGTGCCCAGTTTATTCATAATATCATGGCCTGTTACGCTCCAATTCCGATAGATGGCGAATCGTGGTGTACATTTTCTCGCTTTTTCACTGATCACAATGCGCTTCATATATAAGCTGCGAACGAAACACATTGTGCAAGTAGTCCGATGCTTCTCAGGTAAAGGTCTTTATCCATGATGAAAGTTTATAAAAACGGTCAACGTCACCTAAATACGCTTTTCCTGTTTTCTTCGTAATCTTAAACGCGCAATAATAATGAAAAGTTTAGAAAAAACTGCTCTACTGTAGAAGTTACCCCTTCGACTACTTTTGCCCCCCCCCCCTATCGCTTCCAAAATCTCTACACTGAAACCTTATCCTTTTTATTATCATAATCTTCTTTAAATTGTAATTGGCACCTACGCAAACTTTTTATAGCATGTAAACAGGTATTCAGTTTTAAGTAATCTATGGTCATTCGGCATTAATAATTATACGTTTGAGAGATTTGCAACACTGATTCTGTGTGAACAAATAAAATAAAAGGAAGGGTAAGGACGTTCTTTAAATCACATTGGAAAGCATTTATTGTATGAACTTCTACTGTGTTTATTCAAATTGACGTAGAAAGCTGTAACAATATTATGAAATACGTGAAAATACACTTTATCGTGATTGAGGATGTTGACCTCAATCGATCCTCCTTTTTTATAGTTGAGGTATCATTAAGCAAAGCATAAGTGCCGAACATACGCGGCTGCGCTATCATTCGTTCAAAAACGTTTCTTCAAGAGAATTATACAGCTTAAGATCGTAACCCATCCTGCAATATAACAAAATATGTGACATTTATACAAAATTAATATGCATTAAATATGTTAATTAAATCAATAAATTCGAAAAAAAGATAAGACTGTAATGAATACTTACTCCTTGAAAGAGTTAACTACTTCAGACGCCTTCGACGGACGACATACGGCGGTAGTTATACATTGTTTTGGATCAAACAGTACTCCTAAATATTTTGATGCAACAGATTTTACATCCTCTATTGTAACGGCAGAGATACGTCGCACCATTTCATGGTTATAATCATTTGGTACTCTCTTAAAGTATGACAATACTGATTGGACGACCATATCACCTACACTTTTCTCTTTTTCGATCATTGTGAATATCAAAGATGATTTTGCAGACTCGTACAATAACTTTTCCCACTTATCTTCCTTCAAATGTGATTCCTGCATAACAAGTATGAGCATATTAAATAAGTGTTTCTAAACACATGAATTCGGCTTCTATTATCAATGTATAAGTCCTGAACTTCCATTGAATCACTTACTACGATTGACTTCGCTTCCTTATACGCAGCTACAACGTTCGTTGCCTTGAAAAGTGACAAGCATAATATTCCTTCATGGGGTACCACATAGATATTATAACTGTACGAAAGGCCTTGACCCCTGATCAATCTCCACATTGGACCCTGCCGACAAATTCAAATAAAATCGTATTCATCGATACAGCCGGAACATTTATTTTCCACGAACGTACTTCGACTTGCGCTAGATATTGTAAACAGACGAGTAACGGCGCCAAGTCAGGATGGAGGAAATCCTTTATACACGGGCAACATTGACCAAGAAATGCGGAATCTATACATCCTAATCCTGTTACGCAACCTCTGATAGGAATTTCTTCTATTCGGTTCATTAATTCCCAATCGTCGGTGATGCGAAGCCTGTATAACCAATACTGTTGATTAATATTTTAAAGGTTTATCAGGATATGCAAGCAGAAGACCTACTTTGTTTTCTTAATGGCTTCTTTGCCAGATAAGTGATCATTCCATGGTGTATACACATCTGGAACTTCTGCTACTAGCTTGTCAACGTCAACTGCCATGTATAGTACCATATTCTCAAATGATGTCAACGCTTTTCTAACAGATTCAATCTCTGCTATCACTTCATTTTGACCTTGTTCGGTGGCAAAACGTTCCAACATTTTAGTGAGGAACTTTTGCTGTCGCAACATGCTTGACGCATAGTGGTTACTATCTGTGAGAATTGACCAATTTGAATAACAAATTGCAATGAGAGAAATGTTGTTTGTGTGCATCGTGTGGAAGAGTAAACAGGTAATACAACAGACCTTTGCTATATATTAGTCCTTTCATCAGATCTCCGTCAACTTTATCCCCATTTCGCTTGCATTGAGCAACGTCGTTTATGATCTTTGCAGCAATTATCTTCAATCTGTCCACCGTTATCACAGTATCATACAACAGTTCCTTGATCCATTGAACACCCTTTTGATATTTCCGTAACTCGAGCTGCACACGTACAGCAAGGATTATCAAAGCGTCACGTTTCTTTAAGTATTGGAAGTATGCGATGATTACGGTTAAAAATAAATACCTGCAGTGAAAAATTAACGCTATGACTGAACGCGCTGCAAGAAAATCTTGACGCGTCTTCAAAACCAATACTAGTACCAGCTGCTATTGTATCTGCTTCCAGTTCAGCTACAACATCTTCGTATGGTATAACCTGTCCGTCTCTTTTCACCGGAGACTCCGTGAGAGCTTCGAGTAGTATTGGAAGGTAAGGTCTATGCTCTCTTGAAATTCTAGACGAATCCATGATGACAAACAACTGAAATTTGTCATTCATACAATTCTTGGTACTGGTGCGCAGCGAGCGAATATAATAATTTCGTATTGAGATTTCTTGAAGGATGACAAAGGAAGTCTGACAAGCTGAGTTACTTACGTATACGAAATTTGTATTAACATGATCCAGGCATGTATATAGAGGTATCTTAGTGACGTCAAACTTTTCATGCTGTTTCACAGTGTCAGTAGAATAGCTTTTCATGGGATGAAAATTGATTGAATCGACACTGGGTATTGTTACAGCACTCAGCAGTTCTGGTGGGATTGGTTTCTGCAACATACAAGTAAGCAACTTATTACAGAAGCCCCATACATTATGTAAAGGTAACGCTTACTTCGTTTTCGGTAATAGCCTGCTGCAATTCCTTTTCTTTTTCTTCCAGACCATTTTTCCCTAAAGTTTCAATTTGCTTTGTAACACGCTCCTTCTCTTTTTGCGTCAATTCCCGTTGTCTTTCTATGCTAGGTATACCCATTACAGAGACAACAGGAGCATCGATTAGATATTTCTTCAACAAATTCAGCCAATAAGATTTTGGCTCGTTGCTCAATTTTTTCAGCATCTCTATTTGGTTCAGTCTCTGGTATAACTGTGACCAGATAATATAATAATGGAATTACATATATAATAGTATAATAAAGACATTGCCTCTAAAACTTCTCAAGGTACTTACATCATCTTTAGTATGGCCGTATAGTATGTCACCGAAAAGCATCTGGGCGATTGCGTCGTGCGGATTATTCTCCAAATTACTAAGCATTTCGAGCAGATGCCTTTGAATCACCGTTTTCATTCGCGTCATATCAATGCCGTTTTCCGCTTTATATACATTATTTAAAGCTGTTAGCAATCGGTCCTTAACCAGCGTTATTTTATCTTTCGGAACACTTTCAAAGATGAGGAATATCAACGAAACGTTATTTTCAGCTAAGGAATATCCCACATTACTAGCGTAAGGATCATCGATTTCAACGAATTCTTTTTGGAGGGCACTAACAGATGTATCAGTGAGATACTTCAAAAGCAGATAGCACCCAGAGAGGTCGTACACTTCGGTTACCGCAGAAGGGCCACGCCATCCCACATTTACTATGCCATTATCCTCATCATCACATGCATAATATACTTCTACGTCAGCACTTTCTTTAAGAGGTTCGACTGGAGTCTGCCATGGTCTTGTAAACGGACCCCTATCACCCTGAAAGCAAGAACGCTTTACAGTGTCGCTTCTTCCAAGAGAGACAATCTATATATCTCACATACCTTTGATATAATTTTTTCTTCCAATGGTTCCAGTGCCTTAAATACATCACTATGATTAATTTTCCCTGTAATCACAATGGTGAGATTTTCGGGCCTATAAAATTCCTGATGATACTTTCTCACTTTCTCGTTTGTAGTACTTTCTTGTAAATTCTTTATAGCACCTATACAAAATGAAACAAAATATGTGATATCCAGGGTGTGCCACTGGTTGAGGAACTCAAATATTGAATTAAAAATAATCATTCATTTTGTTTACCTCCAGTAACTGATTTATAACCGCAATGACCAGGATAGATTGTTCTGCATAATTCTACGTAACTCAAACGCTCTCCAGTATTTTCAGTACCCTGCATTTCACAATAGACAACACCAGCATCTTCTCCTGTCCCCGTTATATGGTGTACTTCTGTAAGAAATGCTGAATCCTAGGGCCACACACAAATCAGTAAGACAATTGTACATTGTAATTAAATAACTGCACAAGCATAGATAAATATCTGAAAAATTTACCAAAAGTGTTGGATACAAAATATGCTCGAGATATATTGGCATTAGCGATAAGAATCCTTCACTGCCAGCAGTTGTCATTGAATAATTTGTGTGGTCCTGATCTGTGAATGCGTTAGTACCAGATGCAAAGCATCTGTTTGCCCACAGATCCAAAATGCCCTTATAAGGATAATTTTCACTGCCCAAAAAAATGAGGTGCTCCAACGTGTGAGGAAGGCCATCGTCATCAAATGCTTCCGTGGCTAGTTGTAGAAATTAAGAATAAAAAAAACGTCAATTGCATAAATAACACTGGATATAAATATAGCACATTTTACAGTCAACTTATTCGGAAAATTTGTTTCTTACAGAAATATAAATTATTATAACTTATAATTAAATATATTGTACATAATACGCTCGGCAAAAATGAGCACGCATTAATCGAGGGGTCCACGTAAAATTTGATCGAAAGGCACAACAGTTAATTAACTAAATACATAATAAGTGTGACAGTAGTGCGTTAATCCTATGTTTTCAGCGAAAATGTAAAATAACGTCAATGGCATTATTATTGAATAGTAAAAAGAAATATTGTGCGTAACCTTCTTGATAGATCAGTATTTGAACTATATCGACAAGGTTATTAAATAATTACCTAAACAAAAATAACCATCAACCACCGGTCCATCAACATCCGCTATATAAACAGTGAGACCGGTATTTGCAGACTTGTATTTATACACTGGTATCGCATCGTTCGCCTTTAACGAACAGACAAGCTCAAAGCTGCCGGTATTCTTGTCCGAAGTGGTGTTGTTCGGTGCCATGTTAAAACGTTAGTGAGTGATTTTGGTATATGCGAATGTATGCGAACCTTGCGAACACAGCCCAGATCCTCCGTCGCTCCATTACATTTTCCAGGAACCTACACATCATACACATGTGACATCTTTAAACCCTCCAATAGTCCAATAGCATTGCTTCCATTCCTTTCGGAAATGAGCGGAGTTTGAAACACCTTCGGATGGAGGTCTCATCATTGTGCAATTATGCGGAAAACATTCTGCACGATTTGTCTCAATACTCTCAATGCCATACTTCAGTTCTCTGATACCATCTGACACCGGTACTAATTTAACGATGACTAACAATAATGATGTACGGCTGTGGAATTATACTCGCAGCTTTCTCAACAAAGATCTTTATTTACTTCGCTTCGCTTATCAGCTTATATGTAGGCTAGATTCTCATTTCTTTTAAGATCCAATTGTAGGTTCATACGGGATAAAATGCAACAACTGTTTTTCAAAAGGACACGCACAAATATTATATTTGTTTTTTGTTGCATAAATTGATTCTTTAGGATCTTTATTGAAATAAATATTTCTACAATCACCAACGTTATCCTAATATTCTTAAAAAACATAAAACATATAACGCTATAATCTGCTTGTGCTAGTAGCAGCAATCACTTCTCAAAGAAAAATATCTTGTATGCAGAGATACAATCGTGAACAATAGTTTTTGAAAGATTAAACACTTTTACATAAAAGAAATAGCCACGTAATAAGAACTTAAAAATTAATCAGACGAAATAATATATGTAAAAAAATATATCAGAATTATGTAAAAGGCAACGGGCGCGTTAACAACATAAAATTATTACGTACAGTTATCGTACATTTGCTCCATGACACATCTAACATACACTATTAACATATAACCGAAGATTAAAAACATAATTTTCCTTCAACAGATTGAAATCTGTAAAGATGAAATGTTATATTTAATCAAAGGCTAGCTGGGAATATCGTGTTCTTCAACACGATCCTTAAACTGCACATGTATTCTGCAAAGAGTACTGCGAGTCCGTGTGAATCTTAATGGATTACTCTAGATCTAAACAGCGTTCAACATGCTGTTCTATCAAATATACAGATGTAAATGAACGTTGGCATTTTGGACAACTGTAGGCTGTTGGTTGCGCAGTATTACCGCTGGCCTGTAATTAGGAACAAATTTTTACATATACAATTCTCACCAAAAGAGAATAAGTTAAAAAAAATACGGAGAATGATAAGTGGTATTTACTCGAGGCGTAGATGGA
The DNA here is from genome assembly GCA_963942575.1 of Priocnemis perturbator. NCBI lineage: Eukaryota > Metazoa > Arthropoda > Insecta > Hymenoptera > Pompilidae > Priocnemis > Priocnemis perturbator. The sequence continues at coordinate 5,227,731 of OZ012652.1, forward strand.
GTTTGCTGCTGGGAACGCGTCTGTCCACATCCTCCAATCAATGCAAGGAGACGTTCTATTTCTTGTTTGGACTGATTGTTCGCTTCCACCTGGTTTTGCAACTCCTCAGTTAACTTTAACTTTTCGGTTATCAAAGAATCTACATTGTTTTTCTCTTGTTTAAAGTCCTCTTCGTATACACTCAGTTGCGTCCTCAGTATCTCCATATCTTGCAACTATGAAAAAAGTAAAGCAAAGATTGTGACGTCCGAGATTAAAAAATTGATGCATATTAATCACTAAAAAGTTTATGAAAGTATTCATTACTTGATCAGCTATTTGTGCGCGCAGTGTTGTGATAATCTCTGAATTTCTCTCGAATAAATCCGTTTTAGTCAGAAATTCTTCCTGCCGTTTCGCTAACAGTTTCTTCTCACTTTGCAAGACTTTCTCGTAGCCCTCGTAAAGCTGACTCTGTTGATCAAGAGACACCTTTTCCTGCTGCAAATTCGTTTGCTCTTGTAAAAGCAGTTGCCTCTCATTTTCCAGACTGTTTCGTTCTTGTTCCAACATCTTCCTCTTACTGTCAATTGACTTTTTTTCTTCGAGCATAATCTGCTTTTCTCGAGCAATCGTGTCCCTTTCCTTCTCGAAAGATTGCATCTCCTCTTTCCTGGACACTTCAAATTCAGCTATTCTTTCTAAACTATCACGCGTCGCATCTTGAATCGTTTTCAGTTTCACATTTTCTTCTTGCACTATTTCTAATTCGTACAATATGGAATTGTGCTCGGAAAATAATCTTCGAAATTCATTCACGGCTTTTACTAAGTTTTGCCTATCGGTTATGATTTTCACTCGCTGGTCGGCTAATTTTTTCTGACATCTCATGATCAGTATCTTCTCCTTCAAAGAGTCAATCTCTCCTGGTGACAGGACCGTATTTTGTTCACCGACTGTTTTACACTGTTCGGTAGTGTTTACAACGCTACATGTTTCAAGTGTATCTATACACTCTTTGACACATTCTTCTATATGTACAAAACGAGAAATCTGTGTAACGAAACAGTCCGTTAAATCTTGTAACTTTTCTTCACATTGTTTTACGTTTTGAACAAACTGCTGTTGTGAATCAACTGAATCGTCAACCGAGTCTTGCGTTGATCGCTGCAGGAAAGTGAAATCCTGAAAAGAATACGGCCACAGTTAGCAGAAGCAAATGATTGAAAAGGGAAATTTTTGATTACTCTTTAAATCTAAAGAATTAACGTACGCATTGCAACTTTTCTACCAAAAGAAGGATTCTATCCTTCAAATGATTCATTTCTTCATCCTTTATTAAGCACTTTTCTGTCCATGTATCAATATCAGTATTTTCTGAAGGTTTGTTTAATAATGAAAAGTTGCTTGATATGTCATCGTTATTCATCCCTATACTGACTTTAAGTTTCTTTATTTCAACATTTTGGTCTTGTATAGTGCTAAGAGCCTTCTTCAGTTCTGAGTTCCTGTCATCGGATAAAATCAAGTAACTTTGTATATTTTGCAACAGTTGTTTCATGTCACTTGCTTCAGCGGTTTTTATAGATTCATTCTCTGAACATTCCAGAACAACCATAGACTGCTTGTCATTTTTAATTTCTGGCAAATTGCAATTAGACACATCAATAATCTGTAATAAATTACATATTTTTTAAGAAATAACAATATGTCATAGTAAGTATTAGCACACTAATTTATTATTAAAACCTTCAATTGATTATCCGCATCGCTGCATTGACTAGCAGAAATTTTCAATTTCAATTCTGCACATTCTTTTTTAAGATGGCGAATAAGTTCCCTGGTTTCTGCAAATTTTTGCTTATGACTTTGATGGACTTTCATCACTTCTTCTTGCCACGTTGCCAAAACATTAAACTGTTGCTTCATAGCAATATTATTTTGCTTCAAGGTCTCTTTTAACTGCACATTCTCTTGTAACAACTCTGTTAACTTATCTTGAACCTGACTAGAGCTTAAAGCTGACACCATGGAGCTGTAGTCCTGTGAAAAAAATAAAATTTTATGTTTATCTTACTCAGTGAAACATCATCTTAAAAACTCAGGATACTTACGACAGATTTACTCTTCTGCTGTATGTCAACATATGAGGCATGTGATAATTCCTGAATAACATGTAATGAATCTTTTCCCAAAATTTCAAAAGACAATGTATCATCTTCATCGACGACTGTAAATCCTAATGTTGATCCAGTCATCGTTGGTTCATCCAGTTTGAACCTAGGTCTGCCATTATTAACGATAAAGCCAAGGCTCTGTAAATCGTTTTCTGGCATATTTGGTATTGACAGGTCATCATTAGCCTCAACGTTATTCATGCTGGATGTTTCAGCACCAGATGTGCCTTGCTTGAAAGCCATATTTACATCCTGGTTGCAATGTGCTGAGTTTCTATAATCTTCTATCTTTTTTTACTGCAAACAAAATTATTATAACAATGATTGCTTCTTTACCTTATGCAAACTCATATGAAAGAATTAAGGCACACTTCGCACTCTACCATGACTATATTATTGAACCAATCATAGGAAGGTCGTCAAAGAACATAGTCAATTTAATTTGACACTATTTAGCACATTTGTAATCTTTATCTATATATACAGAATGTTGAGATATTACGAAAAATGATAGTACGTATGTGCTAAACTGTTATGTTGAATGAGTCACTCAAGTTCGAAATGTTCCGGATAATTTAGCTTGTGTGTCTTTCCATATCTAGCCCGAGCATGATAGTCGCGGTCCTTGACGATACACGAACCTGATTGTAAACAGTTTGCTTCGTAAATTCCGAACTTCTGCTATATACGTTCATATCCTGACACCACCTTATCTTCTTAACACACCTAACACTGTTCTGTATCCACGGCAAGTGAATATGCAAGTTGATGCAAGTTGATGCAAGTGGAAAAGGTTTGTAGATTGTAACTTGGGCCACTGAGAGTGGACACGAGAGTGCAAAAGGTTAAAATTGTATATGACACGAGCCAAAAGTAATTTGTGAACTAATCGATAACGTTGATCTTAAACAGCAGGACGATAACGCGTGAAAATGTCCTTAGCTGTATAGTAACGTTAACAGTGCTTTTAGATATTTCTATACAGTAAGTTCCTAAATATTTACCTGCAAACACTACAATCTTTTACGAAAGTTGCGGTATATAGAAGATCCAACAGAGCGATTAAAGTGCGTCGTTGCATTTGGTGGATAAGATCTTCTTCTGTGGAACTTATTCCATAAATAATTTCTCCGATGTTTGCTATTATACCATATTATACACTACACACCACTACACACTGTTCACGGTTCCGTTTATATACCGCGTCTTTCATTGAACAGTTGAAGCTGCTGATGATTCATTTATTTCTGCAGCGTTACATGTTCGTTTTATTCCATCATAACATTCTTACGCAGTTAGCTAAAGGCGGTTGATTCGTTTGTAAAGCCGTTTTTACTATTACACTATGAAATATGTTTACGTATTTGTGGTAGTAGACTGGACTGAAATAAAATTGTAGTCTATTTGTTTAACAGATGTTGAGTAATATGGTCTTATAGTAGCAGCATTCTTCGTCGATGACCATCGATGACCATGATGTTCTGTATAATAATTATCTCCGTAGCTTTTCAGAAGCATTTGAACTGATTTGAACTTAAGCGCATGTGGAATTTTCAAAATGGCGGCGAGCGATGTCCGTTGCGACTGGTTGCGACTTTTGCGATACTGTTGACTTGTACGCACTGTCAGCATATTTGGCTCGAACTCCATCATGCTTGGGCATATGTGTGCGAAGCGCGCAGCTTACGCCCAATCAGAGCTTCAGCATCGCACAGAGTCGCGCACGCACACTGCGACACAGATGGAGTTCGAGAAAGCCCAAACCAAATATGCTGACACTGCTTGTACGTATCCGCACGTACGTCGCCACCGTGCAGCGGGCTTAACGACAGAATGCGCAAACAACGAATCCGCCTTGAACGACGTTGTAAATACCCCTGAAGGAAAATGCGATCTTGTCGTTACGCTAGTACCACCCTCTCTGACATAAAGTGAACTTTCGTCCGTTTCATGGCTAGTGAAAAGTTCCTTTCGGACACAATAAAGTTGATGTACCATGTCAGAACAGTAAGTATTATTTTCATTCTGCTGCTCATCGAATTTAGCTGAATTTATGTTGTATCTCGAATGAGTAAATGATCGTCTGAGATTACCAATTTTATTGTTACTCCGGAGATGCAGCACACAGGCTGTACTGTCCTTTTCTAATCGTCTGAGGTTAGAGTTGTCAATACATACGACGGGATGTAAATTCTTACATTTTCAGGGTTTAATGCAATTTCAGTTTTCCGCTGATGTCTCATGACTAAATTAACCCTATACGTGCATGTTTCTCATATCGCTAAATGTGTTTTTTAAATTTAATCTATCTATTTTCAATGACAATATTCCAGTGATGATACTCTGTTGGACGAAGATCTTGGAGATGAAGAATATGATTTGGGCAATGACGAGGAAGAAGCTCTCTTAGCCGATGACTATGAACTGGAGAGGGTGAGCATATTGTTTACCCAGTAACGTACAATCAAGTTGCATATTTCAACTTTACATGTTAAATAATTTCATATGCAGTCTTAGTTACATTAAACTATTGGAGTCAGTATACCTCATACATTTTGACAGCACACTAGTTTGTTTCTTATTCTTTCCTTAATACTGTGCACAACAAACTAGTCATTTTTATATTATCAACTGGCATAAAAAAAGTTAAACAAAAATATAAGCCTACTAATATTCTAATGTCAATTTTTGATTGATTTTTGATCAATAGAAATTTATATGTCGTATGATTTCAAGATATTATGTATAGGTGCTGAGAGAAGTTATGATGAAGTATTAATAAGTGAATATATATACACGTAATATATACTACGTGCACATATATGTACTTATTACTTAAAATTATTAAATCATTAACGTAACACGTATGGCTGTTATATAGCAATTAATAATATGTTGTTTCTTAGATTAAGGTATCCCCAGTATTTATTGTAAGCATAATTGTGATATAGTTTACTTACAACTATTACAGCAGAATTACTGATCAATGTCTGAAGTGTGCCTTGATGATTTAACTTTCTACAGGATATTCCTACAGACTTATTGTTTATCAAATTGAAAAACGTTTCTTTGCTATAATATGAAAAATTAGAAAGAGGTCAAGCGCAAGTAATCCAGATTCAGTTTAAACCCCTTAATTTTATACCTATCAACTGAAGACGTAGTTGATTATTGATTGCATCTCACAGGTGATAACTGTGATTGTGTATAAAAACACATTTATCTCAATTTTGTAAGAACATAATTTGATATGCCAATTTTACAGAATTAGTTCTGTGCATTAGATATAGATTTCAAAGATAAACTTTTTTGAAATTCTTTAAGAGCAGATTTATAAAATTTGGATGAATACTTAGTTTGTTTACTCAAGAATGAAGACATCAGGTTGGATATGTTCAAAGAAGAAGAGAGCAAGTATTAATGAATATGTAAAAAACAGTACCAGGGAAATGAAATGGGATCATGTAAAACTAAAATAGACTTGTATGTTTATGAGAATCTTAATGGTTATCAGGATATGAACTACTCTATCATTTTGTTTTCTTGAAATAAGTACTCTAGCGAAAACTGTCAATTTAGAATATCATTTCTTGTGTCACATTAATGTAAGTTAAATATATCGCTTCACATGTGATCATGCCTTTATGTTTGCGTCTTTCAATATTTTATGGTACAAAATAATTTTTCATGCTTCTGTCCGGTTTCTAGTTGTACTGCGGCCTCGTTACACGAATTCAAAACGTTTCAAATTTCCTTTCCCTTGATTTCAGTCAAAGTTATAACGGTAATGTTTATACATAAGGTTCTCCAGTCAACCGTAACAGTAATGCAGGCAGTACGTTTGTAAGTTACGCAGTGTGTTAATACTTTTTATAATTCTGAAGAATTGTTTAATTACAACGTAAAACCTGTAAAACACACTCAGAGAAATTGCCCGGAATGATACGATATAATATCTAACACATATTTAATTCATAAGGAGTTATTAAATAACTCACAATTGGGATTCATAAAGAACCTTGAATCCAGCGTTCTTGTTAAATCATTTGTCACTACGGTTAATGCGATTGTATATTGGGGCTTCAATTCATCACAATACCATATTTAATTTTAAGGCTATTACCTGTTAACTGTGATTGTTTATACATACGTTTTAGAGATTGTCAATGTACATTTATATTTCTGTACAAAGTAAAAGCAGAATCAGAAATCTGTTCAAGGAAAATACTTAAATATTCAATGATAAGACAGACGACAGTATAGGGATCATTAGTTCTATTGACTTTCCTTGTGTGAAAAAGTGTCTGAGTAGGGTGAAAGGATAATATGGCAGCAGCATGAAGTAATTCAGATGCACTTGCACATTTTTTTTTACAAAAATGTTGCTCTGAGAGATGTAAAAATTGTTTATTTCCAAGTCGAATCATGCCATCAAATTCTGCATGAATAATAGGTATAATAGCTTTTATAGTGTTTATGAAAAAGTTTGCCATAGATTTGAGTATGAAGCAAAATAGGTGTGCACATTAAATGTCGACATGATTAGCCTGTATTATACCATGCTGCTATACTTTTAAGTTAACACTGTACGTTATATTCACAATGAATATCTTCCATCAACGGTACAATGCGGAATTTATTGTATATATTTCTACCCTCTGTAACATTTATAAAGTAGCTGATAAGCGAAAATGTCAAAGACAAATGACATTATGCATCGAAAGATATTTTCTGTATAAACGATAAATACGTCGTACACACATTTAATCGATATATCCCTGCATAAGTTGTGCATTAGAGAAATGAGACGCAATGCGGATTTTGACATCGAAAAATATCGGATCGATGCCATCTACTCACTATTTGTACAGTTTGCTATATTTCAAATTGTATTATTCTCACACTCTGGGAAGAAAGAGGTATAAGATAACGGAAGTTAAATTGGAAAGTACAAGATTGAAAGCGATTGAAGAGTGAGAAAGTCAGTTTGGTGGTTCTTCCGGTAGGGAAAAATGGCGACGGTTGATTAAATTTTGAAATCATGCGCGTATATTATTAGTTGACGATAGATTGTAATTATCGTGGTACAGTAACGTATTTTCATTACAAATATTTGGCAATTTAATTCCCTGGGCAGCAGAGTAGCTATAAGGGAGAAGAGGAAACAGATGATGTACTGGACTTAGGAGTCACGGATGCGCTGGACGACTTGGAGGGTGAAGATGAAAACATAGAACTTAGTAGGAGCCGTACCGAGAAACGTAATGCGAACGATTTTTATCAAGAAGGCAAGCATCGGGATCCGAATGTTTCGTTTTATGAGAAGAACGACCCAAGCGAATACAATAGAGATAAAACGTGTCAGTATGAAGATAATTCTGCGTGCGACAATGTTAGTGTTTCGAATAACATTGGAAAGGGTGATCTACGGGAGAAGCTGCAAAAGAACATTCAAAAGGTTTACATCAGGGAAGGCCAGGGCTTGGAAGACGACGACGGTGAAGAAGAAAAGGAAAGACGGAACAGATTTCAAAACGAGAGAACCATGATATCGCCAAAAATGAATAATGACATACCGGATACTCTTGAAAATGTGGTAACGTCTGAACCATCAAGACCGTCGTTCAGAGGTCGAGGCAGAGGAGGGCGTGGTGCAAGAGGAAACAGAGGGGCAAGATTTAATCCGCAGGGTTGTGGCAATTTTAATCCAAGGTATTTCACTCGCAGTAATTCGAAGTCTATGAATAGCAATAATTTATACAAACTCAACACGTCCCGTCGTTGCAGGTTTAGTGCAACACGTAATCCGACGTTTGACGTTCAACAACCGATATGTAGACCTCCGCTGTTAGAAAGCAGGCCACCCTATCTTGTTGGAATACCAAACGCTGTTCCGAACCAACAGATATTATATCAGCAGACAAATGCCCAAGTACAGCATTTCCAACAATTTCCTCCGAACGGTCCGCTACAAGGACCTGCACATTTTGTAGATAAGAATCACATAAGGCCACAGTTCAACTCCAATCAGTTTCAAGGCACCGCCGGTCCTCGCCCGATGGGTCCAAGTATAGACTTTGGCCCCAGAGGTTCGGTATCAGGCCCGCTACCAGGACCACCGTACAATTGTTCGCCAAACCAACCACCGTATCTGCAGATACAACCCGCGCCTTTTCAAAATACCTGCCCAATGATGCAGGACAATTCGGGACGTTCTGTGCAAAGTAATCAAGTTCCTTTGATACACGGAAATGCCGGAGGATCGCTTCTTGGAAATCCAAATCCATTGGTATCTGGAAATCCGACACCACTGTTGCAGGGGAATAACCAGCCTCTGCAGATACAAGGATTTCCGCGTCAACAGAATCCTGGTCAGCTGCTGCCGACTCCTGTCCAAAATCATCCAAATCCGCAGATACCCAGTCAAAGCTCCTTTGAAAACAGGCCTCCTTTCCAAGGTTCCCAGTTTGACACGAGGTCTACATATTCCGAACAAGGGCCCAATAATCAATTTAACAATAGTGGCAACAACAATAATCCCCTACCCTTGTCGCAGCAGCCGCCCGCGAATATATCAAATGTATCTTTGCCCCCGGGACACAAGATATTAATCAATCCACACTTCAGAGGTCCGGTACAATCTACAAACGATGGTAAGTATAAGATGGTATAGTCTTCTCTTACCATATCAACTGTCTATTCTTCATTTTTTTTGTCTATGTAACATTGATTTCTCTAATTCCTTACACGCACACACACTCATACACACACGCGCCCGATGTTATTTCCACTAACGAACTTAATAAACGAATGCCATACAGCAAGGCTTGTGTGGGACTCGGTACAACATCAGTCGTCCCAGCAGCCACAACTTTCTGGTGGCCAGATCTCTCATGCTGGAACATCATCATATCACAACCAGGTTTCTTATAATCAGTTTCAACATCCATCAGGATCGGCACACTACCAACGGACCTACCAACAAGTTAAGAATGACGTAAGTATGTGCTGTTCGTACTTGATGAAATCGCAAAACGGTTTTGGTAAAATGAAGAATCTGATACAGGACCCGTATGCTTACTTTTCTGATGTGTGGCAAGAGAATAGACCCCAGAAAGTTTCAAACATTTGCGCCAATAAACAGTATCCTTCGGAAAGTAATTATTCCCGGGAGAGCAATTATACCAATAGTGGTAATAAGTACAAATCCGATAGTCAGTGGAATCAAAGGGATAACTACCAAGAGGTTAGTCATACATACATTTTCTGGGTGATATTGGAGTAAGAATATTATATAATTCCAAGAATTCTTGTAATGTCAGGAGCCAAGGGGGAGCTTTCAGCAGAATTATCGCGAACGCGATATACCTACAAAGTCTAGGAATGATTACATTCAAAAGACACGACAGTGCTCCTTGAGCGCGTACCGTGGTAGCAATAGTAGTAATGATTGTACTAATGGTGGTAGCAGCGGCAGTCTCATAACTGGCGGCAACGCTAGCGATCTGCACGATAAGAATCAAAAATCTTCCGGTAGATCAATGATCAGTCTTGGTCGTGACACGAACAGACCGATGCAGAAGCGAATCTTCGATATATCTGAAGCACCTCAGCAAGATTCGAGTCCGAAGCGAGTAAAGAATAATAACAGAAATCTTCAAGAGATTCGAACGATTGATACGTTAAAGAATGCGGATGATGAGAAGAAGGTTTGTAGTTATCTAATACACATCGATGTATAGTAATTTACGTGGTGCACTCAAAGTTGCCATTTTAGGATGAAGATAGTGATCCCGAGATGCAGGAGTATCGGAAAAAGATGGAAGAACAGAAACGTCTGCGGGAGAAAATATTGCGAGAAAAAGAGAACAGACGGAAAATGGCAGCTATGGAAATGCAAAACGAATTAAAGAATGAATCCATCACCATAGGTATGAACAATTTTACTTGCTTGATATATTAATTTATTTATTGAAATATTCTTGGCAACTAAAGAACGTCGTTGTTGCATCTTTTAGTCAGTGATTGTATGCAGCAAGAAACAAAGTCCACATCTGTACTTAAGAGTGCGGCGACTGATGGAACAATGAATAAAGCAAGGCGTACGTGTCTTACTAAAGGACGTGATCGCCCTGTTGTTGCACAAGCCACAGAGGTACTGCACTAAAATTATTAAATATGTTGTTTTGTGTAAAAAGAGTGTGCATAATACAAGACATTGAGTTTTCAAGTGAATGTTATGCACAACAATACCAGCATTTTTAGCTGCTATCGCAAAATTATTATACGTATACATACGATTTACATTTTTACACAAAAATATTATTAAACATTGTCACAAATCATATAGAATGAATGTTAATAATAACATACCAATGTGGATCAATTGGAAGCAGGGGTTTTGTTGACCTATGTTTCAATGAAATAAAGCTGTGGCCGAAAGTGTTTGTACATAGCATGTGCACATAATTTTATCGTAGATATTTCGACTACGTGTACCTGGTCGCGCATGTTTACATGCACGTGCGCATAAAAACATGTGTAGTACGAAGATTCCAATTTGAATCCTGCAAATTTCAAGCGATTCCTTACTTTTCGTCGCAAATTCTGATTAATGTAACTTTTTGTCATAGTTAATAAAAGAACAATGTTGCTCTTTTGATATATTATTTATTATTAATACAATAAGTATACACAATTCCACCGGTGCGTCGGTTTACGTTACGTCAGCACGCACACGTGTTCATTTTTATTGTACATTTTTTATTTTATTTCCAATAAAACGTATATTTTAAATACATTCCTTTTTCTTTTCACTTCCTTCAGATGCGTAAGACGTGCTTACTTGTAATATGTTACACTCGTACAGCTGACTATAGAATATGTTAGCAGCGAATGAAATTGAATTACTATTGTACATAGCATCTGCACTTATTTTACAAGGCAACAGTTTTGGATGTTTCATGATGTATACTTCTGTTGTAGGCTACTGAGAGGGCGCCGAGTGTGCGGATTGTACGAAGTATTCAAACGGTACAGCCGAACGAGTTGTTGGGTCCTGATAAACTAAGTGATACACTGGCAGGACACATCGCAGCCCACGTCAGCGACGCACTACCTGCGAAACAGTTGATTTCGCACTCCGGCACGCGAAGAGTAGTCATACAAAAGGCTTTGCCGAACTCACAAAGAATAGCTACGACGATACAGAAAACGGTATCAAATTTGCAAAAAGGTCATGTTGCCGCTGACGCAATTCAGAATGTCTTGCAAAAAAGTGCTGCATCGAAGCAGCCCGTTTTCGTGAAAAAGGTGCCAGTGCCCGGACAAATAATCGGAAGCAACGTTCAAAGAGGCGTTGGCCAAAAATCGTCGGGTAATCTGCAGAAGTCTAGCATTAACGTGCAGGACGTGGTAAATGCAAATGCTCACAAGGTCGTCGTCAATACGCAAAACAACCAGAGGGTTGTCCTCCAAAAACCATCATTGTTGCAGCCGAAAAAACTAATACCCGAAATAAGAACCAACACCGTGAAATTGGAAAATTTGGCGGCAAGCACGTCTGAGCCACAAATTAGACGCATGTGCCAGGGAATCGGGACAATCGAGGTGACTATTTTTACATGACTTGTCATTTTCGCCTCAGAGTAATTTACTCTTACCGCTTGCACGCCCAGTTCCTATATTTCTTTTTATTTTCTCCGTTTTTTCCATTTCTTCATCGCTTCTGTATGCGATCTTATTAGTTCTGCACGTACAGTATCGGATTACATAAAATATTATGATAAAGTTGGACGTTTAATTTCGGATTTTATCCACCACGTTTTGATCGTAATGAGATTTCAGTTTAAATGGTTCGATACTGTCGCAAGGATATTTCGTAAGAAAGACTTAATGCTGAATGATAGCGTCTTTTGATATCGATATACTTATTTGTATTTGAATATTTCTCATTATCGTTTCTTCTAACACCAGTCTTGCCCGAGTCAAGGGTTAGCGAGTTCAAATGTAGTAACCCGTTTACACTCGCATGTCCACTCTCTGTGTCCACTGAAGTAGAAGACACTTTTAGCTCGAGTCACCGAGAGTCAGTGTAACCGGGCTAGTATATGAACATTTTCAAATAGGCTCTCCGCACCGCGGACTTGCCCTACCAATGTATCCTTAGTGTCATCCTCGGCCATTATACTTATGTGTAAAGTATATATTTTCTCCAGACTTACGAAAATTGTATGTGCTCTACCTAAAAATTATCACCCTACACTTGTTATTGTTATAATAGCCATTATTATTTGAGCCGAATGCCAAAGATAAAATATCTGTTCCTTGTGAGGAGGATGAAAATCTGGACACGGTACAGATTTAATGTCCTTCATAAGTAATTGGTTCACTGTCCAAGTGGAAATTGCTTTTGTATAGGCTAACAGTATTTGGTGGAGTTACACACTTCTGTGTGATATGACGTTTCGTTATATTTAAAATTAATAATTTCGTTATATTTGAAATTGCTCACTTACACATTGTCGCTATGATTACTTATAAATGTAACTAAAGTTGTACTTTTTTAGTCGGAAGATGATAGAAGCATCTTGACAATTATTTTTTTATCGCAACATGAGTTAATCGGTGGCAACCAAGAGCACAGCTTGCTATTCCTTTTTTACTTTGTCATTAACGACTTCATATGCAGCTGTTGCCCAGAATCGTTGTTTGTTGCACTTCTTAGTTTGTTATACGAAAAAAAGCGGGAGATTTAGTTGAAAGTTACTTTAAACGAGTCACTTCTGTTTCGTGATTATGGCTTTTATTCATTGAAAAATGTTACGTATATACATCAGTACCACCAATTAGTTGCCAAATATTTTATTGACTAAGCCACCCTTTGTTCCTTTTCACCTACGTTAATACTTTTACATGTACTTTTATATATTATATGAAGCATTAATTTTATTTTTCAAGTAAGACGAATATATACCATTGTTATGTTATGTTATACATTTTTTCATTCCTTACGGACTTTATACATTGCCTTTTCTAAGCAAAACACATTTTGTATTATTATGCAGAAAATGCAATAAGTATCAATTGTGATAAATAACGGAATAGCATGTAGGCAATGCAACAATTATGTACCATCTTACTTTTAAGCGTTAAGACAGGGAGACTTTGTACTTTAGGACTTCAGATTCTTTAATGTTACCGGTAATATAAAGTTTATTGGTAAAATTAAATTTTGACAAATAAATAATATAGTTAGAAAATGAATTAATTGCGTTTCTTTATTATTCGTGTTATAGAGCATACACATGGGCGAGGGTTGTGCAACAATTGTGTTTAAGACGCAGTCTGCGGCTATAGTGTTTCACAAGAAATATCAACGCAAAATGCTCGATTTGTCGCTGATAACAGTTCGACTCGTACCGCAACCAAGCGGGAAATAATGGAATAAACCCGGCAATGAGAAATCGTTGTAACAAATTTCTTACTTCTGACAGAGAAGATACCTTATTCAACATGAATACATCATAGACATTGCTTTTTTACGAGAGCTAGTCTCGTCAAGTTAGCTACGTACGTATATGTATATACATATATACATATATATACATACATACATATAAAAATATATAATATACGTATAAATAATGATTTCATATTTACGTAATTCCATAAATTGCACATAAAACGTAGTAATAAAATGATTATAAGATTACACGAGAAGACATATTTTTACCTTGCGGACAATTGTAAAATACTGTAATATTAACAAAAGATTGTTGTCCTCTGTTATGTGCGCTAATGCTTGTACATAGAACAAGACAAGAATGTATATTTCCTATGTAAAACAATGCATAATCAAATAAAGTTATGTAACTTATACGACCTATTAAAGGCATACTATAAGTATTGTGCACATAGTTTTGCAGTCACTAAATCAATTAGCTGCGTCGAAGCAGCGGCTATAATACAAAAGCACAGATGCATCTGCGTCAGTGAAGAATAACGCAAGTAAAAATGTCCCAGCATAAATTTGCTTCAATTAATTGTAGTACATTTTATTTGTCTCGTTTGAGGCAAAACTTTAATGATACGTTTGAATGTAATATTTGTAATAATAATATAATATGTAACATCTACATTCACGTACATATTTATATTCTACGGAATAATGTAATTAGTAATAACAAACTTATGTTTTTGTTCGTATAATGTGAAATATATTGCATATAGCTTCAATAACAATATGTACTCAAAAAAAATGTTACCGAGTAAATATTTATTCAAAAAACTAATTACGATTTTTTACCGGAAATTTAACAAACTTTTAAAATATCGTTACAAGGAAAGACACCTCGTACAGGTGTATAGAACTTTTCGTGGTGCGATGTATAATAATGATCAGCAGGAAGTTCCAATTTCGTGGCATGAAACAATAAATCGAAGGCTTTTTACACGGTTTATTAGAGTTAATTGCAGTACACACTTATAGTTGATGCAGTATACATTGTTTATGTGGTTCACCGATGTAGGGTCGAGTACATTTGCACACTTATGTGGTCTCAATGCCATAAACTGCGTGTAAATGCTGAATGTTGATCGCAGTATATATGAGCAGATGCACTGCTTTGAAATAATACCATGAATATTGGTTATTTCTCACTTCCTCATATAACTCGTTTCAGTAACTCAGTCTACGGTACGCTCATAATCGAGTGGTTTACTCATTGAACGATGAATCGGGAATATCGGCTGAAGCTATTGGATGTATCGAAATTGTCACAGAGTTTCGAAAAAATCCGCTTGATGTTAAACGTACCGATGTAACGTCATATCCCACGACTATGCTTTGACTTTCTATAAAAGAAAATACATATGCATTCGATTATGTCTCTATATTTAAAGTTGCGCATCTTACGTGACACCCCCGATGACCGGATATATTACCTGATTTCGATGCCCTTCCACAAATCGTTGATAACACGTTCAACTTGGACGTATCCAAACCGTGACTACCGCCTACTTGTACTTCATCCACCATATTTTTGTTTACACACTAAAAATATTGACGAGGGGTATACGTTCGGAAAGCCGCATCATCGATAAAACGACATGTAAGTCGAAATTGCATTAAATGTACAAGGTGTCGCGTTGGAAGTTTTACATGTAACAGACGATTTCTCGTATTATATATGTACACTTATATTCTGACAAAGACTTGGTCCTCTTGCTCTGTGCGAAAAAGACGTAATTGTATACATATGTGTACATACTGTGTGTGCGACTCCTGGCTTAGCTAACTTCCTTGATCCGAATCGTTTGGCAGGACTAGCACCAACATCAAGGCCAATCACTTCTACAATTCCGGGATATACTGCTGATAAGGTACAGTTACTTCGTCTGCCGTAATTACGTAAAGTAAATGCTTCCGTCGTGCTGACCGCTAATATGTTGCATGCTTCAAGTATAAAATTCGACGTTATTGAATACACTTTACACAAAACACTGTTGTTGCCTGTTGAATAATGTTGTTAGGTCGTTCCATCAATTCTCTCGTGGATTTCTTTGTCCCACGAGGTTCTCCCGTACGTTCATAAGGAATTTATTTATTTTTTTTTTATAGTAAGAAGGAGCATCTTTACTGTAAAGAATTCTGTTGATAGACTTACGTGTAGGATTTTTCGGGTAATGAGCGATAACGCTGAATCCCTTTCCACGCGCTGGAATTCTATATTGAATGACTGCTGCATTTTGTGTGCTTACGAATACTTCGTGCATGCCTCTTCCGCAAAATTCGCGCACGCGACTTTCTAACGGCAGCTGGTGATCCAAGAAGTTCGGGAACAACTGTCCGTTTAATTCCCAGCCGTCAATAATCTACGATGTGAAGGGTTAAATATTGATTTAGGTTGACATTAATATACGTATATCATAATCTTGAAGATTGAAGGCAAGTAAGCGGTACTAATTGTTTTCAGATTGATCACTGATCGCTACAAATATGTAACTCGGGGCTAAAGGGCGGTAGTTTTGCTTATATCTGACGACAGTTAAGTTGATCCAACAAAATGACCGTTGCCTATTTATTGATACGTGGCAGAACGTAAGCGTTCTTTATAAATGGTACGTTACAAAAATGGAAAAGGAAAGGGACGAATAGGTTGATAATGCAATAAATCGTGTACACACCGACAAAAGTCCATGCAAATTGCAAGGCACATCGAAGTTCACGATGTGCAGTTCTATTATTTTGTCGGGATCGGTCAGGAAATACACGCCACACACCTTTTCGTCGTCGTTGAACGATATGTACGAGAATGGTCCAGTTTCCGATGTAACAAACATGCAATCTGCACAGATAATGTAATTTCATTCTCTACGGTCCGAAAATTTCGAGCCATACGATTCCGTGGACTAGTACAGCGTAATTAGTTGTTTCGAATCGTACTCATTTTACCATGGGTCGAAGATGACGGGACCATCCGCAGTCGGACGACGGATGTCGAGCTGTTAATTGAGTATCGAACGCGTTGCGAACCGATAATATTTTTATGCCTAACATTTTATTGGAACGTAAACAATTTATTCGCTTAAAAGCAGTGTGTCACTTGCTGTTAGAAAGAAACGATTTGCGAGGCTACGTTCGAATTGACGCGGTTTTCAGTGGTACAATTAATGGACGATAGTAATCAGTGGTAGTATCGAGGCCGATAACTATTACTTTGATTCGAATTTAGTTTGGTTTACGTTATACCTCATGCTTTTGTATAATCCTAATTTTATAAGCTATGTCTATATTTTAAGCTCGTGCGGTTCATTTTAGCGTAACGCTTACCTGTTATTTTCTGATGATGTTCACTGTACTTTCCTACGATATCAATCGTGTCATAGTCATGCACAAAATTTTGTAATGGGGTGTTAACCTGCATTGATAAATCAATATTAAATATGTCGAAACTTCATCAATTACACATCTCATCATTCTTCGAACCAGTACAAGTAAAAGTACCATTTGCATGTAATGTCGTGGAAAGAAAAAAGGTTTTCGTTTTTCAAAAAAAGGGTTTTAAAGATGTTTTACAGAGACGATATGAATTTTTTACTCTGTCTTAAATGGTGACAAATAAAATTTTGCAGTTTATTGCAAGGAATGTATAAAAAACAATAACCGTAAATAACACTTTTTACAGTAGAAGACGCCCTTTTTTTATTATACCCTTGACTGCAAGCGCTTCGTATTCATCCCCAATCATCGGATTCGAATTCCATTGAAAATTTATGGCATGAGCCCTTGGGGTGTGTTAAAAATCGACCATGTACTTGAAGGATAGTGGAACTTAACTTATATTAAAGTATATCTACTTTTTCTTGCTTCGAAGGAATCGGTCATAAGTTAGATTGCACAGTTGCGCTCGTCAGCAATTGAGGACAAAACGAATAAAGCAATTGGAAAGAAAAGAATAAACACCCCATCAATTGTGACACATTAAACTCCAATCAATAGCGTTCGTCGCGAGATAGTTTCTGAGCGATTGTAATCTTAACATGATATAATATGATTCCGATGTATTCTTTGGTAGGTAATCAAATTATTATCACTTGCTAAATATAAAGCAATCCATTGATCATTGCTGAACATTTTAGTGGAAAACGGAACTTGAATGAACGATGAAAATGCAGTACATGGACAAAAGTATGACATTAACAAAGTAACGTTTACAGAAGAGTTTTAATGACATGCAGTTTTCGCGAATAAGACATTAATTAATTTAAGGTATGTCTAGAAAATGATGACATATTGTCGATGTCAAATAAGTCGTAATGATAAAATGTACTAGATGTTGATACTGACAACTTGGCAGTCTGTCAGCGAACCCGGTCATAATTAGTTCTTTCAAATCTCACCCATTTCACCATGGGTCGAAATTGACCCGGGTTCGCGATATGCCATACTCTAACACAATAGTTAATTAAATGTTAATTTTGTCACCCAGAACATAGAGAATAATAAAACTGTTGCAGAAAGCCTGTCGATTCCCGTAACAATTCTTAGTTTACCTGTTGCTCAAAGTGCTGATGGCCGTCTGGTTCCTTCAGTATAATACCGGCTATGCATTCAAACACAGCAATAAGGAACAATGTGAAAATTGGATTCCAGGTCTTCTCCATATTCTCTGTACGACGACGATACGATGTGCAATTCACTCTGTTTACGGCTGGCCTTCTATGTTCAATTTCTCGGATATCGGTCGTGCGAAGGATGAAACTCCGTGAGAAATGGAGGCAGACCGCACGTAGAATTCTATGGCGTCGCGGCGCATGACGTCGCTTTTATAGGCTTCCACGTTTCTTCTCCTTATCACTCTTCCAAATTGTCTCCTCCTTTCTCTCCCTGACGTCCGTGCGCAGTCCCAAAGAGGGATGAATCTTATGCTTCAAGACTGCACGTACACAGAGAGCGTGCCTACCTTAAGGGGGTATGTATTTACCTTCTTCCGCCTCGGCCCGGCGCGACCCGGTCCGGCCGCGGCCGTTTCAACACATATTTGTAGAGCCTTAGCTCAACTATCCATACATAACATTTTATACTTATTTCTACTCGTTGCTGAACTTTCATCCTTCGACGTTCACTCATCCTGTATACTGCATCATTGTACGACTCAACATTTTTCAGTCCACCATGTAAGTGATTGGACACGGGCGCAAGTTTGTTTGCGCGACGTGAAAAGGGGAACGGACTAATTTTTTTTTTCTCCGAGAAGAAGCTTCGATAAATCTCTCGTACGTGATTTTATAGGAGCCTGGAACGTTATCGTGAATAATTCATTTTATTGGTCGCGCACTTTGGTGCATTTTTCTACCCCGACAACAGGCCGCGCGCCGTGCGGAATCAATAGCTTATCTAATTGTAAGTGCATTCAGAAGATGCGCTCTTAACCAGATTTATTCAAGTTTCTTTACTTTATTCATACTTTTTGCCCTTCGTGCACTGCAGTCTGATGTCGATCCTCGATATCTTTCATCGTCAAACGCACCCTTTGATCGCAAATTTACCGTCTCGATAAACTTTCAGAATCATCGGGTGCATGTGTATGTTAACAATCGAAAGTATTGTTTGCCGCGTGTCGACTGTGTGGTGAGGGGCCTGCAATGATTTAGGGCCGAAGAGATTTTTTACTATATATTCCAAACGCGATGTGAAAATCATATACGGTACTGCGTTCTCTTGGGCGGCAAAAGGTGGTATTTAAATTCTTGCAATTATAATACATCACAGAGGGGCTCATGGAGAGGATGCATGAAGAAGGTATCAGTCAGTCTCCGGCGCATCGGCAATATTGTAAAAGTACTGCGGTTAACTCGCTCCGGTGTCCGGTGTCTGGTCTCTGGTTCCAATGAAACCGCAAGTACGAGGTTGACTAAAAATCTGTGTTGCATATTGTGACGATCAGAGAGGGTCGGAAAGGTCAAACGTAGAATGGCTTTGTTGTAAAGGTCGATGTGATCGATATGGGGGTGGCCTTCCTCGATGGGTACGTTACCGGGTCATACTGGCACATGTCACACTGTCGGTGGTGGATAAGGAGAATTTTTGACAGAATACTTATAAGGTAACTAGTACACTAACCTTTATAATAAATAAATCTGATCGTAGGCCTGTTCCAGTACAGAAAAACTTCGATCTTCTGGCAACTGCGTATACCTTGTTGATTTCGCGCCGCTTTTGAATTTCCCGCCATAATTTAATATCTTCGATACGGTGGCGCCAGGCATAACGGAGAAACGCTCAAACTACTCATTGGACACCGGTCGGTATTCTAGAAAACTGCATTCTACTTTACCGACGGCTGTTCAATGAATAGTTTGAGCGTTTCTCCGTTGTAGCTGGCGCCACCGTAGCGAAAATACTAAATTTTGGCGGGAAATTCAAAACTTAATATGCTCCGTACAGTGGCGCCAGTCATAACGGAGAAACGCTGAAACTAATCATTGGACGGCCGCCGGTAAAGCAGAATGCAGTTTTCTAGAATACCGACGGGTGTTCAATGAGTAGTTTGAGCGTTTCTCCGTTATGCCTGGCGCCACCGTCCCGGACATTTTAGTTTTGAATTTCCCGCTACGATTAGATATATTCGGTACAGAAACTGAGACTACAGGGTGTCTTGCGTAGTACTACAAAACCTCATCGCTGCTCAACGCCGAATACAATAGCTACATTGTTATATATTTGGTTACATATACTCGTCTTCTCACTTGCTGGCAGATCTAATGTGACAATCATTGCATAATTTTTCTATTACGGAAACTAAATCATGTATACAAGCTTGACACATGCATGTCCAAAAACGTCCCGATGACACGTACGGGTGAGCCACGACAAACAACAAAGAACACTTAACTCTTTGACTGCCCGGCACATTCCGAAAAATCACCTAATGTAATTGTTCCTATTTAAGTAAATAGCTGCGCCACTCTTTGATAAATCCTCCTAAAACTTTTGTGTCACCCAAATGTAATTGACCCGGCACTCAAAGTGTTAAACACTTTTCAGATTCACTTGTCGTAAGAATAATCTTTACACCCTTTCTTACAGTCTGCGCGAAAGTTCGCCGACGTGACAATGGTGCGAGAGAAAATCTTTGCAAAAGTCAGCTTAAGGCGGATGCGTTTGTGTTTTCTAAACAATACTTCCATCGTGGTCACTTTGAGCGATAGCCGACAACGTTTATTACAATTGAGAAGATGAGTAGACTGTGGAGCTACCTAATATTTCAAGGGTGGATGTCATATTTGATGACAGCTGGGTTATTGCTCTTCACGAGTGGTTTTCTTTTACATCGTGTTGCAAGAACAGAACGTTCTGAATGTAACGACTACTGTGCTCCATCGGGGCACTGTGATATAAAAACTCTTGTACAACAGGATATCGAACATGGCGCTACAGTTTGTTTGAAACGAAAAGCGAGAGTTGTCCTCTTGGTTGTCGATGCATTAAAGTTTGAATTTGCCACTTGGTTTGATGATGAAGCTTCTTCTCTGTCATACCATCGGAATAAATTGCCAATTTTTCGTGATTTGCTTAAAAAATATCCAACACAATCTCGCCTATACAAGTTTATCGCTCATCCTCCTACAACAACGATGCAACGTCTGAAGGGACTTACTACAGGCTCTTTGCCAACTTTTATCGATATAAGTTCAAACTTTGCGGCTGAAAGTATTAACGAGGATAATATCATTGATCAAAATTCTGCGGGTGGTATTATTTTCATGGGTGACGATACCTGGATTGGTCTTTATCCTAGCAAATTCAAGCGGCAATTTCCATCATCATCGTTTAATGTATGGGACCTGGATAATGTTGACAAAGATGTGCGATACCGCATCTTCTTCGAGATAAAGAAGAATGATTGGTCCCTTCTCGTCGCCCACATTCTCGGAATTGATCATTGTGGGCATAAGCATGGACCAAAACATCCAGAAATGACAAGAAAACTTAATGACACAAATATACTTATTCAAGAGATTGTTCAATCTCTCGAAAATGACACAGTGCTCTTTGTTGTCGGTGATCATGGTATGACAGAAAATGGTGATCATGGTGGTGATAGTCCTGGAGAACTTGAAGCAGCAATGTTTGTTTACTCAACAAGCCCATTATTTAAACAAACCATAACAACAGGTGTAAATAGTGTTGACCAAATTGATTTGGTTCCTACTTTAGCATCAATCCTTGGTACACCTGTGCCATTCTCAAACCTGGGTTCTGTGATACTCGATGCTTTACCAATTGATGCACAAGAAAACAAGACACAAAGTATAATCTGGTACCCACTACATTCCATTTGGAGAAACATAGTTCAGACCAAAAAATATGTGGACGCTTATTCCTCGGATACATATCTATTTTCGGAGGAGCAATTACAAAAGGTTCAGAGCATGTACGATGCACTTTCGCAACAAGTAAATCGCATAGATGGTTTAGAAGAATTTCAGGCATTTGTCAAAAATACTAAGAGTTATTTTACTCTACTAAAAGACACATGTACAGAAGCATGGGTCCAGTTTGACTCTAGTCTCATGTCAAAGGGTTTACTTTTAATGTTTTGCACATTGTTCTTCTTCTACGTATTCATTACTGGTATTCCAGAGAGTCGTATGATCGTGATATTTAAGTCATCTTTTTTGCGTCACTCAGTTTGCATTAATTTAGCAGCTGCAGTGATAACTTTCAGCCTTTTTGCATTTAACATTTTGGATGATTTTAAAAATTCCGCGTTTCTAGCTACTGGAGTTGTGTCTATCGTATTGTTGGTTGCCTTGATCATTCAGAATTGGGATGTTGTTTCTACAAGATGGTACAATCAACGTAAATTGAAGAAAGTGACTTATATTGCCAGAGTAGTCCTTGCGTCGACAGTGTGCGGTTTATTTTCCAATAGCTACATCATAGAAGAAGCTGACGTTCTCTCCTTTCTGCTTGTCACCGTTCTTTGCTCACTCGTCATTGCTCTCGGGCAAGAAAAGGTTTATGAGTATTCAGAAAAAAGGTTTAAACTATTTTCTAGAACGGTAGAGAGGTCATCCTTTAGAAAGACTTCAATAGCTGTTGGTTTAGTTGCTTGCATTTGTATACGATTATCTTACTACTTCTGGCAGTGCCGTGAAGAACAACATTTGTGTGTCGCATTTGTGACCGGCAAAGCCGGTGCATTGACGTCGAATGGTTTAGAAAAAGTTTTACTCGCCGTGACACTTCTAGCACTTGCGCTCTATATCACCATAATTCGGCTGTGGCTTCAAAATTGTGGCAGTCTCTCCGGTTTTGCCCCTAGTGTTATTGTTGGCCGTTATTGCCCGGTAATCATTGGCGTTTGTATAGGGTCTTACTGGGTTCTACAGTGGCTTCCAAAGTTTATTAAAATGAAGTTTGCTCTTTCCTGGCAGGTAAACGCGTTACCTAACGTGGTTTACATACTGTGCCTGCTCGCAATAACTATTCTTTACTACCGACCACTCGGCGTATTCTTATTACCCACCAAAAGAGATAACATAGTGGTTTATCGCGATGAAAACTTGGTGCCAAGATTATTTGAAAAAATAAAAGACTCAATTCGTCGGAAGGAAACGAATGTAGAAGAAATGCCTATTGTGTACGGTTTGGGTACAGTCTACAGTGCCACGTTCATCTCGCTTAGCGTCTTTCTTACGCTACTTTATTCATTACTACTGGGACATATACTGTCGCCCAGTACGTTTCTACTAGTTATAACGTGTGCATCCGTTTTGGGATTGTCTGCGGTAGAAAGATTCAAAAACGCAAACAGCCTATGTAAGTATATACGTGTACAATGTACGATGAGTTCAGATATTTTTCTGTTAACATGCGCTTGTCTTTGCATATTCCTCGATAAATAGCTGAATTACTAGAGGTGCCGACACCTACGCTGCTTTGCTGGTTTTTGATAGCCGAATATTTTTTCTACGGTACTGGCCATCAATCTACGTTTCCTACTATACATTGGGATGCTGCATTTGTGGGAACTGGAAGTCATTACTATGGAAACCTGCTTCCGGCAATTTTAATCGGTAGGCATACGTACGGATCAATATTCTTCATTACGACATGATAAGCGTACAGTATAACACAATTGTTTTCTCTCCAGGAATAAATACCTTTGGATCACATATTATATTAGGAACAGCGCTACCTTTATTGGTAGTCGTGCCTCTTACTCTCTACTTTATCTTTCCGAAGCGGATTAAAGTAAGATTTGCGGAAGATCGCATGAAGAAGGGTGAACTTGTTCTATTTGAGGAAGATTCTATCTTCCATACGGCGATATTTTCGGTTGCTGGGAAGTACGTGCTATTTCACGGAATCAGGGTAAGTTGCGTAGGAATAGATAATTGTCATTTACCACATGAGATTGCAAAGTTTTACTATTGATCGAAACTCTGTGAAGAAGACACATTTTGCATGTGTACGAACGGTTGATATTATTTAATGAGTTATTTCTTGCACGCTCTTTCATAGACATTCGGCAGTATGCTTGCGGCAACGATCCACTGTCGACATTTGATGGTCTGGAAGATCTTTGCGCCAAAGTTAATATTTAGCGGACTAGGATTCCTCATAACAATGTGTAGTGTATTGGCATCTTTTTACATGGTATTCAGAATCGATCAACAGATGGAACACCTGATAAACCAAGTCACAAAGAGTAGATGATAGCAGTCCATTGAAATGAGATCTCCGTATAAGAATGGGTGACGTACCAAAAAGCATTTCTGCTTTTGCACACAATCGACCGACCAATTTCAGGCGTAATATTCTTTTAAGTATTCGGCACTTTGCGAAAGTGGCTTTAATTAAGAAGTGACGTTCTAAAGTGAGACATTCATTCAACGCCTATACTTACCGATACACTGCCATTAATTTTCGACTTTTGTATGCCATAGAGTGTAAGGATAGCTTACACGATAATTAAAATGATAAGATTAAATGTTGTAGTTACCAAAGATTACAGACTTGTCCTTTCGTATCTTCTGTGCACTATGCGGTAGATATCGAGAATAGTGCTTTCATACACACTAACGCTATCCTGCGCGCAATGCATTGCTGATTGCAAAGTAACAAAGCAACGCACTTGATGCAGGATTGCGCCCATGTGCGTTTACATGCACTCACATTTTCTTTTTGACAGTTATCGTCGTTGCTGAATTGCCGAAATAACTTCTCGCACATGCTATGAGTATTGTTTTTCGCAATTATCAAGTTTCGCCATTTTTATTATTACGTGAATGAAGCGTGCGTCTGCTTAGCAACGTCACTACTCATTTGCGAGAGAGAATGCGTGAACGTGTTGAACAACGTTGATACCATCGTTTCCAAGCTTCCTCCACGACACTGGCATTCTCTTTCTTGAAAAAAAATGCTTTATTCCAATACACATTGAGTTATACATATTCATTGTATATTTTGAATGAAGAAAATTTGAAAAGAATACTTTTATATAACATTGTTACGGCATTAGAGGAAATGTCCTTGCTTGATAAATGGCCTAGTGTCGATTATGGTGGTGCCTATACTTTTGATGTTCATTTTTCAAATACTGCTCCCAGTCTGCCCACTGATCGAAGTCTTCATAGTCATTGGCGTCCTACGACAAATCAACATACTCACGATATTCATGATCCAGATATTGTGCATACTTAATTTTGGTAAGTTCTACTTTGAGTATCTGGTGCTTGCATGTTAGGCAACATAGGCATTTGAATCTGAAAACAGAGTTACCATATTGCGCAGAGTATTCTTCGTCACCTTAGACAACATCCGATAATACAACATGCTAAAAACTTTAACTTAGGACAAAATTCTTGGTGACTGTGCCCAATAAGATAGTGAAAAAAAGTGGTTCTAGTTTTATTATAGCGCACACACTAAGTCTCCCTAATGGCAATACCGTTACAGAAGCTACTGTATCATCAGCGCTACGACTCTTAAGTAATTTTATCTATATTACTAATTGTACGTGCACAATTAAATTTCATTCTAATTGGACGTTATCTAGTTAACTTCTAGCTTCTACTATAATATATTTTGTAGTTATTTTGTTATGTTATGTCAAATTTCTGGAAGGCAGAGCTAGTATCCCAAGATAATCATTATTAGGAAGATGATTGTTTAATAGAACAGATTACTTACAAACAGGTTAATACCGCCCCCTTGATGTCCCGGTACTGAACCGCCTCCAGCTTGTACGGATTCACTGGCACCTGCTGGTAAGCTTTGGTATCCTTGATGCATCTTCATGCTAACAGCCCTTGCATACTGGTGGCGGATTTGGTCGAGGTCAGATTGCATAATGGGGTCAATACTAGCTTCTGCACCAAAGTTGGGCACCTCTCGTTTCAAAGCAGCGGCCATTGGAATGTCCTGCGTGGATTGTTGTGTAGGATATGCGACCCAAAAGGATTTCCTACTGTTTGGTACAGCACGTATAGTTTTAATAGTTTCTGTCGGTACCTGTTCCCTCTGCATAGTCGCTAATTGTTCCTCGAAGTCACTGGGCATGTAAGTAAATGGTTTTGCGATCGTAATGTCGGACAACCGTTTCTTAATAGCATCCAATAGCGTCATGTTGAAATTGAGAGCAGCTTCATCTTGCGGCAACATGCCACTGTGAAAGGTCGGAGGCAAATTGTTCTCATCCATTGCTTCGGACGTTTCCAGCGTGTCCATGCTCGCTTGCATTCCCTTTACAATATTTGCAGTTACATTACGTTGGAGGTCAGTTAGCATGTCGAACATTTTACTGAGTATCATTATTCGTTGCTTGAAGGGAAGCATTGGATCAGCGGTGGGTTTCATCCACATGGATGACATGAATGGCTTCAGAGGTTTACCCGCGATCAAAGGTGACACCGTGGCGGTCTTTCCGTATGCAATTAAGTCGTCCACTGTCGAAACCATGTCACTCTTTATGATACCCAAATCCGTCAGTATTGAATCAACTATGCTGTCTTTTGCAGCGGCGAAAGACGACATTTCCTCAGTAGACCTTGCAATTTTGGTTGCCTGCGTTTCATTATCGTTCGTTTTCGTGGCCTCAGTCGTTGTTATTGTTACGGGCACTAAGTTTATAGTTAACTTGTCAACCAGCTTCTTGATAAAATCATTCAGTTTCTTGTTATATTCGATTGGGTCGATGCTTATAGACGTCGGTACCCAGTAAGTAGGCGGCATCATCGTAGCCTGCGGGACCGGTACTGCCGGTTGTGCATTCACAATATTTGTAAAAAGAGCATCTAAGAAAGCTTTTCTTTGCGCCGCTACATCTACGATCGGATTCATTTTAGTCGTGTCGTACATGAAAGGTAATTGCTCCCTTGGTGTCTCAATGCCTGCTTTCTGTTCAGATAACTTATTGCTTGCCACCGTATCTACGGCAGGGTTTACAGTACTTCTCCTTTTACGGTAGAATACATTATCATCGTAAACTTTGCTCGCCTTTTTGCTCTTCTCTACTTTTTTCGTAGACTTCCCGTAGACGGCAGAAGGGACGGCATAGTTTGGAACTTCACTATTTAACGAGTAGTCTTCATAGAATCCCAGAAGAGAGTTGGATGAAGGAAAATTTGCCGGCGAGAAACTCGTATAAGCTAAAATTGCGCGATCGTTTAATTATATGACGTTAACGTTACTAACGTGAACAAATGTTTGTTAAAAGACATGAATTTTTTGTTTACTTAACAAGTGTAAAGGTTTATATTACCAGGATATGAGGCGAGTGCTTCCCATGATGGATCGGGCAAGATCTTTGGTGCTGCGCGGACGGCAGAAACGGTTAAGCAAAGCAAAAGTAAAGCACCTTTCTGCCGAGCCATGTTGTACATCTAACCGATCTGCCCTCCGACGTTACTTTTATATTGACTGGCGAAGACGATAATCCTTGCAAAGACTGATACTGCAAGTGTTATGTGGTAGAACTGAGACTCCGACAAACTCATTAAATTAATCCATTCCTTCAATACAACGTCTACACATGCGGATTATAATTAAACAGCCCAACTTCCTTCTAAATTTGCAGCAGTGCAATTTCCTCTGCACAGACCCACACAAGCATACCAAATAATCATGCATAATGAAAACGATTGATAAAGTGATCAATATTTAAATATCTACTAACTCTTGCGACGCAGTGTGTCATTAAATTTTTGCTTCAAATGCTGTGACACTATACATTTGTTTAATGCGTTTACATTAAACATTTATTTAACTTTCTTCGTGTGGGAGTGACAATAATATGTCGTCTTAAATTAGTTATTTTACCGAATGAATATGCAAACTCAATCGCGCTGACGATTGAATTTTCATGGAAACAGTTGTCATTTGTTTTCAATAATGTAATATACCAGCTGTCTTCATTATCGTGCAAGAACGCTATTTTTCTCGTCGCACTATATTGAGCAAATGGTCATTCTGAACATAACTGGCAGTTTTCTCATTTTCTTCAGACCGAGGTTCTCCATACAAAATTCGTTATGAACGAAGTGTATAACGGTGAGTATGTACATAAACTTCTCTTACTCCTATGTGTACGCATCATTTCTAAAAGAAGCCGATCACAAAAATGTCAATAAATGGGGCACACAATTCTTACTGCTTAAGAAGCTCTATAATATATTAGATTTCCGCTTGTGTACATTCTGGATTTTCATGTTTGAGATACAATAGGCTGATTGATACTTGATGCTACAAATATCCCAATACTCTTATTTAATGAAGTAATTAGTACATGTATCATCTCGACGACGCCATTTTAATGTGAAAACATTAAAAACATTTCTTGATTTGCTAGAAAATTGGTATGCCTAATATTACAACATGATATTTGCTATTACATACAATACTAGTATTCTGTGCAAGAAATTTTAAGTTTTACAAATAGAAGAAAACTGCACCATTTTTATTAAAGATGGGTACATTATTTTTATTACGCTTGTAAAATATATTTCTATTGTTACTATTTAGAAAATCTTATTAGTGTAAACGTTATTAAATGCACATGTCCTTACAAAAACAACAACGCTGTCCAAATTAAATATTACAGGTAAACAAACACAGTAATTGATCTGGATTAGCATTTTGCTACATGGTTTAACACTTAACACTTAAACCATATACAAATCCAGATCCAGATCAATTACTGTGTTTGTTTACCTGTAGTATTTAATTTGGACACAGCTACACCCTTAACCGTAAATGACAACTATTCAATATAAAAAACTATATAATTGTCCAAATGCAGAAATATGTCAAGTTTGCAGTGCTATACAAATAAACAAGTGATACCTTTGTTTATTACTTGTAATTCTCAAGTTTATAATACTAGCAAAATTATACCAATACATTGTGTTGTAATTAGAGATTCTACATTATTTCATATATCATACAAATTATGTATGTTAACTGCATTCACTGGTTCTTAGCCATTCTTATAATTTTCCAATGTTGTATACCAAATTTCTGTATTGAAACCTTTCAGAACTCTTTGTTTGAATTGAATAGAACAGAATATAGTAATAATAAACAACAAATATTTGATATGATCATCAATGGTAATTTGTTAGACAAAGAGATAGTAAATTGCTTAAAAAGAACTCAAGATATTTCTACGAATTTGAATACGCCAAGTGGTTATTGCAAACCATATTCAAAGGATGTGATGTCACACACACAGGTAATATAATAATGCAAGATGTATAAAAGATATCACTTAAGAGCCAATTTTCACGCAGGGTTTTGAGATAGGTAAATCCAGTAATGAGAAATTAGGATCAAACAATACATTGAAGATAAGTGTAATAAGCTTTTTAACAAGAGTGAAAGAAAACATTTCTATTGGTAACATGGCTCTTTTGAAACTATATATATATACTCTTATTTAATTGATTTAATTATAATACACAGCACACATTAAACACTGAAAGTATTTTATGGTGATCAAACATTTAGAATTACCACCGTTCCCACAAACAAGACCAGTAAGACAACTGTTTTGTAATAATGGGGCTGCTACATCAAGATCCTATGTACAATTTTCTAATGAACCCGCAAAAAAAATTATAAAATTGGATACATCTTACAAACAACTATTAACATTGACCAATCAACAAACACGGCCGAAGACAACAGAAACTACAATAGCTGTTGCACCTGTGGAATCTGAAGATAGAAATGTAAGGAATACTTATAGTGATAGAAAAACAGGCCTTCATAAGAAGTGTGATTTTGAGATGATACAATATAAACATGTGGACCTTGACCAAATGCTTTCCAATAAATTGAAACCTAACAATTCCGAACATATCAAAAACTGTGATAACGACAACCCAGAAAACTCATCTTGGAGGTAAGCATATAATAACATCACATACGATGATCTTGTAATAGAAATATTTAATGCCTATTTCAAATAAATTTGAGTGTGTACACGCAGTTGCATGGAGGCTGGAATGAATTCAAGTGTCCAGAACAATATACCAGAAGTTCGTTCTATAACAGAATTGGCTACATATAAAAAGCACTGTTATGATGCATTACTGCATATTCAACGAACAAAAGGTTTATCAAGCTAAAATCACAGATTACACTACAACATTTCCCCTACATTGATAGTATCAACTATTGACCATATGCTATTTTTAATTATCGTGAAACGTTATTAAAAGTGCTCTGAAATGTTGAATCTGCAAGAAAGATGTAATTAAGTAATGTCAACATTTATACTCAATATTATTTATAGCAGCAATAGTGAACTCACAATCAGTGCCAGCATCCTCTGTAGGACATTCTACGCGTTGTCAGCCGTACCTTGTTAAATGTGTGCACCAGCTACATAATGAGCAATGTAAACATTTCACGATGAATTCTCATTTTACACTGCATACGATAACGCAACCTACATTGTCAAATGTATATAATATGCCTGTCAACATGCGGACCAAATACAATGGCTGGAGATACTCTTCTGTAAAGGAATTCCAATGCGAAAAACAGGTATGTTAATGTCAAGTGGAATATATAGATTGTATTTAATTCACATTGTGCACCACAATGTAAGCATAATATTTCTACATTTATCTTTTCATTTCTCTGCTACCTTGACACTATGTGGCGTTTCTTGAATTCACATACATACACATAGTGTCCAGTTTTCATCCCACAAAATGAGGGGTAAGCTTCAGCTATGGTAATTATTATTTTATCAAAAACACAACTGCAATTACTGGGCAAGTGTTGCAACCTTTGCATGTATTTAAAAACAATATCGAACGTATTTACTTTAAATTCTTTCTTATTTATTTACGAAAGTAGCTGGATACCTATCTGCATGAAATCATATAGTACAAAGAAACAGATAAAATTACATACGAAGCGTCGAAAATTAGAAGAAATAGTTGGGAAATTAAGGGAAACGAAAGCAGATGATAACAGTAAGTGATAAATTAAAGTGTATGTCTGAGAAGAATGGTCAGGTAAAGGAATGTTCGGAGAAGTCTACACTGTGATTACGATTAAAGTTTCCTACTCCTACATGTGCAGGATATTAAGTTATATCAGATTAATGTTTATGATATTATATTTGACACGTTAACTACGGAATATATAATGTACACGTTGCCTTATAATAATGAGTGTACAGTTTATTGTACATTGAACTTTGGTGGGACATTATTTGCACTTTCTCAATCATGCGGAAACATTTAATGGCACAACATATTCGCCATTTATTTGTTAGTCTTTCTTTATAATGGTACATAACAGTATTTGTAAATATGTGCATACATTGTAACTTAAACATTAAATTAGTAATTGGTCAGTATTGTCAAGGCAAAATCGTAGTTAGAGGGCAGTACACATTAGAGACATAGATTAGAGTTGTGGGAAACGCAATGAATAATTCTTGACACACTAGTATTGCTCAGTGATGTCTTGAACGATACTTGTACAGTTTATTACCTGATACGATCTTTTCTCAAAAAAATAATTATGTTTCTCTTCCTATTTGGAACACTTGAAATTGTTACTCTTAGCACAAAGTATCACACTGATTGTTTTTGCTATACTCCTACAATTCGATTCCACAATTGTCGTGTTGTTGTTTGATCAGCAAGCAAAAAAAATTAAAGATACATGTTTATAATTGAAACTAAAATCATGTTTCTATTTTTACATTGGACCATGAAGAATTGAATAAGAATACCGTTAAAAATGTCACTCGCATGTGCTACCGATTGTGCAGTGTTTAATACAATATGCTAGTTATAGCCAGTGACATATAATTCATATTTATGAAGCAAAATAATGCAAAGAAATTGCCTTATAAGAATAGATACAAGAGCATATAACGATAGCCACAATACTATCAGTTCATCTATACATGTTTTCCTGAGTTTATAATCCATAAATAATTGCACAAGTGAGAATATCGTATGGTTGAAAAGTGGCGAGTAATGATCGGAGGAAATAGAAGAACACGTTCTGAAAGATTAGAAACAAAGTAAAGGAAGAAGAAATAGAGGAGAGCTTTTTTGAGATTTGGTATAAATTTTAATCAACTCTTTGCAAGTATCACATAACTTGCACTCTTTATCAAAAGTAATTAAAAAGCAATTTCGTGAAAAAACGATGAAACTTTTTGCTTGGAATGGAACTACTTCTGCATACGTTGTGTTATCATGGCTTTGTAACTTTAAGTGATTACTGCATCGTACAATAACATATTGAAAATGTTTTATTCGAATTAAAATTTGATTTGAAACGCTTTAAGTTTTTGTGCCGTAATACAGCGCACCTCAGATAGACAATGAATTATTGAGGAAAGGAAATGTGAGCTTAAAGATAAAAATTGTTCTGCTATTAGTATGGGAAATGATATAGCGAGATTCTTCCCTTGGACGTAAAATTACTGAAAAGTACATAATAAATTCGTACGACAGGTATACGCTTCGCAGGTCCCGCTAATGGCGAGCGTTACATTATTTTTCTGGCAGTGTCCGCGTATTCCCCAATTCTCGAGGCTAATCTCTTTTGCCTCGACCAACGACTCCTGTTTGACGCGCAATCCACATAATTACATACTATTAGTATCGCTTTCACTGTACGTAGAAACGTACTCGTCATACGCAGTCATCTCTGTTCTCCGTATTACATACACAACGCTACATTTCTTTACAAGCCTACATGAACACACACTTTTCTTATCTATGACTAGATTCGGGTTTGGTGACGCCTATACTATCCGTGTCAAGACCTAATCCGCGTATTTAAGTGTGCAATGATGGTAGTTGTTGCGTGTATACACACGCGCACGATCGCACACCCGCGTGTTTTGTTGTACTCGCGATTATTCACATGGCGGTGAACGCACATACGTATGAAAGGATCATGCAATTACATATACAAGTAATAAACACGCGTAAAAACTATTAGCTATAATAAATGCCATTTACACACCACTATATGTAGCACTCCGGTATTGAAATCAAAATTGTTCCGTATCAATTCAACTCCTCTCAGGCGTACACGCGCGCATACACATACATACATACATAAGCACGCACGTATGTCCGTACAAAGAGGTGGCTTGTCTAGGATTTCTGTAATAATTACAATGATACTTCTAAATCATTCAATATTACGTGTGAAAAAATAAAAATTCACCATGTCATTAAGGATTAAGTTAATACAAAACCATCTATATCTTAATACATCTTTTCATTAGCTGTCAGTGCATTATTTTCAACGGCTTCGTATATATTTTTTGTCGTCCGAATTGTCGTCACACTGTTGTAAAATTAGTAGTCATACTTTCTTTGTTATTAACTTAATTAAAATAAATAATATCATTCACACAGCACATCATAAAGATCTTATACCACTGCTAGAGAACTAAGAGAAATATTATTGCAGATAGTTGAGCTGTTGCATCGTTTTACTCAGCTGAACGTTAAATATAATTTACAAGAACCAATGTAGTGGACAAACACAACAG
Organism: Priocnemis perturbator; assembly: GCA_963942575.1. Lineage (NCBI taxonomy): Eukaryota > Metazoa > Arthropoda > Insecta > Hymenoptera > Pompilidae > Priocnemis > Priocnemis perturbator. The sequence goes on from OZ012652.1 coordinate 5,261,449, forward strand.
TTTATTCTCATAGATAATGAACTGTACTTCTAATACGATATGTATGTACTAAAAGAATACTTTGCTCTTGAATTTCATAAACCATTGAATAATGTACCGTTATACAAATTTTTGACCGAATTTGACTAACTTTAAATTGGTAAATGTTTGATATTGTAATGCTACTTTGTTCAAAACTGCACCATTCCAATATTTCACTCGTAACTCGTACACTGAGAAATGAAAATGTTACTCATATATTAAAAGAACTCTAGGATTAAGCAAATCGAAAGAAATTTGCATCATTTGAGAAATAAAATTGATAAATGTCTGTTCAATATGGAGTAATATGTAGTAAAAGAAGAAAAAGCACAATCTATAAAATATCACTACAGACTCAATTCTGCGTGACAATCTACGCAGCATCTTCAGCTCCAGGGAATGTAAACGTTTCGATGATTTTTTATAATACACAACTGCCTTACAGATAACAACTTTACTCATACTTCTGGAGCTGTGGTTTCTTTGGCATAAAAGTACAATAGAAACGAATAGTCAAGTACTTCAGTGTTTACGTGCTAGTGGCCTTATACATACAAATTCCATTAAAACTTACTTAGATTTATTATTTAGTACATAATTGGAACATGAGGTGAAATTGCTTGTATATCAAAGTCTAGCAGTCTGATTCTGTGATGTGTCTGGACCCAAAGAACAAAGGAGAAATAATCCTCTTGGCAGCAAAATGTACAAGGCATCGATAATGTTATATAGAACTTCTCAGTGTTTGAAAACGACATATTTTCTGGTTTTGTTTTCCTTATTATTTCTCACTAATATAACCATAATAACGTATATGTTCCTAGTTGAAATCAAAGCATAGCATAGTCCATGTATACTTCTGGCAAACTGTTAATGGAATCAATGTATTTCCATTAATTGAAATTCTGTTACTGTTAAAACACGCACACATGCATACGCACACACAAGCAACGTATATAATACGCCAATAAGATCACCCTTATTCGACACAAGACATTCTCATTATTTCAACGAAATGAAGTTAATTAAACGCTACGTGAATACGATGGTAAAGATGTTAATTTAGGCAAATTCATTTGCAATAAGCAACGGAACAATGTTTTATATGAGAATAAATGAAAGAAAAGAAGGGAATTACAAACTTCTCCGACAAATGCATACGCGACTGCTTATCGTGACATCGTGAATGCGCAAGTTACCTGAGAAATGTCTGTCCTTGAAAACAGTTGACAATATTCTTCCACAATTAGTCCACATTATCTAACGCACGCTGAAACCGGTTACGAGTCATTTAGGTAAAACTATAAGTGTCCATAGTTTTACTGGAACACGGCTGCACGTCATCCGGCAAAGTCTGATGCCATTGTTCTGTCCAAGCAGTGGTGCGAACAGCTGTAATATTAGAAATCTCTTCTTTCTCATTATTGGAAGTGCCCTCCATTTCCCAGTGAAACCCATTGCGCGTTACTTCATTCGATCTACCTCCCTCCTTTATGTCCCAATAATTTTGTATCTCATTGTTCACTATCATTTCGGAAACTTTACTTCTTGTTTGCTTAGAATCGCAACTTCTTTGACCGGCACTCGACCTCGGATTGGAATGTTCGAGCGACTGTATGGCCAATTTTCGTGGAACACACCGAGCTTTACTACCGTCTCCCACGCGACTGGATTCAGTTTTGCTAGCAGTTACATTTTTATCGGCAGTCACACTACTCTCGCCGTCCTTTCTTCTTTTCCTCCTTCGTCGCTCAATTTCGGCATCCACCTCCTCCTGCAACTCTTCGTCGTCGTCATCCACATCGATGTCATCGGTATGCGTTGGTAAAAAGTGCTGCTTGGCTGATGCCCAGTGATCTTTTCTGTTAACATTTTTCTTGAATTTTTCGTTACAATTACCGTTTCCATTGCCATGATGAGCATCGTTCGCGTTAGCATCATTGTCGATGCCACATTTTTTTGATTGCTGATTCTTCACAATCCATGAGGCCGTTCTCTTCGGACTACGCTCCTTTAAAGTAACCTGCAATTGTATGAGCTTATAAATTGAACGTGTACCGAGGAGGATCGAAAGATTGAATAATACAAGCGAAAGGTCCTGACTTACACCGGACGAGGAGGAATTGTCAACAGGTTTGTAAAGTTGCGTGGGTATATGATTGTGGGGGTCTTGGCCTTTGCAAGCGGCGCCGCTACAACCGTGTATCCATGAGAGCAAAAATGCTAAAAGAGCAGACGAAAGACCTAATGCCGCTGCGGCAGATAATTGGGACCGTGTACGCCTTGGTACCCAGCCTCCATTGTGATACTCCCAAATGGAGAATACCAGCAATGTACTGCTTAATGCGTAAGACAAGCCTATGCTAGCAAACACCCAGGCATTCTAAGGAAGAGAAACATTAAAGTCATTCCAAAATAGAACGGTGCAGAAAAATATTGAATCATATCGAATATCAGTTCAAACTGCTTCTCTTTTATGTGTGCTACAGTTATAAAAAAATATATTTCGTATATTCGTACGTACCAGTTTTGCCCAATTAAAAGGAAAAATATACACGACGTGTGAAATATCAAGGAAGAGAAGTAATGCAGTGACCAAAAAACAGAAAACAGTTACGAAGATCATGAATCGCAAACGGCCAACTAAAGGCAGCATAAACAGGCTGACCTTGCTTGTACCAGAGCTGCATAAGGTTGCCAAACAAGCTGCAGATGATACCTAAAAGTATAGTAAGAGATATTCACATGTCTTTATTGCTACTTTCATGACTGCACAAACAGAACGTATTGTGTCAAGGAAATAAAACTACTACGTACAAGAAGCAAGAGTCTCATGACGCCAGTGGCTGTTTTAAGATGACCCTGTACATCACAATAAAATACTAAATGGCTTGTTCGTGGCCAAGGCAGTGCATTGGAAGAAGACCCATGCCTGTGATGATCCCCATGGCCGTAATGACCATGATAGTTTGCGTGTGAGTCCCAAGAATGGACTGTAGAATGGACTCCTGGCGAATCCAGCTCCGATGATTGGGAGCTGATTCGCCCCCCTGTCCTACTACCTGCTATAAATACAATATCAAAATGATGTACGTGTATCCCAACGATATACAATATAATTATAATACAAGGCCTTGCTTGCTGTCCATACCAATTTCGAAGTCTTGAATATCCTCAGGTCTAGAATATGCAGACGGTGGTGGTTCCAAGTCGCGAATCTCCTCCAACAGAAGAACCTCTATTTCGTCGGCTGCGTATAAGTCCGAGACCGAGCGAATATGATGCCGAGTCTCGCTCATTACTTAAGTGCACTCGCTTGTTTGCTCCTACCAGTCTGCCGACCTCCCTTTGTGTTTGACCTACCAGCAACGACCATTCGTCGCTTGGTGGGTTTAATGACAGATCCATTTGTTTATTTTCCATTGCCTGCAAATACTGTGAGCCATGTCTACTCCTGCAGGCAATGTCCCCACTGCCCTTAGGCCACACCTGCAGTATGTGGCTGCATTAAGAAAGCACTTTAATAATAGTAACCCCAAATATGGTCATTCTACTAGGATATTATAACTAACAAAAGTGTACACTCAAAAACGCAATTTTTTCATGTCAACATAACGAAAGTGTCATGCAAGAATAAATAAAAATAGAACGCTAAAGAATAACAGTGTCAGACCGTATACTGCACGTGAAAATAACACATAGAAATATCGAGAGGCAAGAATAAAAGTTGGACACAGAAGCGAAATACATTATTTCACAAATAGAACATATTTATTTCAATGTTTAATATATACTCTGAGCGTTGACACTTTCTTATAGCCTGAATTCATGAAAAAACGGCACTCACACAGACTGGCAAACATTCCGCAAGAACATACCTCAAATCGTTTTCGTCGATTATAAACTGTAGATCACATTTTTCTGACATTACTCGTAATAAAGTCACCGATCGTCCAACGAGTAGCCGCCATTGCCTTTTTGCTGTTTTTGCTCATAATCTGTGTCTATTACAGCGACCTAGAAACAACAGATGGGACTATCCGTACCTCTTTATTCATTCTACACTCTACGCGACGTCTGATAGTTGCTGCTATTTCAATAAACTCTTTTGCACGTGCCGAAGAAGTTCTATGGGTACGTCTTAAGAACGCGTGCTATTCGTGGTAATTGAGAGATAGAGAGAGATAGGAAGAAACAGAGAGAGAGAAGAGAGAGATAGAGATAGAGAAATACGTATACACACGTATGTGTATATCAAAGGATTCAATGTATTTAACACATAGTAAGGCCAAAGAATGTTATTGGTTAAAATTAGTTTGCACGTGGTTATCTTCCAATCGACTGCTCTCATACCCATGCACACGCATAGCGCCACCCACACGTCGGCCGTTAAACATTACTAATGGTATAAATACATAATTTTCATTAATTACGTGGGGCTCATTGTCAGTTTAAATTTCATCGCGCTATATTTCTTTGTCAATGTCTGCAACTGTTGCAGCGTTAATAATGAAATAATGCGCGCGATGTATGACCTGTGATGAACATATATATGTAGCATTTAAGCAAATATTCAGAGTTGACGATGTAAGCAAAAGAGATTGATGTCTTCATACGTTTTCGGCCTCTGGACCACGTGAAATATGGATTTAAATTTGATGTATGACTGACTGACACAGATACACAGGTCTTTGCGAGCGCCATCCTATATCTGTACGTCGGTAGTGCTTAGTAGGTCTAGAAACAACAGAATTCTAATAAAAATAAAAACCAACAAAACATTATAAGAAGTTACAATATTCTTTTTATGCTTCATTAATTCAATAATTTTGTTCTTGAAGTTCGGTCACATTAAAAGATTATCTGTAAAGGGGTAGAAGTGTATTGATAGTGACACCAAACAGATATCTGGTGGGTGATAGTGATCTCTTAAATTATTTCGATACTTTCCATTCTTTACATGCCATCCCATTCTTTAGTTTATATTTTACCTTGTCAGACCAGCAGGCTGCTTGGAATTGGGTACATGTTGGGGCGCTTTAATGAAATGAAACGTATAGGAAATATGTACAGTAAGAATTGTTCATTAATAACTACACTTTCTATGAATGCATTGAATTGAATGCAAAACGTGTGTAACGTGACATTGTTGACATCTAGGCCATAGACGAGGTATACCGTTTAGACCTACAATATCAAAGCAGTCGGTGTCCCACGAGCTGAAATACCGACTTCGTCAAGATCCAACAGACACGATCAGCGCATTCTATGGCTGAGAACGGTGCAAGTCGGAAGTAAAATTGAAATACTGACTGACTGACTGACATTAGTTTTTCAGATTTTTTACTTATATGAATTATTAAACTATCATCTTAAATGCCATGAAGACTGCGAAGACTGCGCTGTTTTTAAAGTGAATTTTGGCAATATGTATATTGATAAATATATGCGATATTTCTTCCCACAGGTTACAGCTGACCTCTGTGGAGGAAAAGAGTACTATGACACTCGGCATTTTCAACTGATCGAAACATGCTGATAAGTTAGGGTGTCCGTTCTACAGAGTTTTGTAAGTTATTCTTGCACAGGGGATAGAGAATTTTGATACATTTGTGTAACATAGGATAGCTTATACGTTAATACAGGTATTTATGTATATAAATTTGGTTGTTTTACACGGGATGCTCCAATGGCCGTTCATCTTAATTATCTACGCTGATTTAAATATCATGACAAAAAGATCTGTACCAAAGTGGTAAAATATTGATGATTTTCTCGCAGGTGAAAGCTTCAGGTATATTTGAAGGTTATCACTGTTTTTCTAATGAAATCGCATATTTCTTATATTCTTATAGGAAATTATCTACACATCAATGCGTAGAATGATTTGTCATGACCAAATAAGCGGAAAAATGTGTATCATACAACATAGTTGAGCGTAGGAAAAGAACATCGATTTAAAAAAGGGAAACAACAAGGACACCTTTGGTGTACGCTTTACGCATACGGCATTAATTTTCCTGTTCGAGTAAGGAACAATTGGAATAACAAATGAATCGATGAGAAATAGCGGACAGCAAATACATTTATAATATTATGAGCATCGCGGTAAAGCACAAAATAGGTCTGACATGCGATGACAAGCGGCTGAAATACACGGCAACACTGAGGCAAATCCCAGTCAGTGAACGGAGGGGCAGAACTCGGAGGTTGGCTTGACGGCGCTTGCGTTTGTAACTGTTGCTACATTGGAGACCAGCTGCCTATTGGTTGATACTGTCTCATGTAGCGTTCGGTGCATAGCGTTCATAACCACTTCTAACCACGCCCATTCCCTCTCTTTTCAAATTTTCTCCGCGTAATGTATAAGTGATGCGTTGAATGCGCAAGGCTACTATACATATATATAGTTGACGGAGTGGTGTTTGCGCGCTTATATGCTTCCTAATGTTTGATATACTCTGTCATATTTCTGATGGCACTTAAAACTGTATCTAGTAATTTGTCCAATAGCTTCAAGCTTACAATTACCCAGAATTAAAGAAAAATCAATCGCGCTTAGAATCGGAATTTACTTAAATCTTAATTGCTCGTACAAAAGTAATAATCTTATTGCAGACATTCGCCTGGATGAAAGGAGTACTACCCTGACTAGCTGCGGATTGGCAAATGTGTATATTGCGGAGGCCCTTCTGGATCGCTCTGCCTCCGAAAGGTCACACCTATCCCTACTAATTTATTACTTATAATTACTTATTATTTGTTGCATCAACTCGACTCTACTCGAAACTCGGACGCGCAATCTCGACTGTCTTCTGACAGTCTGAGCTGAGATGAGAATGGCGCAAATTCACAAGCGTATGTCTTCGGCACCACGTCAATGGATGAATTACGAACGGACGACGGACGCGCGTCGACGATCGCACGTCGGCGATCGCGCGCTTGCAGGATGTGTACCTATACGTAGATGAGGAGGAGATATACCTATAGACATATTTGTGCGTAGCTTCAGCCATGGAACAGCACCGTGGAGTAAGCGTATGCATACAGCTTATGTATGAATCTCCATGTTCTGTGTTTGAAGGGTTGCAGATAATATATAGCTCGATTCGGTAGAGAGAGCTTTTAGCTTTGACCGTTTCATCCCGCGGCGGCCAGAGCAAGCGAGCTATTGCACCGTAATATCGATATACCTATATCTATGTCCGTCACTTTTTTTATCTCGGCTCGTTCGCAGTTCTGGCTTCCGGAGTGCCGCTCTGGGTCCGGGGGCTTTAAAAAATGATCCAGGACATTATTTTTACACCCCTCTCCGGCGACGATTTCACTGACCGGTCCAGTCCCACCCCCCCTCCTCCCCCTCCCCCTCCCCGAGCCCTCTCCCTCGTCGCCGCCGTTTTCGCCGGCGCAGCTTGCAATATGCCGGATCAGCGAATGTGCAAAAATAAAGAGAGGGTGAAAGCGTGGGCGAGAGAGAGAGAGAGAGAGAGGCTTTAGCAAACGTAAAAGAGCGCGCGATATTATATATCTCATCTCCCTCTCGCCCGCCCTTTTGCCCGCTCGTATAGTCGTTTTCAGGATATGGATATGCCCGCGGATGTGTCGTTGCCAGGGTGCCATTTTCAATTCAGTCTGTTAAAGCCACGTCAAAAGTCATAGATATTTTACCGGCACGGTGGATTGCGTCGAGACCGCAGTCATCATACTCGACCGTGGAACGGTAAAACGACGGAATGGCGAATGGCATGTAAATTGTAGAAATGTCGATATCTATATAGATGGGCATACCTATATAGCACGGACCAGAGAGAAAATTTTCGTCTTCAAATTATTTTCTCGACGGTTACCCCATCGTCACGATTATTATTTATGTACAGGCTTTGGCTGTAAGTGTTATACTCATGTAATTCAACCGAACTGTCGTTGAAGTAATTCTATCAAAATTATTCACGGATATGACGTATTAGATCCATTGACAGTTGAAATCATTCTTTCAGACAATACCAGCTTAGTGTACACGGTGTTGCGCGACGGACGTCTTGTAGAACGTGCTACCATATATTTAACAAGTTATCACTCAGTTATTAGATCGATGAAGTGAATGAGAAACCCTCCCAACTAAGCAGGCTTAAAGTCTTGAACGCTTTGGTGCAGGGGAAATTACGAGAGGCCAGTATCAAGTTCAATCTCATACCGAAGCGGCAACCCGGTTGGTCTTTGTCTACCATAGCGCAATTGCATAACCCTTATCTAACCAGTGCGTGCAGTAAACTAACGTCAATAGGCTCATTTAGCTGAGTAGGTACTTATTTATTTGACGAAGTGCATCAAGGGCAAGATATACGAATGGTAAAATGAGATACCTAGACAAATGTGTGTTATCTTTAGGTATTACGTATGCCTAGAAGAGAGTCAGGCGTTCATTAGAATTTAGAATCAACAATGATTTCATAATGATACCGTGCACACATTGACACCGAAAACATATTGATAGGTATACCTATACGGACAATCGACGGATAGTTAGCCAGAGACATATGTATATACGCATACATGGATACGTATTCGGATGATATAGCACATAGGCGAGGAAAGATGCGGGAACGAAAACATAATGCGTACAATACAATATAATGCTTTTATTCCACTCTCATTGCGGGTAAATAACATCTGCACGTTAGATCGCTATAAAATTCGTCGCTACTGGCGAACGACAATGGGAGGAAGGGGGTTGCCCATTGAAATCTTATTGTGAAGGATAATTCAAAGAAGTCTCGTTGTCGCGACGACAGCGTTCGGTAGTGGTTTATAGAGCGATTTCATCCGATGAATGCGAGAAGAGAGTAGATGCAAGAGTAGTGGACTTGTGTTGGAATGAAGAAAGAAAGGGCAAAAAGGAAGGAAAGAAAGAAAGAGGAACGCATGAATGCGCGCGCATACACACGTGTAGGAGTCCGTGCACGTACACGCTCGCCCACACATTTCGCCTGACAATGAAACGAGGAGGACGAAGAAGGCGTGCATGGTTAAAAACAGTTGGCCGAAACAAAAGGCGGGGCATAGAGAGAAACGTCGCGAAGCACCGAAGCTGCCTTGTGTTTTATATTAAAACTCGTTTTACATAAAAGAGTAATGTGTTCGGTCGACGCACACGCACGAAGAGCGGCGCGCGAGTGGGTAACATCGATTTGTATAGGCGCGCGGCCGTCGCCGTCGGTGCGCGCAAGGTATGCACACGGGTACACACTTACCAAAAAGGTAGGGAGTTGGGTGGGTGGGTACGCGAGTAGGTATGTCCCCCTTTCGCTCGCCAGATATAAACTCTTAACATCTTCCTCGAACAGGGTGTTCCGCCAATGAGCGACGTGCGCGGGCGTGGCCGTCTTTAAGCGCGCCACCGTGTTTGGTCGAAACCTCGGGGAGGAACACTGTGGCACTGTGTTTTATTTCGCGCGCCTATGGAGCTGCCTTCGGTATGTGCCCTACCCCTCCTCGCAAACTTCTCCCTCTCCCCTATCTTCCTCCACCCCTCTGCCGCTTCCCTTGCGACTCAACGGAATCACTTCACTATGCGTAAACTCTCCTTCGCTACCGCTACCGATGCCGACATCGTCACCGCTGCCGCTGCCATTGCCACCACCACCACTGACGCCACCGCCGCCGCCACCACCACTACCACCATTATCCACCACCACCACCACCACCAGTAGCACTTATACTACTGTCTCTATATACCACCGTATCACCACCCCACCGCTTCTCTGTCTTTCCACGCGCTCTCTACCTGAATCGACTCTCCCCGGGATGCTGCAATTGTTGACAATATTCGAAAGAGAGGGAACGAACGAGTGAGGAAGAGAGGGAGCGGGAGAGAGATCGGGTCGGGACGATTCCACATTTTAGTCCCCGATGGCCGAATGAACGGTCGTCGTCTTCGCCGTGAAGCACGTCTTTCGCAAGTTCGCGCGACAGATCATCCCGCCTGACGACGAGTTTTCTCGGTACGTCGCCTCGACTACTTGCGACTCGGCCCCAGTGAGGAAAATCAAGAGGAAGCCAGAGCGACGGGGGTGGGATTTAAGGAAGGAAAAAGTGGGAGGACGAGGGTGGAAGAGAGGGAAGGAGGCGGACAAGAGATCAGTGCGCTTCGCTCGTGATCATTAAATCAAGCGTCGTTAATGTGCAAGAGGAAGTGTATAGGATAGAGAGTGTTCGATGATGAGGAGTTAATAATAGGTGGTGGCGAGAGCAGTGACAAGAGCGGCGCTGACTCGATCACGCGCAAGGGCGCAACGGCATCAGCGGCCGTCTTGCGGGACGTACTTGCGGAGCGCGAGCGGAGAGCGTGCCCCAGTGGCTGATAAGCCAGTGTCGTTTGCGTTTAAATGTGTACGTCGACGGGAAGAAGCGGCAAGCGCGCGGAACTAGGAGCAGGAAGAGGAAAGTGTGCCGCAGCTCGTGCCTTCTTATTCCATCGCTCGTTTCGAAGCGGTGCCGGTGCCGGCGCCGGCGGCCAGCATTGATTCTCGATCGACCGAGGCCCTCGCATTCGCAATCGGACACACTCCATCATCATCCGTATCCGCTCCCGTTCCCGCTGCCGTCGGTCTCGGTACCCGCCTTCCTCAGCACCGAATCTGCGATGTCGTTGCCGCGTGGCGTCGGGCTTGGCGTCGACGTCGGCCAATTGATGCAACACCAGCAACAGCAGCAGCAACACCATGTGCTACCCGCAGCCTTTTTTTTGCGCGCCAGTGCAGAGAGATATCAAAGGACACCGAAGTGCGCGAGATGCCGTAATCACGGTGTCGTTTCCGCTCTGAAAGGCCACAAACGTTACTGTCGCTGGCGAGATTGCGTGTGCGCCAAATGCACGCTTATCGCTGAGAGGCAGCGAGTCATGGCGGCTCAGGTTAGAATTTTTCCAAACTATCAGACCCGTACACGCTTTTCGTCCGATGTGCCTCCGCAACTTCCGGCGATCTTTGTGTCGATGCAGCGCTTGTGCCCGGTTCATTCTTTCAATCTTCAGCTCGCGTTACTCTAACAAGACGAAACGCGCCAATTCATACTCCTCACTCATTCCTCTCATTCTCCTCACTTTTCATTCATCCGTCATTTCACGAACGTGCACGATTCATCAATTCACACGGCTCCGAACCATATCTATAGGCTGACCAGATTTTGTTCACCCAAGCGCTAGACAGACCTATCCTATCAAATGAAGAGAACGACTCATGACTGCGATACCAAACGAACTGTTACACTGAACTTTGCTGTGTCGCAAAATCCTAGGCGCCTGGTCAGCCTATACATAGGTTACAAGTACATACAATCCGTCACATCAGCATTCGTACGATCCCTCTATCATTCTCCGCGCAGCTTCCGACGATGCACGAAGATCGAAGGTGAGGAAAGACGTATAAGACATGAAATAATGTACCACAGGTAGCTCTGAGGAGGCAGCAGGCGCAAGAGGAGAGCGAGGCACGGGAGCTGGGCCTGCAATTGCAATATAACAGCGGCAGTTGCAACAATGGGCCAGTGCTGCCCGGCACGGTATCGGCATCCACACCGAGTGGTAGTCCACCCCCGTCTCACACAACGCATCCGGCGCATCCTACGCATCCAGCGCATCCGGCGCACGTTGCGAGTCCGGCGGGCTTAGCTATACCGGCTGCGGCCGCGGCAGCCGCCGCTGCTGCTGCTGCTCACATACAAACGCATCTTCAGCAACAGCAGCAGCATCATCACCTTCATCATCAGCAGCAACAGCAGCCGACCGATTGCGGTATCTTGTCGAGGAAGAGACTGGCACAGGACGACTATCGCCAACAGGTTAAGACGGAGAAGGGAACCACTAGCGGAGAAATATCCAGTAAGTGTCTCTGTCTCTCTAGATAATACTCTTTGGTATCTATCCGAACGAGATCTAGGTATGTACTGTAGTGGAGTACGTGTTTCTGTCTCATGACCGAAATCATCTTTAAGTTATCATGCGGTGTCGTCGAACGAACCCGTGCCGTGTGATATATATGTAGTTCGTTTTTCTACTCTGACAATGAGAGAAAGTTGTAGGGAGAGGAGAGGTGGAGGATCGGAAAAGAACGGGGCACAGGTGTGTGCGTGGCAGTGCGTGCATTGCCTGGCGACGTACAGCGCACGAGGTATACGCGTGCCTTTTGCGAGAGCGCGCGTGTGCCTGCGCACTTTAAGAAGGGTGAGAATGAGCTACCGGAACGAAAGAAAGCCGAGAAAGGAGCAAACAGTTGTGAGCGCGGAGAGAATTAAAAGCCGCCACTAACAAGGACGACTTTTGCTTTTGAGTGGTATAATAAGGGACCGTGGCTTTGGCCATTATTTACTTAACATTATAGTCTGGCCACTTGGTCTACTTACGCGCGTTCACGCACGTTCCTAATGGGCACTCGTACGTTACTCATGCGTGATAAACATCCGTGTATGCATGCACGCGCATACGCGCCCTCTTTGCCGCGTGCCATGCCGCTTATGTCTACGTACTCACTGTTTTCGTCGCACACTACTTGCACCTTTATGCGGCCTCCAACCTTCAACCTCCGAGTATGCCCACCAGCCCACGCTGCAAAAGCAAGCGGCGTCAATTGCGCACATTATCAGCCGATGTATTCGATTAATCTATCTTCGTCTATTGGTCGGATTGCGCATTGCGCATCTTCTGTGGAAAAGGCAGAAAACGGGAATACTCCGGAGTGCGCCTGAATATTCATACTGTTTGCTGTAATCTGTGCTATTGGGCGTAGGGCAACATCTCCGATATCTATTCGATGCGGGAGCTCGGGTTTCACGACGTAGAGGGGTTCGATGAGTAGAGTACGTTCGAATCTCTAATCCTGCCAGGTACCTACTATTGTAATATGCTCCCGAACCGATTGATCCTGCAGGTGTGGCGCATGACGTTTATCAGATGTGTATCGATTACTACTCGGACATGATACCTTCTCGTTCAACATCCCTCTCACCTCTTACGCTTAGAGATTCTACAAGCTATTGTGCGGACGAAATGACGAATCTCAAGCAGACCGTTCATCACAATATCAATTTTCTTTCACCATACCATAGGACCTTCTTAGCACTGTGTAAACCTTACTCATTCCGTCACTTGCAACACAATGCATACGTTGCTTTCTATTATTTTCAATGATATTCAAGTATGACGATTGCACAAATATTTGTCGAATAATTCAAACCGTCGTGTAATAAAAGCAGTAAGAATTGCTTTGAGTCTCAGAAGTTCCAACGTAGTTAACGCGACCACTTTAAATTGCACTGTCGTCAAAACCGTGAACTGTCCTCTTTCTAGTTAGTTTTTATTTCCCAGGAAATTTTGTGTCTCAGAAAACGGGATAAATCCGAAGGAAAGAATATCCGGTTGTGCAGTTTTGTTCTTGTTGCTGTACGTTCGCCTACACGCTGTTCCTTCCTTTCTGAAATATGTTTGACAGAAGAAAGCGTTTGTTATCGGCTCAATCATTTTTTCTTTACCTTATCCACCGTCTGCCGCCCGCTTTTCCCCTTTTCACTCCTTTCATCACTGTACACTCTCCTCAAATCCTACGTGGCAAATTCTACATTTCAACGCGGACTAAATTCAGCCGTCCGGCAAAACAGCGTATTAATATTAACGAGAATACGTTAAATACATCGTTCGCAGGAATCGTCGTACATTCAATAAATCTCATTTTTAATTATTATTTCACCGGCACTAGCTACGATTCACTAATGCACTTTATAGTCTCTCGCACGCTCGTCCTCGTCACCCATCAGCATTACCATAGTATCGACCATTCTGATTTGTCACGCCGACACATTATTACATTCGGTCACTTTTATAGCACAAGCTTTTTTCCCTTTATCGCGAATGCGCATAGGAGCAGCCGACACTCAGGCACCGATGGATCCTATTTCAATTGAATTCTAGAAGGTATTCTTTAAAGACGGTGTGTATCTGTGTTTCATGAAAGGAAACGCGCACACTCGCACGCCTATACGTACGAAGAGACGAATGTACGCATTGAGAGATGCCTTTCGCTTTCCTCGTCTTCGAAACAGAGTGCTTACAGTAGAGTATAGCAAAGCGCCACGTCTTCAGTCGAGAAGTTTAGCAGTAATTGAATTTCTCGGGCCAGCGGCTTCGTCCACGGGGGATGTCGGGTTGGGTTGGGTGAGTTGGGTTGGGTTGGGTTGGGTCGGTCGGTTGGTTGGTTGGTTGGTTGGTCGGTTGGATGGTTGGTTGGTTGGTCGGTTGGATAGTTAGTTGGTTGGTCGACTAGCTGGCTGACTGGTTGGCTGGCGGGCTGGTTGGTACTCGGTAGGTCAGGGGTAGGATCGGGAAGGTTGCCAAGAGGGTAGATGTGCACTCTCTCTTCTTGCAGATACCTACAGAGCAAAACTCAGTGCTCCCCTATTATGCTGCACGTCTCACTTCGCGAGATTCACCTTTTACGCTCAACACCATCAACGGACACGTTTGAAAATGTTCTCTTTTGGAACGGCGCACAATAATTGCAAATATTTCTTCGAACACGATGTCGGTTTCGGTTTACAAAAATTCTTTTTTTGCTTCTCTCCTTCGCCGGAATCAGTGTGTTTCTTCAACGTTTGAAGTTCTTTAACTTTCATGATCTGCGGTGCCGCCTGTTGTATACAGACTCGGACAGTGACGTCTCTTCTGATGGAATTAATTAGACGTATGATTCAAGAAAATATTATCTGTCAGTTTAGATATTTTTTATTGATACCATTTTTCGCCATATCGCGAAGAAGTGACACACGATTTCTTAATTGGTGGAGAATGATTAAACACTGGTGCCATAAAAGTGTAACGGTAACTTCGTGGATACTATGGGAGCCGCGAGTTCTGCCGGATTAAATTACTCAAATGAAATATTCGATCTTGCAATCGGGAGCTACGATGTGCCATTAATATTTCACGTTTCATTTTAACGAACTGCGGGAAAAGTTTTGCCGTCGCAGCTCCATGGCTTCTATGCGACGTTGGAAATAAAACAAATTGAGCCGATAGAAAAAAATCGAGCGCCGCTGGGTTCGAACCACGAACATTCGTTTCGATGAGAATCCATAGTCCGACGCTTCCAACAATTGCACTAATCGATCGTTTGAATTGCCATTGTTATGTCATGTATGAATATGACTTGAGAGAATGAATCGCAGTTGACTTCGATGCGTTACATTATAGTGCTGACCTTCTCTTCATAAAAATGACTTTCTTGCGGTTCCTGCAGTGTTAACATTCGCATGTATGCACGTTGCATGTACGTCAATCTCTCTCTCGCTCTCTCTGCAGAATTATTTGCCGTTGAACATGATATAGATATAACTCTCATGATTTACGAAAATTAACAAATCTGTAGGTAGCTGTATGCTTCACGAGACAACCTTTATCTTGACAGAATATCCAACTCCCTTCGTCGGGGGCTATTATCCATTGCTATCACAAAGGATGAGTTTCTTTGAGTGTTCGCGAAACTTTATGTAGGTCCACTACGCTTCTGATCTTTGCCTTTTGTGGTCTAAGAACTGCTAGAAATGCCAGGAAAATTATTTCATTCGTTCACATAAACCACATGATGCTAACCCATACTAATTATGATACCAGTATTATTTACTCTGCAATGTTTAACTCTTTCATTTTGTCACTAGGTGTTCACTGTTATAACAAATAATCTCCGTTGTTTCACTTAAATGTCTAACGTCTAATACGATCTCTCATTCTCGATGATGACGTGCGACGGTCCAAAACAATTCATCTGTGTATGACAAGACTGTCTATATCAAACATCTGGTAGTTGTTATGCTTTAAGCTACCTGTAGATATGTGTAAATACCTACTTGTAGACAAACATGAATACTTGACGAAAAAAAGTGTGGAAGAAAGTTTCCAACCTTGCACCACTTTTGTGGTTTTCTTACATTCATTGCACTTACGCAATTGTGCGTCTCCTTCACTTGAGCGGCAGTCACTTCATTAAGCGCCAATTCGTGCAATCAGAAATGACCACTTCACATCGACTAGCCCGTCCAATTTTTCAAACTTGCAAAAAGATTAATTGATTTGAATCGGAAAATGGTAAATACTTCGTTAAACAAAATTGCGAAATACAGAAAGACGTGCTGTGGCAACTTAGATAACTATTCCCACTCGTTTGCGCCAGGGTAAATACGTCTCTACGCGTTCGCACGGATCTTCCTCGATAACGCTGATCGACGAGAGTAGGCACGCTGTTAGCACGTTGGAAATGAGTACTTATCCCCTCGCGAGTCCCTGCAGTCCACCTGACGAACATTATTTGCAAAGAGTCAGCAGAGGGAACGCGCGTGTATCTCTACCGTTTCATGGAAGCTCGCATACAATTGGATTGCCTGACAATTTGCTTAAGCGTGTGCCTAGCCATGTGTCTACCCCCGAACAAATCCATGTATTAACATCAGCATGCACAATTCCAAGGAAGAGAGACGACGTTCTGATGAAGTGTTTGAACAAAGCTTCTGCCCGTATCCTCACCTATACCTCTCATTCGGACATCGAAGGAATGTGTCGCCTACCTCCAAACGCTCGCGGCCGAAACGCAGGATTAGCCACTTATTCGCTCAGCTTCCCGATAGATCTTAATACGTGATTAGAAAGTACGAGATTGAGAAAGAGAGTAGGTGATGGGAGGGGTGTGTGAGGGGGGGGAGGGAGGTGAACCTTACCCTGGGGACACCCCGTCTAGCATTGCTTTCCAGGATTGCGGTGTACAGAAGGGCAGAAGAAAAGTAAAAAGGTGCGAAGGGTGGAGAAAGCAGCGAGGACTGGCGAGGAGGGAGGGGAGGCGAGGGAGACCTTTGCCCTCCCCACCCGGCCTTCTCAGTATTCAGCAAACGTTTACGAGGCATAAACGCCGAAACAAAAGCCGGCTGGGCGCGAAACAATTAAAAACGTTACGCCCGATCGCTCTCCAGCGACCTACCCCTTTTTCACATTTTTCTCTCTCCCCCTCACTTTCCGTGCTCCCTCGAAGCCTACTCTTTCCCTGCTTTGCCCCCTTTCGCCCCCCTCTCTCTTACCACCCCCCTCGTTTTACCCCCTTTGGCCGTCGCATAACAACGAAAACACACGGACGTGGCTTGCCCACCCCCACACACTGATTCTAGAAACAAAAGGGAATCGCGACGATTTAATGACTGATCGGACTGTTGTTCTCTGTTGCTGTCGTCGCAGCTTAAGGACTTCGTCTCTCTCTCTCTCTCACTCTCTTTCTTTCTTTCTCAGCCTCGCGCACACGTATTCGCACGTGCATACAAATACGCAAATGTACTCTCTTCTCTCTCTTTCTCTTTCTCTCTCCAGCCAAGGAGTTTGCTTTTTCTCCGTACAAGACCTCCCGATTTCCTCCATCGCGATCGCTGCGCACCCAATGCACGCGAGTCGTGCCTTGCTATTTTCTGAGCGTATCGATACGTAATAATGAGATCCTTTTGTCATTGCTCGATTCCGTTCACCGACGACTGCCGCCTATTCGACAAGGTGCACGCGAAGACGAGAGCTTCACGCTTCAAATGCTCGCAAACGGTGTATTTCACAACTTTCGACGTCGATGCTATTTTTAGCGGGATCAACGAATTTACTTGAACGTTAGCCGCGAGAAAATAAATCGTGGTATAATGAGACCGTGTCGGATATTGACACGCAAGAATGCAGAATGAGAAAAGCGTGGAGAAGCACAATAGAAGAATTGTCGAAGATACAATACATATACGTACAGTTTCGTCTCGTATTTTCCATCCGTACATCTCGCGCACGGAAGAGGGTTGAAACTAATGCATTTCTCGGGAAGAAATTCGGTCTGAGTACAATTTATGCCCATAACTTTGGGCAGACCGGTGGGACTGCAGAATTCGGAAAATTCGTTTAGGAAGGACGATAGGGTGTGACAGTCGCAGGGCGAGTTAAGAACTTTCGTACTCCTGACCACCGCGACGCACCGATACGTTATTTATCGCGACTCTCACATTCCGGCGGGCCGTAAGGAGGAACCCCTTTTTGTCACAATTCACCCCGGACGCGTGCTACCGAAAGGCACGAATTTTCCACGCCGCCCCCTGCCGAAACAGTCGGAATGAGCGGGAAAAAAGAAACAAGAACGAGCGAGTGCAACCCTATCCTCGGATAATCGCCAGAATTGCCGATCGAGCCGAGTGCAGCGCGCGTATGTATCGAGGCGAGTATCGAGACGCGATGTGCCTAAGGTTAGCGCGAGTTTAATTTATAGGGATGTTTCGTGTCCTGCACAGTTGCCCCGCAGGCTGTGTTCTATTACTCCTATTCTCTATTATGCAGCGCCGGCATAGGCCGGAAGCTCCCGATATCTATATGCCATTCTAAATTATTCAGCATTGTCCTCGCGTGCTTCTATTGTCCCCGTCTGTCTCCGCCGTACGGTGATACGCCAGGGCGCAGGTTAGGGCGTATACCTACATACAACGACACAGCTCCAGGCGAGTGCCGCTGCTGTCCACGTACGCGCCGCATTCTCGTGTGTCTACTGCCTGTATCTGCTCCGAATATATCGCATCTTGCGCCTCCTGCACCCTATTTGCCACTGCTGTCTGTCCATTTGTCTGACCCGTCGATCGATCGCTCATACCGGCTCGTTCTTTCATTCTTCCGATCCCGATGCCGATGCCATCCCGTCGAACGTTCGTATATCATCGACGTGTGGAATCGGACGGGCGGACCGTCAATTTCAGATGGACGACTTTCTTTCAATACGCTCCCACGACGCTAATTCTAAGATCCGTTAGAGCGTTATTCGATATGTTCTAGAGGTGTTCGGGTGCTCGTAATAGTGTCCACGTATTTCATTAGTCTAGTGTCTGGTGGTGCGTATATGTCGCAGTGACAGCACAAAGTGATGTGAACGTAGGATTCGTGGATAGATACAGGTTTCAATACGTTTTCACCGAATATAATGTCAAGTTTTGGACAGTAAGCGGACATACATTGCGACGCTTGGCGACCGTATATAGTAAGATGGTCCTGAACGAAAGCACGAAGTGGTCTCTGTAGATATTCCTCGAGTAAGGGGTTGAAGGGAGGGAACGCAGGCCGGTCCGCGGTAGTAACGACGAAGACGACAATTTAATAACAGCCACGCCGGGATACGCGTCTGTAAGTATCCAGGCTTTTATACCCTCTATCCGTATTATGCGCGCTACGAAACGGGAGTGGAATCGCGCGCAAGGGTTACGTGTATGTGTGTGTCTCTCTCTGTGTGTGTGTGTGTGTGTGTCTGCACTGGATAAGAATTTTCTCAACAACCCACCCAACGGCTACATTAACACCGGCTTCCCTGATATTACATTCCTTTCCTTTCACGTCGCCCGAGTGTCAATGATTGCTAATACCCTTATATTTAGTAGCGTATAAGGTATATACGAGTATATGAGGGAAGCACGCCGCTCTTGCATTTCGTCGCGCAATTTCTCTACCCCTATGTTCTCTTGCCATTCACATTTTTTCAGTCTCCGTCTTCGAAACCATGCGTTAAAGTTGCTTCACATTTTACGTACAATATAATTGTGATCGACGACTTTTACGTATATTCCGATTCGTTTTACATACATACGAGATTTAATAAGCCTACTTCGATAATCCCTCCGACGGCTACGCTAACACAGTGCCAACTCTTCCGGTACTCGCGAATTCAAAGAAAAAAAGACGGCACGAATGAAGCGTGAGTCGAGTACTGCTGCGCCATTGAAGTTACAGTGGTTGTTAAAAATAATTGCGATAACTCGTGTATACGAGCGGTTCGAAGTTCGGTCAAGAATGCCGCAAAGGCGAGAGAGTGTGTGGCGTAATACATACAAATGAATGTTTAGGAAGGTGTACGGCGCGTGTACGCAGAAATTGAGGCTTTGTCAGTGCATAAAAGAATCGCAGGTCTCCTTCTCCGCTTCCTGCCCTTTCCTTTCCCTCTCCGCATTCGTGCGGCCTGTCGAGGCCTGCCTCGACTGACCGCTCGTTAAAAAGTTTAACCGTTCGTTTATTAGCGCGAGCGATTGATAAAACCGTGAAATGTAGCCAGAGCCAGACCCTTCCTCTCCAACAACCCCCACCCTCCCCATCCCATCCCACCCCACCCCGCTAGTCTCTATTGCGCAATCGACTCTCCCTTTTCGTTAATTCATTCCGATTTTTCTCCTCCCCTTTCTCTGTCCCTCCCTATCCCGCCCAGCGTGTCTCACTCTCCAATGTATCGACGCATCATACTTTACATTGTACTCATGCCTGCCATGCAGCTTTCGAGTCTCGACGAGAACTCGACTGCGTGCAGTTTCTTCTGCCATCCTCGATGCTCGAAGAAAGGAGAGACATGGACAGTGGCAACAACGTCGCTGACCTCCCGCGCTCTAGACGCAGTTTTTCGAGGAAGTAGTCAGATCGCGACGGACAGAACGCTTTTCGTCGGCGGCGTACAACGAGTGTCGGGACAAGTGGAGTTAGCGATACGTAACTTTTCGAGTGCCGTTAGAGTGGCGCAAGTTGGCGCGCACCCACTCGACGCGAGGCAAGTCTTCTAGTCTCGTTAATAGCACGCGGCTGGGTGGACTCGAGCATTTAGGATGGATTGGTTGTTGATTGAGAGGGAGAGTTCGGGGAGGCCTGGATCTCGGATCTTCCCGAGGCCGCTGAAACTAATGCTAGAGGTTAACAATCTTCGAACTATCGAGCGAGCATCATTCATGCCGAACCGTGCTCGAGTGGTCAGTGCGGTCACGCGTCACGGCTGTTGTTTCATTTTTTTTTTCTTCTTTTTTGTCAATTCATGCTATTCCTCTGCAGGCAAGAGATCGCGAGTCGCCGACGACGCGAAAGCGACGCTGCTATCTTCGGACATCGGCAACGAGGACGATCACGAATCTGACTCCGGCGGTGAGCTTCGCGCCGATCTCCGTCCGTTAGGTAAACTCTCACTTTACACCTTGCGGGAACAGTTTGATCCCCTGTCCTTCGAACCGTCGCTTCTATTCCGTCTTGCCCAATAAACACATCTGTGCCGGCGATCGTGAAAGTGGTCCGATCGAATGTCAAAAATGACCGGAAAACAATTCTTTCAAAGGTTCCACTGTTTACGTGCGATCGGACCACCTTAATCTTCCACAGCGTGAGTCGCCTAACATTAGAACCTAGAAAAATCTCTACCGCTCGCGGACGTATGAAAAGAGTCTACCGAAGAAACGTTACATACTAGAATCGAATGTAAGTTTGACCTGCAGACTTCTCTCGTAGATTCACGATATCGGGGACGTTGCAATGTTAGGCGAGCCGCCTGGGACCCACCCCAGTGTACACATGCCGCGAAACGGAGAACGCGGGAGCGCACAATACCTTTCGAATGCATGCTTCTTAGACGGCAGCCCGGACACGGACCGTACGACGCAGCAGGAGTCGAGAAAACGGGCCAGTAGCCTCAACGACTCCGAGGAGGGCAGTCCAGAGTTGTTGGGTTCTCCGAGTCCGACGCACACCCCTCCATTGACGCCGGCTCTCACGCCTGCCCTCACTCCGGCCCTCACACCCAATCTGACGCCGCAAAGAGAGGGCACACCGGCGCCGGAAAACTTGAGTCTACGGAAGTGCGGAAGTCCCAGGCAGACGCAGCCGGTCGCACAGCCGATGGACCTTGTCCAGCCACGTCTCGGCTCTCCACTTCCGTCATTACCGGTAAGCGCGATGGCGATCGTTTGAAGACGAAACAATAATCAATTGCCCACCGAGCGGAGCGTGCCGATGACAACGAAGCATTGAACTATACTCTAACTGGAACGGGACCGGCTATTGTTTTTGGATGCAGACGGCCTGGTCAGACAGAGAGGGTAAATTTCGGTCTCTCTTGCGTTGTCTATCGTTGTAGTATCCTTTCGAAAAAAAATGACCTAGCAACGAATGTCATAACCCATGCCGTGTGAGTGGCCTGTCATAACAAGGTGGGAGGAATTCTTGTCGAACTGATCATGCAAACGTAGCGACTGTATGTTGCCGACGCACGCATGAAAGAGTGAGATGAAGGGTCCCCAAATTTTCCCTCTGTGTCTATCCGGCCGTGGCCACGCCGTTCACATTCCAGTTATATAGAGTATAGTTCAATGCAACGAAGAGACCGGAGAAAAAGTAAACGTCCTCCGCCACTCTTCCAGGCAGCCGCCACTGCGGTCCACTTTCCTGCCTACGCGCCGCTCTACGGACCGACCGCCAGCTCCTTGTACTGCTCTCCCGCTCTGTACCAGCATCAGCATCACCATCATCTGCCCGAACAGCGGGAGATTCAAATGCAAATGCACATGCAGAACCTGCAGCAGCCATGTGGCCTGCAGCTGCAGCAACAGCCGCATCATCATCATCATCATCAGCAGCAGCATCAGCAGCACCAGCATCATCAGCAGCAGCAGCAGCAACGGTCGCCGGTCGACGTTCTGCTGAGAGTCTTCCCAGGCAGGCGCCGCGCCGATGTTGAGTCGCTGCTGCACCGGTGTAAAGGTAAGACGACTGTCCTGAATCAGTTAATAGACGACTCGTTTTCATCTGTAGTCTGTACAGAGGGATTCGCACGCTTTCTGCTTTACGTAATGAATCAGTAGCTGCGGAAGAGTATAAATTTGAATTACAATTGCCTCTCAATTATCATATTCCGCAAGAGCATTAGCGGGAACACACGGAAAAGTGGTGGCTGGCAGTCTTATGAGTTTCATACAACCGTATTCACGATCACGACTTGGCGCATAAGCCACTCTCAAGTCACAGTTTCGACCAATTTCGAAATTCGACTTAAAAGCGTCTTATGTACCAGATCATAACTGCGAATACGGCCCGTAGACTCGCCCGCCTTTCCTTGTTAATCCCTAACGAAGACATCGTTGTCTCGCGGCATCATTTAGTCGTTGAAGACGCGGTAGAAGTAGCCTCAAAAGGGGAAGGGGAGGGGATTGGTCAGGAAGGAAGGAGGGATATCAGGAATTGAAGAAAAGACAGCAGGCGAAAAAGGGAAAGTGCAGTGTAGAATGTGTGTGTCTGTCTGTCTGTTGGATAGGCGACGTCGTGTCCGCGATGGAGGTGTTAGTTTGCGAGGACAGTCTGCAGCCGAAGTCGGCCTTCTCGCCGTTGGCTGGCGCGCTGACTGGCGCCCTGACGAGTGCGCTGACGTCGAACGCGGCGACGTCCAGCGGTGGCAGCGGCGGCAGCGACGGAGGCGGCGACTCGGTGTCAGCGGTCTACGCAAGTCGGGCGGCAGCCGCTGCGGCCGCGGCCGCGGCCGCTTACTGCACCACGCCGATCCCATCGACGAGACACAGGTTCCTCGCGGCGCCGTACGCCGGCACCGGCTATCTGCCCACTGTCATCAAGCCGCCCAGCCAGAGTATACGCACGAACGGGACCGGCGTCGGCGGCGGCGAGACTTACCGGGAGACCAGTCCGGACGACGCCAGCGACAAGACCAGTTACTCCGAGTGACCTGAGCAAGACCGTATCATGAATGTCTGGTCGTATTTGCAGTGAGAACGCTACTTGCTGCCTCTGACTCTCCATCTTCACGTCCTCTTCCTCTTTCTGCTCTTTCTTTCTCTGTCTCATTCTCTGTCTCATTCTCTCTCTCTCTCTTTCTTATAACTAACACTTCGTCCTCACCTTCCAGTCTGCTCCGCGACACCCCGTTCTTCTTCGTACGATCGTAATCTATTACAGACGAAGGCCGTTTGTGCGCCCGCGGTGAAGTAATATCGCGACGACGACGGCGACGCACTTTCGTCCTCTCATTAAGCGGATATCTTCGCGGGGCACTGCATGAAAACGTGTCCGAGTGCCGAGATTTCCCGTCGGCGCTCGATAGTGCAGTAATCGTAAATAATCCACGAACACTGCACGGCGCGTTGAATGATGCTTGAAAGGATCGCGTTCCGAGAATCTAGCTGTACTTTATACGTGTGTAGATACGTACGCGTAGAAAGCGTTTAGAGAATACGTCCATGTCATGACCAATAGCAAGAAGGTACGTTTGTAAATATATGGCCAAGTCCTACGTAGCTCGTCACCCGTTTCAAACGAAGTACGATCAAATAAAGTGCGTCGAATGCGCAGGCAGCGTGAATATTTAGTGTCATGCTCTCCTCCCCTCTCCCCCTCTCCACCCACCATTCCTCGAAGGAATACTCGTATAACAGCGCGCGATGCACGCGTTACGAGACTATGCGCGATAAAAAGCATATAATGTACGTAAGATACTTAGATTGTGTATCGATGACTCGAAATAACGTCGTTCCTTGTAGTTGCAACAATATGTTATTCGAGCAAAGTGTATAGATAGAATATGCAACCAATAAACGATATATTGATATTCCACATATGCTTCTACCCACTTTCTTCGCCATTCTCCACATGACTTTCCAGTTTGAAAAGCATTCATAATTCGTACAATGCACTGAGAGAGGCAAGGCTTTCGGGACGGTCAACTTCACGCGCCACACACTGCAATTATGAATTCGAGAGCGGCGAACTTCCTCAAGCATTATTACCAATCAATACGACGAAGAGATTTATAAAACGTCATAACAAAATCGTCGGTAGGCGCGAGGCAATTAAGATGGCTGTTTGAGACGTGGCGGGGGAGTTGGGAAAAAAACGCGAGTGAAGGAATCGAACATGAAGAAACGTATTGGTTGGTAATTTCATCGCTACAGGCAATCTGTCGAGAGGCAGCTCGGCAATTATGCGCGTCCGCTGTGTGTAGGCACATTGACTAGGCGCGCGTTCCCACTGCGGCAGAGACTGTGGAGGCGGGGGTAGCAGGAGAGTGGTGGAGAGGAGTTTTCCGGAGGGAACCAGAGGGAACCGGAAGGGTAACGGTATTGGAGACTGCTGGTCTTCGGTACATGATATCGATGAAACGCCGATAATCAATTGGCCCGTACAAGGTATATATCCGATAGGTCGATGGATAAACACGTGACTCGCGTTATATGCCCTGGCAATTTGTACCCACGGCATTGCGCGGGCCACATTATAATGCCGCCGCGGCCCGGTTATTATTTACGACCCATGACTGCCTGGTTGGCTCCAGGGGTGGCAATATATCGACACCCTGTGGAGTTTCCTCCTTTGGCTACTGGTTACCATTCATAATGGCGCATAATAGCAGCACCCCTTCCTGGTACAACCCCTGCCCTCAAACCGTCTCCCTTCTCTCTTTCTCTCTTCCTCGCTTTTGCGCGCACCAACGCATCCGTACCCACCCACATGTATACGCGCGTACACTGTGATCAGTTCTATAGAAGGGCGCGGGAGTGTGCGCGCGCGCGCCAACGACGACCGAACGACTGGCTTTAATCCACAAGCGGAGTGCAACAACCCCTCGTCGCATGCAGCGAGAAGTGCGTTCACTTCTACAGGTTGGAATTTTAAGCCGCGTTTTAAAACGCGCCAAGAACAGGCGCCGGGGCGGAGGGATATTACCAGTGTCGGGAAACGAATTCGTTTGTAGCCTATAGGGTGGCGCGATGGGCGCGTGATCGCAAATACTGCCCGCGATTTAGAGACTTTAATTGTGGGGACTCGCGTCGGTCTGCTGGAAAGGGCTGTACGTGGGTGCGTACTCAGTTTGCGTCTGCGTTAGAAATGCGTCTTTTGAAAATTGGGAAAAAAATATCTATTTGTTTTAAGCTCTAGAGTAGAATAAAGGGCACGCTTGATTCGGAATTGGGTTAGAAGTAGGCTCAATGGAAGATTTGAGATAGCGATGCATTTGTCTAACTTGGCGTATCCGTGGAGGGCTGGTAAGACAAATAGACAGAAGGTTAAAACGTGGAAAGCAAACGCGAGATGAACGGGCGACTCTTTGCACAAGTGACGCGATATATTGTTGACACTGTACCCCTCTGTAGAAATCCTCGTCTTTTTTCTCTACTTTCGGTCGGTGAAAGACAGAGAAGCAACAGCGCAAGAATTACAATCAGACTTGGGACGCACACGCAATGCTCTTCAACCTCTCAAATAGATGTTTGCCGCATAAAAAACCTTAATATCATAGTCGACAAAATGTTAAGGACAAATATTATTTTCTCGAATATGAGAGTATGTCTGAGAAGATAATTGAGCACCAACTGATATATGAAATTATATAGACACATGGGTCTATTCCTGGGCCTGCGAAAAACGAGATTAAGTGCTACTTATATGTGTGTAGGCAGATACTTATATACGCGTCGCTGTCAGTAGTGAAACCCCTATGGACCTATGAACTTTCGATAAGTGAAAGGGGGGTTAATGTATCGTGAAAAGGGTAATTGGTCATGTAAAAAATACTTCTTTGGCTTTCGGATCTCAGGTTTGAGCAAAGACGTAAATGAAAAAGAATTCGGGAATGAAAGAGTCCGCGATGAAGCAATGAAAACAATGGGAATTATGACGAGATACATCGAGCGTGTATCCTCGCTCTCTACCTCTATGCAAGAGAAGCGAAGCCACATAAATCAGCAAAAAAAAAAAAAAAGAAAAAAAAACACAGAGGGAGGCTCTTAAGATTTTCGTCTACCGTTGCCGCCAATATTTGCTCTTTTTCATCTGAGAATCGACTTACTCTACTTACATTTACGTGGGGAACACTCAGCCGGCTATTTGCCCGCACACGCATACCTACACAGGTGCATACAGTTATAGGTGTGCCCCGCGCAAATACACGTAGAAATGCGTGGAAGCCGATCGAGGAGGAAATTTTTCAATATTTTTCTCAACCGGCTGGGCCCGAGGGCCGAGGGAATAAAGTGTTGCCGAACGTCCGCAAACAGCCGGTTCTGTGTTTGCCTTCCGCCTCCGGCTTTCTCGCTTCAACGAACGCTGCGACTTGAATCTCGAATGTAACTTTCACAAGAAGACGTTGCACATAGTCAACGCTGATCCCCGTGCGTAAGCCCGCTCAATCGATACGTTCAGTCGTGTCAACTCGTCAACACGCAGATAGTAATCACCCACCGACGAGCTTATAACTCTTGATTCGGCGGAGATCAAGAATTTTTCGACTGAACAAACAACCTCCGAACAATGAAATCGGTTGGGCTGTTTAAGCGAAAAAACTTCGTAATAACGCACTATTCCTCGCCGCGTTACAATACACAAGTGGACCGAACCCTTCAGTTTCCGACGTATAAATTGAAAGCAATTTACATATTTCCATTATTATCCTCTCAATTTCCACTGGTCTATGTCATTCAGCAATTTCTTACTTTGCCGTCCGGCGTGTTTGAGTAGATATTAAGTCGGTTAGTGAGGGGAAGGGAAATTAGAGAGCGCGAAAGAGAAAGGCGAGGGGTGGCGGGCCGAGAGAAAGAGAGAGAGAGAGAGAGAGAGAGAGAGAGAGAGAGAGACAATGGGAGAGAGAAAGGGAGTGGGACGGAGGCAAAGACGGCAAGAGGGCGAAAAAGAGGGAGGCAAAATCGAAGGCGGGACCAGAACCCGTTACGGATACCATCGGTGCAAATCATACCCGGAGGGGGTGTCACGAAACAATTCCCAACTGAATAATATGAGTATCTAACAATGGACGCGCCAAATTGAAATGCAGACATCTCCAATCTGTTTCACACCACATTGCACATTCTCTCTTCTGTTCCGTGTGTCAGATATATCTGTGTATATAACTTCATATGCACACGTATATGTACATGTATACGTCGCGTGTATGTAAATACAGCGTGTCCGTGAAGAAGCACTGTTCAGCAAAGGGCCAAGGGCTAAGGTAGCGATTAATTGTTGTAGGGCTGTCTCAACTTTTTCTGTTACTGTATTCTTCTTTTCCTCGCCGTGTTCATACTTATGTATGTGCGTTATAAGATCGAATCGATTGCCGAAAGATAATTTGATTGTAAGAAGAGCGCTATGAAAAGGTGTACAAGAACTGTTGGAAGGTACGCTATAATGGCTGGTCGTGTGTGTGTGTGTGTGTGTGAGTCGAGATGCCGTCTGAAAAGCGTGAATCCGCGGAAGAGAACTTTTTCCTACCACAGTTTCAACGGCACCGCCGTGTTTGTCTATCCATTAGTGTTACAATAACAAAAACGCATGCACCGGCATCGGTTACTGCCGAGGCATTTTCCATCTTCCCGTCTGTCCGTCCTTCTCTCGTCTCCAATTTTCTTTTTACACAAGCATAAGTGGCTGAGCTAGGTATTAGAAGCGAGAGTGTGCTTTACGGAGGCAAGGGTGTGATTCGTATTTACACAATCCTCCCTTTCTCTGTCCTTCTTCGCATTCTTGCACCGAACTTGCCGAAAAGCGAACATTACTCTGTACGAAAAATACATGCGATAAACTTTTTACCGAGCAAAATACATTTTCGATCAAATTTCCAATTTTTCACGTTCCCACGAGCGTCTCTGCGATTATAGACAACTATCTTGACGATTCTTGGCTCATATGAAATCGGCTGTTCCCTCAGTGGTCCCATTTAAGTTGTGAAAAATTCCAACGACGACAAGTCATATTTCAAACAAGTTTTCCACAAATTTCGAGCGTAATTTCTACGTGTTCACATATGTGTAACTTTCCACCGGGTTGGCCGATCTAGTTATTCGATAAACGAAACAAATTATAAACATCTCTTTCGCGAATCTCTAGCTGTTGTTTCTATCCCGGCACCGACGTCAAAAAGCAATAATATTATTTTATCCTTTTAAGCGCTGTTTTGAAGTCGTTACCTTTTTTAAATGTTTTTTATTTTACTTTTTCTCGACAGCGAATTTAATTGGCATTTAAAGGCACTTGACGCAGAGACGGGAACAGATTCATGTTTATAGCAGTATTGGCAGGGTTTCGATACGCCATCGATATGAAATGATTTTGCAATAAAAAGACAGGGAAAAATAAAGTGAATGTCAACCGGGTTTGATTGGATCCTGCCTGTCTCTCTGGCGGCCATCATTCAATACTTCAAGTACCAGACCATTGCTTTGTATCTTTTCCGCCCCACAACGTACCATTTTTTATCGCCACGTCAAACAAAAACGTATACATGAATCTATTCTATCGCAACTAACCCAACTCACCCGCACTGTATCGCAGTAATGACTACAAAAAGAACTTAAACATCCGTCCATTCAATCGAATACAACCGATAAGACTCACGCGTTACATGACTTTCAATATCATGCCCCACATTCCACATACTTCCCACACTGTTCGAATTAAAACGAAGTTATTTAGAATAGTTTGCATATAATGAGAGCACGTCTTGCGGTCTTCTTTGCGCGGAACAAAAAAAATATTCAATACCGATTCCACATACCGACCACGTAGTCGGGATGGAAGGAAGGCTGGGACTCACTCTTCTATCGGGATCTACAGTGAACTTGTGGCTCCTGACTTTTCAGGACACACCCTTCTTCTTCTTCCTCATCCTTCAACTACCCCAGCTCATCCTGCTTCTCATCTATCGGTTTCCTCCTACTACCCTCTCCTCCCTCCGCTCCGTATACCACCACCCCCTTACCCGACTGCCACGATTCCCGTTGCTGCTGATCCTTCTTCTCTGCCGCACCTCCCTCCTCTTCCTTCTATTATTCGGTGATATTAAAATTGCCTTTTATAACCGAGAGGGAAGTGCCAGAAGAGCGGCGGAGAATACGTCAGTGCCTTGCGTTCGCAGAACGGAATAGCTCTCTGCCTCTGCATCGGATAATTGTCATCGCGTCTCTCCTCTTGCTCTCCGCGGATCATTCGAAACAATATTTCCTTTTGTCGGCGTTAGACATCTAACGGGCCGGTCTGGTACACTGGTATAGCGCGAAAGATAGTTTGAGTGACGTATTATAATATGCGATGAATGTATCGTTTTACGTACGGAGATCGAATGACATCGGAATCGTGTCAAGTAGATCGCGAGCACTTCAATTAGTCCCATCTCTGCCTTCGAGAAAATAAGTACTCCGCTGATGAATACGTGCGACAGCGCGAGGTCGCCGCTGGGAAAAGGATGCATTCGTATAAGCTATCTAATCTTAATTTGAGGTCACACCAATACGTGCTGCGGGGCTTACCGATCGACCAACAATTTAATTTAATTTTTCGCCTCCCCCGTTCGCCGTTCTGTCGCCACCCTTCTCGCGATCTTGTCTGGCGATTGTGACCCTCGAGCCGTTGTCAATTGCAGGTCGACACCTTTACCCCCAACGCGTGCGCCTAATCGCTTTGGAATTAACTGCCCCTGAGCGAGAGAATTTGTCAGGAGCGGCCGATATCGCGTGGCGACCCCCCTCAAAAGTCGTCCGACCCTTTCGTCTTCTCATTGACGAACGGCGGCCGCGTACGTCGTACGTCGACTTATATCGATCACAACGCTCGCGATGTTTAAACGGTGCCTCCGTCCAGCGATCGGCGCGACGCCAGTCTCGCCGGGCGCCAAGCACATTCATGGGAAAAAAAGGAAAGCAAAAGTATGTCAACGACTGACGATGATGCGCCGATCAATTCGATTTGTTATAACTTTTTCGCCGGCTAATGTTAATCAGTGGCAGACGTGGCCAGGATGGAGTGTACTCGACTGGATTTCATGACGGCCGCTGCCAGATTTGACCCGCCGTATGCCATAAACGCTCTGGTATAAGTACTTACCAATACCAGCGGTCCGCGACTCCCGTCCATCCCGATGCGACGCAGCTCGGCGCACACACGTACCTTTTTCATTTCCCGATTCGGGCAAATATGGGAAACCGCGAAGGCTGCGAAACGGGCAAAAATATACCACTTTTTTTTTTCTCGTATCGCGCGCGCGGCTGGGAAGATACGTCGAGGAGGAAGATAAGAAGAGCGTGCGTCGAGAAGATTTGAACGCGTTCGCGAGGAGAGAAAATTGTCGGGCCAGATCTTCGTTCCTCGGACTACCTATAATACCGCAGATTCTGCGTATGCGGCCCCGTCAAATGACACACAATGAAGCCCGCATAAAAGTGTACAAAAGGAAAGATCGCATGCGATCGCTTTCTCATTAACCGACGTCTTTGATAGCATAAAGGGTTTCGATCAGATTAAAGTAGTGTACTTTACTCGCTTCTCGCTACACTGGATGTCAGTGTCGGTCGTACTATCGTGCCGGGTTATCGTATGGTCGCAATAGGGAAACATGAATTGACTGAAAGGGCCGAAGGTCTGCCCGGCATCGTGAAAAATAGGTGTAAGTAACCGCGGCGGCTGAAAACCGGGAAGGGCTACTACAATATATAGTATTCCGTCACAGACAAATAAATTTCTCTCATTCGGTTACTCCCTTCTTCCCTATTCGTTCGGCCCTTTGAAAATTGCGCGCGCTGTTTCACGTACGGTTTAACAAACACGAATGAATTACACACAAGACTAGCGCGTCCTACCACTTCTTTTCTGCCTACCCCTCGCTACCCCCTACCTACCCTTACATCCACCCTCCCCCCACACCCCCTCCCTAGTCACTCACTCTTTCTTTCTTCGCGACCTAACTGCACCTTTTCATTCATCCGTGTGGTGTCACAGGAAGTATAATAATAAATAAGAACACCCCGGGGTCCATTGTTAGGATTGTTTTCGATGGCTACGTTAAAAAGAACGCGGTGCACGGCAGCGGGGTGCACCACTCTCCTTCACTCTGATTTCTCTACAAGTTTTTTTTTCCTTCTTTTTCAATTCCGCTAAAGTCTCTTAAATACTTTTTTGCCAAGGGATTAATAATACGGCCCAGCAGGATTCTAGGAGGCAGCGTTGAAGTGCCCGATATACTCGATGCGGTAGATACGTGTATGGAATATAGATGTGGATATGGATGTACACTTATACAGGGTGTCCGGTAACTGGTGAACGAATGTTGGGGAAAAATGGGTCGAAAGTGTATTGAGTGAAATTTGTCCCTGCAACGCACGCGACGCAATGTTCCTGAGAAAGTCGACATTTGAAGCTCGATCTTTCCTTTCTTTTCTCAATTGACGATGACGCAACGCAGTGATAAGAGGATGGAAGAAAAGCGGGGGTCGTGGGTGGATCCGTTGAGAAAGAAAGCGTCGCACGATGACATTCGATCCGACATCTTCGACTCATTTCTTCCTGCAGAACCAGTGCACCGTCGTCCGCCGAACACCCTGTACGTATTGAGCCACTGTAATTCGGCGGCGGTGCTGTTGCGTGTGCGTGCGCTAACCGCCTACTAACCAGGCATGCACGAGTATACCCTCGTTTCCATTCTGATTGACTCGTTTAAGACGAGCCTCTTTTTCAAGTAGTCAGCGACCCTTCCACACAATCAGGCATCCCATTCACGAACAGCACGATATCCTAGTTTACAAGAACGATTGAGGTTGGCAGTCATTGATCCGCAGCGAATTACCTAGAGCAAATTTGTCTGGTCCGATTTTATCGTGTGCCGACTCCATGGCCCGAGAGAAGAGCGGAGAAAGCAAACGGGAGCATCGTTCGAAGTTTCCGCTCGGCCAGTCTTACGGATACATGTGCACAGGGTTGTGCGTACGATCCAATCGTTACGCTATTCGCCACAACATTTTCATACGCCTAACCGGACACACCTGAAGCAGTCCGACGCGACCCGAAGTCGGAAACATGTCCTATCCTACAATCACCTATTTGTATATTTCCGGCGTGAGAATATACGCGGAGGATCTGGCTCGGTCGTAATTCAGATCCGGCCCGCTGTTTGGCCGCAGACGAAATCGTAATATTAACATAAGACAGCGATAAAGGAAAAAGTGAGCGGGAAAAGAAAGAAGGAAGCTATATAACAACCGCCGGGGGTCGAGCCTGGGAGTGTGCGGTGTCATATTTTCTTTTCCGTCGTGCCCTAAGCACGATAAGGGTGGGTCCTCGCGGGCTCTTCTTTTACAGCGGCGTGCGTGTGCAATAGTGTGCATTCGCTTGCCGAACGGCCGATAGCTACGTCGACGTCGTCGGGGGATATAGGCTGCCGCGGTAAACAGCCGAATCAGAGGATTCTTTCTCCTTCTATCTGTCCCTTACTTTTTCTTCCGCTCCCCACCTTCTTCAGCCCGTTTGTTGTGCAGTGTATTACCCGTTCGGGCATTACCATACCGTTCTTACGGCTATTATTATTCGGTGTGCGATCTTAAATGCGTCTGGTGTATATTGCCCCTTCGGTCGTGCTCGATAAAAATTTTCATGCAAATTATTGCGGGTTACGCCCACGCTCCATGTGTACGCGCTTGCGCGCGCTCTTCTTTCTTTCTTTCTTCCCGCCCGTCCGTGTCCGCGTCCGCGTCCGTGTCCGTTTATCACAGACATCTTGGCCCCGAAGAATATGTCGCTCGTCCCGCGCTTTATATAAATCCGCATTATTGCTTCTTCGCGAGCGAGGACGCGTTCACGAAATTCATCCTGTCGGCCGCACGATTTTTTTCGTACCAACGATCACCGCCACGCAGCGGCAGCCGGCGACATTAACGATGCAACGAAATCGAAAGACGTGTAGCGTCGGCTAAACGATTGTTAAACGGCGATGGAAAAAAGGCACGGACATTTTGCCTCCGCAGTTTGCAGCTCAATTATCATTGCGGTTTGCCCCCTTGTCGTTGCACGGGTCACGTGCCGCTGCCCACGGCAGAGGTATTGTCCGCACTAGGCAGCGTCGGATTATCGTGGCCAATAATTCTGCGAGGTCGAATTTGTTTGATATACTATATCCATTGTGTGGTCCACAGAAGGAGGCTTCCCGGTCTCTATTGTGGCCGTGAAGGGCTAGGGAGAGACACACACAGCCAGAGAAGGGGGGTCGGATGCGAAAGAGTGAGGAAGGAAGAAAGTGAGGGAGAGAGAGGGAGAGAGGGAGTGGGAGTGAGTGGAAACAGAGAAGGGTGGTTTCGCCAGACTCACAAGTGGCAGCTTTTAATCTCTTCCACGGATAATTCGACTCAAGACCGAACTGTATACCTCGTTACCAGCAATTTGGCTGCCCTCTGCTAATAAGTTATCGAAACATTCTTTTCCGCCTCTTCCACCGCGACGCGCGCGACCCACCCGCGGTTGACCGTTGTTCGGAAATAAAAGTCGTAGTCTGGACGTAATGGACAAAGATGGGTTTTTCTGTTTTTTTTTTCCAACGGACGATTGTCGTATCTCACTTGAGGTCGATCTCAAACGTTTTTATTCTAGATATTCTAGAATGTGGGATCGTGCCCTCGTGGCTTGCTGGTTCCGTGAAATTTGATGGTTATCTACACGCCACGTCGTTTACGGTCATATTTTGTTAATGAAATATACGTGAGAAGAAAAATTAACGGATGATAAAGAATGTGAGAAAAAGGACAAGTCAGTTTGATGTTAACAGTAGTCTCTTATTTACGTATATAGTCGTTGAAATGATTCGTTTTGCGTTGTGATGCGTTTGATTTTGATGTCACGACTCTTTTAACGTCTCAGTTCAATGGACAAAATTACAGCTATTAGTCACACGTTCGAGACGTATTTCCGTCACTAATTGCCGGATTAATCTTCATTAGAAAAACGACTTAATTGCAATGCAAGGTCGTGCCGACGACAAACCTCCCCCTTCCCCCACCCTTTACTTTCTTTTCTGTCGCTCTCTCCGCCTCTCCAGCTTTGGCACCAAAAAGTTTAATAATTTAATCTGAAACCTTGGTAAGGCATAATTCACAGGAGGTCCTCACGCCATCCTCTTTTCACCATCTTTCTCTCTATTATGGCCATAATTCGAAAAACTTTCGGCTGAACAAAAGTGAGGACTTTTGTTCCAAGTTTTAGTTTTCTCTCTCTTCTTCTCTCACGCTCTCGTCGTTAGTGGCGGCCCTGTTTGCGAAGCGACGCCCCGACAGTGTTTTGTTCGCTTTGCCTCTCCTTTCTGCCTTTCTATATATATTGTTCTGAATTACTTCCTATATTAATATATATGTATATATATATATATATTGCCGCGACTGCTGAGACTACTACTTTCTCATACTTTCTTTGACTAAACGATAAAACGTCAGAATAAGAAGAAGAAAGATAAAAGAATCTTGTGTCCTGACAGGAACGAAAGGGAACAAAAAGGAAATATCAACCGCATGCGCGTGTCCCGCGATAATCGAACGCGTCGCAAGTAAGCTTGTCTGAAACTTATTTCGAAATTAAGTAAAAATCAACAGAGTTTCGCTCGAGATATACGTGGAGAAATGAATTTCTTGAGACCTTTCACTGACAATTAGACCACTTTCATGGTCGTCAGCACACTTGTATGAAGACGTAACTCTGATTCGAAGGTGTGTCCCTAAATTTATGCCAGTGTCCAAGATAGTCCGTCAGAGTCGAACGTCCTGCAAACAATTACTACGATCACTACGTGTGCGAGGCAGTCGTGCGAAATTCGGAATACGTTGACGGCTAGTGGACGATGATCGAGGGCCGCTTTTGTTACGAGATGTAGAAAGGAAGGTAGGAAAGAGAAAGGATAAAGGGAACGCGCGGATGTCTATCTATCTACTATTGTTCTGTCAAATACATATTATGTACACTCTTCCGTAGAAGTATGTGCGCGCTGAATATGTTTATGTGTGAAGGGAAGGACTGAGAGAAATGCAGAGAAAAATAAGACTCGTAGCATGCAATAATTAATACGTGCAGTATTGTACGGCCACTTTCAGTAATGAGTAAAACATGGTCTAAGCCGGATGAATTCGTTCTCAGTTTAATTGTCCTTTTTAAATAAAATTTTGGTTCGTTAGATGACTTTCATATGACTTTCATAGTCACCGACAAATGTGATGACTCGAGATTTAGTCTACCCACAATAGAATCTTCCCTTCAATAATTTCTAGTTCAATATTGCGCCTTTAATTGTTTCGTTGCCGATGTGCATCGTACAGATGCGGAGTTTTAAACGGGGAGGATTTAAAATGCTACCCGCAGGGAAAGAAGAAGTAGTAGCAAGGACGGCGAATAGAAGTGGGAGGGGGAGGGGGAGGGGGAAACACGGGAAGGGGATCTACCTTCGGAGAAGAAGAAAAATCTCGAATTTCTTCGTCGTAATTGTGGTGCGAGCACTTTCGTCATTGTCTTTTAGCCTCTCCGATTTCCCCGACTGTTCTCACCACGCCCAACAATTTGCTTCGTGCTACAACTTTACGATCGATTGTACTACGATTGCGGTGTAACGAGATATCGCTATTGCAGCATAGGCTTTCTCTCTTCATCCGTCACCCTATAGCTTTCTCTGTCTACAGTTGCGGCCAAAAATTTAGGTCTGCACTAGGGTGGTATGTTTGTTCTCGACCCTTAATCGCTGTCAGGATTCGAATAAATAATCGAAAATAATTCGAAATTTCATAGAGTACCCTCCGATCGTGTTGAGTAAGTTAGACAGTGGATAGATGAATGTCTCAATTTCACTCAAAACATAACTTTTCACCCGACACATCCTGTCCATCGAATCGAAGGCTTTAGGAATGTCGAATTTATCTTGAATGCATTCAAGTTTTCACTTCGTACTCGTACTTCAACATGATTATGATCTTGGGGGACAAAATGCTCTTCTCATACTAATCTGTCGTAAACTTTTGACCGCCACTGTATTCGTGTTCCTCTACCTTAAATACACCGTATGCGTGTATTCTCGAGTCCTTTACCGTTGTGAGAGTGGGAAGCGATCTGCTCTCGTCTATTAGCGAACGGTAGGTAGAAAAAACGTGATGAGCATGCATCCTGCGAGCCGGTCGTCAGATAATTATCCTGAATTTGACCTTTCTACGCCCCTTCATTTTGAATTGCACAATGTGTCGTGAGACAACCATTGTTGGGCATTGATCGACGGTGAAAGGATACGGACAATCAGGTACAAAAGATACGAAACAAATACTGGCTGCGCGCATGGTACGAGGTATAGGGCTCTTTTCAAACGAATAATCGAATGAAGGTTAAAGAAGACTGCTCCTACTCTTATGTCGCTTCCGAACAAAATGCGGGCTTTTTCTAACAGTAAAGTGTAACCTTTGGCGTTAGCGTGTAAGTTAGAAGACGAAGAAAGGAGGAGGTTTAAGTTAAAGAACCCGGCTACTCTTCTCGCAGCGAACTAATACTCGCATGCACAGAGTGTTGAAATGAATGATTAAACTGGAAGTTCAACAAAAATAAAGGTGGACAATGTTATCTGAAACAACACGGGAAGAGAGACGATAGATATATTTAAATGCGCCAAGTGTTGTGCCAAAGGTAAGTAAGATTGAAGTGTCTTTGCTAGACAGATATACTTCATTACACATGTTCTTTGCGCGACTATTTTATTACGCACAACGTTTTCCAATTAATGAACGCCCTTGAAGTCTTGCAAACAGCTTTCGTGATCTGTTTCTATCCGATTCCCTTTTGAGCCTCACACTCGACTTCAAACATTTTATGGTCGAATATTCACTGTTCATTCAGAGCGGTGCGTCTCCATTGTGCGATCTTTGAAATCCGACCAGCCTATTCGTGCTTATTCCGACTCGTTTTTATCGAGAGATAGAAACGGGGATGCGTCGGTCAATTAAATTTGGATGTGGAAATCTGGCTGACTGATCTATGACATAGGTACGCACAATGATCAGATAGGCACATTTATCCGCTCATGTATTCCGATCGTCTATTCCGAGATGTGAAAAAAAAAACCACACATAGGTAAGAAAGGGCGATACGGTCCCACTGAACTATATATTCGTATCGTTCACACATGTTTACACGCGTGTGTACCCTCATTACATTTCTGCTTCGACGAACGCTGTCCAAACCCTGCCCACGTGTTCCAGCAAGATTGACCTCACAATTACTCACAACCGTAATTCAAATTATAATAATCATTATATCTATACGTACAAAGACACTACTCGAAAACGCCAAAATTTCCTTCGAATATAGATTTGCTCGTCTGCGTTAAACGAATACGTTCGTTCAAGCGTTTGCATTCTCACGAAACGAGGACTGAAATGAGGCCTGAAATGAGGCATACGTCTGGTACAACGTGTTAATTATGATACGATTCAGTTCTCATTACGACGTGCGCGCGTACCTTGACGATCTGTAAAAGTTGAAGAAAGGTACTTGTGTACGTCGAGATTCAAAAGCCGATTGGATGTGCATTCAAGGTATATCTCGTATATGTATGTGCTAAGGGGTTGGTGGGGGTCGGAGGGGGTTGAGCATGAGTAAGCGAGTGTGCGTGAACGTACGTCAAAGAGGGCGAGGGAAGAGAATTCAATATAACCGCACACACGTTTATAGGGTCGATGGGAATATATTGGTGCGGTTATTGAAATACTTGTTGGTAGTTTGAGTTGAAGGCGAGAGATGCCTTTCCCGATGCCATCTTGATTGCACAATCGAGGCAACGATCCCCGAGTACAGAATTGGGCGATAATGAATCGTACGGATTATAGAAGCCGATGAGACGTTCTCGTCGGACGAGAGAAGAATCTTCGACTGTTCGATCTTCTTCCAAGTCCAAGCCCTGTGCCCCCGTGTCCCGTGTCCCGTTTACGGTGTCCCGTGTGTCTTTCTTTCTTTCTTTACCTTCCCCGCATTCGGACATTATCGCGCGCGATGTAACATGTGACTTCTTCTCATGTTTTTCTCTATGTGTTCAAGTGATCATGGAAATTTAAGAAAATGACCTACTGATCTTCGCTTTACAACCGAAAACGGCTTCATTTCGTCAACCTTAAATTTAAGTTAATATAATTCTGAAAAATTTCGACACATTTATGCAGTTTTTCTTTCGCTTTCCCTGTCAGAGCAAGAACGGCGAGTCGACGTATGTATGTCATTAAGACTAGGGATACCGAGCAGTCAAAATGACTCGTGTAACATTTAGCTATGATGAAGAACTCGGACTTGAGCTATCTTTCTTTGGGAAATTTTCCTCTACTTTCATTTATCTTTGTTGCACATATTTCAATAAAAATGCAGAAAAATTCCCGAAGATAAGGTGTCTTGAGCGCAGCCTTCATTATAAAAAAATTTCGTACGTCACTTTGAGTGCACGGTAGTTCTAGCGTTAAAGAAGAAGATATCGGAAAATAAAGCACAGAACTCGTAAAACGTGAGAGTTGCTGCAAGTAAAGTCTGGGCAAATTGGTGCCTCGCTGGAGATGGGCGTGAAGAGAGGAAATAGAATCCTCTCGCGCAAACGATTCTATCGAACAGAAACGCAATTCGTGGCCGCAACGTCAGCAACTCGGTGAATCTCGGGTCGAGTCGACAGATAGAGTCAAGATTCAATTAGCTCTAGCTGTCAGTCGCATGATACTCGTCGATTCAATGCACCTTGTCGTTTGCGTACGAATGTGTGTGCGTGTCTCGCTATACGTGTCAACGAACACAACTTGGTCTGTTTGCCGAATGTGCTAATGTATCAACGTTTACACCTGTAGGTGCATGTGTGTCTTACGGTTCAGATTATTTGCCGAATGTTCCAGTTTCCTAATATTTCAATTACATTCGTATAATTCGAATGCACAAGATTTCTAATGTCTTTGTTTGCCGAAATCGATATTCTTGTAGTAGGTACAAGAAATATTGTAAGTCCTTTTCACTTCTTATGTCTGAATGTGTATCGTTAATAACAAATCAAATTTGTGAGAAAGCGCGTATCGTTGCCGTGTAGCTGAGAAAAACAGAGTTTATATCGGCAACCTCAAAATATACCTTTAAAATATCATTCTACGACGCGTTTAGGTATCACTTGTGCTCCTATAGAAACTCACCTATGTCTTTGCCATAGTTGCCATAGTAGAAAAAAACGATATCTAGTTCCCGGGCAAATGATGGTAAACAAATAATTAAGAAAAATAAAGTTAATTTTTTAATAGCATTTTACTGAATCGTCTACAGTCTTATACCTCAATAATCCAAGCCTGTTATTGTCTCATCTAATTTGAGTTAAATATATTTTAACACCTTATTTCATAAGTATATTGAAGGAAAATACTCGTTAAAAGTTGTTACAAAAATTTACTAATGGAAATACAAGATGGGTTGAGTACAAAATTCAACTGGGTATTACCCATGGATACAGTCATATATCTGTTACATCACTATTATTTCTCTCGGAAAATAAAATGATGACAGATAGGTAGCGATGCTCAAAACAATGACGTCAATGACCTTACTTAAAGTTTTATACTTAAATACATGAGCTGTCGGACAATCGCGTTATTACTGTTTACGTTTCGAAGACTAACAATAAGAAGCGGCTAAATCAAATATTTCTTAAGAACACATATGGGCGTACTACTGTGCACTGTACATAACAATTCAGTTCGATCGCGACAATCGTTTCAAATCTCACGTTCAACGTCGTACACGCAAGCCAATGTCGCACCATTCGAACGACCCCATAGACAAAAGCCGCATTTGCCTCGAAAAATGTATTCCCCGTCTACGAATTTTGCGTGCACTCGGGTTCACGTAAATATACAGAATTCTAAATGCGAGAAATAAATACAAGGTACTCATCGAGCGCGCAGCACATTCTCTTTTGGCGGACGAGTAGCGTATAATTTTTCTCTTTTCCATCGTTCATAAACGCGAACATACAACGTACATAGAGACCGTATACATTCAGCCCGTGGAATAATTGAAGCCTATTGCAATTGCGAAGAGAGTGTGCAAAGGGAAAGAAGTTGAAAACGGCCAGACGTGAGATGGATGGTGCAATCGCAGCGAGTGGGAGAAAACGAAAAGGTGGGAGAGAGAGAGAGAGAGAGTGGGGGCAGGGCGCAAAGGAGTTGTAAAAAATAACGTAGTTAATTAGCAGCGAACCACTTTAGCCATCTCGAGACCAGTGCACACAGTGTAATAAGCAAAGAGGGACTTAGGAGCGAAAAATACTCTTGAATGGAAGGAAACTGAAACTCGTGAAAATCCAGGTTGCTTCTCCGTCTC